>JARLTB010000141.1:1397500-1825000 GCA_030141615.1 Unio pictorum | reverse complement strand
TAGCAACTTGGAACCTTTGCAGCTACTATGCATATACAGAACCGGTCGTGTACATATGTTCGGTGAGTGTACCTCACACAACACGATGATAGTTAGATAGCCTCGAATCAACGTAAATAAAGATCCGCCTAAATCTTTGAAATATTGCCAACTAATTCCTCCATTTTCTCGTCTTCTGCATTTACCTAATCCGGGCCAGAATAATCTTTTTGTATAAGGTATTTTTCATTGACAGTTAGGAAGCACTTGCAAGAAAATTGGTCGCCTACTTTTGTATTTATATTAATGCCGCGAAACATGTTTTATTTGTCCTTCGTTCCATCCTTCATTCGATATGTACTGAAATAATGTGTAGGTGTTTTTCATGAAAGAGATCTCCATGGGATGGACCTGAACCAGTTTGCTCGCAGAGTAATATATATATATATATATATATATATATATATATATATATATACAGTTAAACTGTATATTCATTTTGTATGGCACCCTAGTTACCCATTGCATTACAACACGTTTTCTGTATGGAGTTACATGATAATCGGTCTGTCACATGGTTCTTGGGGTGGCATCTTACATGCTTAGATTGCGAATTATTTTTCTTAATTTTCCATTACTTTACATAGTAAGGTGGACCATTGGCCCATCAAACAGGACCACTGTTTTTACTTAATTGTGCATTGCTGTGAATATAGCAACATGGCCACTAACCTATCCAACGGGACCAATGATTTTCTTAAGTTTGCATAGCTGTATTTAGGCATGTGGGCAATTATCCCATCAGACTAAAAGCATTGTTTCTCTGAGCTACTGAGAGCCCTACACTTTTACAAATGTGAATTGGACGATATTGCTGACGTTTGATTCGTTTTAAGAGTTATCGATTTAAAGGCAATACATAAGTATCTGTAGAATTTATGTTAAAAATTCATAACAATTTCAAGTCAAGCAAAATACTTAAATATCTGCACAGTCATTACTTGAAACTAGGCACATTATTCTGGTAAAAATGATTGACTCCTGGTTAAAACACTGCACACGCATGCAAAATAAAAAGTAGACAGAGAAGCCATAGAAGTTTTATCAGCATGCAGAAGTAATAAAGCGTGTGGTTAATCAACCCTGTTAACGGACTTCTCCCACAGACTGAAACACCTGGCAAGAGGTTGTTCTTTAGATCAATCTGTTTTGGAAAGAAACTTAAAACCCGCCATATTGGAAAAATCTACTTCTTAACTGCTGCATAGTTTAATTGAAGTATGAAATCAAGAAACCCTCTGTGTTTGGTCACAAAATTTTAATCTAAAATGTGTAATTACTTCGTGGCACTGGTATCAATATAGCAAAAGACATCGACAAGGAAGGTACATGAAGAATCGGTGTCCGTGGATACAAAAGGGTGAAAAAATAAAATTGTATGGATGAGTCCAACGTGGATTAGAGGAGACATAGCAGCAAACAGTTAATGACAAAATTGGAGAATTGAACATGGGTTCGTTATATACAGAACAGAGGCTCATATCACAAATGCGCCTATCTTACCTTCAATTTCAGTTCCTGTAAGGTTAGCCTGGAAGAATCAAGACATTTTTTTAAGTTGGGGTTGATAGTAGAACAACGTTGTTTTTAAAGTAAAGTGAAAATTATTTACGCCATTTCCGTTTGTGGGTCAATATAGACAACTGTTGATAAGGTTTTTACAAAGTTAAAAATGTGTCCCATATCTATTGGTAATAATATGTACCTTGCAATTTGTCACGTAATGGTGAATGCTGGCTGGTAAATGAATCCTAAGTGATTAAATTACTGACTTAATACGTAAGTGTTAGCAACTCACGATTATGAAAACTAACACACAAAGATAATATATTTTTGAAAATCGACTGATACGTATCCATGGATCTTATTTGTTTCGATCCAGAAAAATTCGAATTAGGCTTGAAAAACAGATTGGTAAAAGGCATGCAAAAATAAATTTTCACTTTGATTTACTCCGGATGTTACTATGGTTGAAACTTCGAGTATCATTAAACAGGTGACTTACCATTATGTCGTCTGCTTGCTGCTACTGCCGCTGAGCGAATGGAAGAAACTGATGAAAGCGGATGCCAAAAATCCTTCTGACTTATTCCCCTTGTTTGCTGATTTATATGGAACCTAACTATTGTCTCAACGGGAGTGGAGAGCATTTTGTCTTGTTTGATCCTGTGCAGAATCTCCTTTATTTCTATAAATTTGAAAAATAAAATATGTCACAACATTATAAATGAATTTAAAATTAATGTTTATTCCCATCAATTTTTATTAAAATGCTCCAATTTTATCGGCCATTTAGTGACATGATAACGAGATTGCCACATGCTGCAATGGACTCGTCCAGTAGTGACGAAATTGCCCCATTACCACAAAATTCAGACTGTAAGATGAAAACTGATACTCTTAAAACTACAATGTCATGGAGCATGTAAATGATGTTTTCAACTGAGGAAGTATTCTTACGCAGTATAAATGATCTTTTTCCATATACTAATAAGCTTTGGAGTTTTAATTAAGTATAATAGTAAATGCGCATTTAGAGATAAAATAACAAAATATGGCGAGAGGTGAGGTTATTTTTGTTGATGATATTGCATGGACATATAAGGTGGGTGCTTACATGAACGTGAAGGAAATGCAGACGTGAAAGGCCTTTGTGGGCTCATATTGAGGAACAGGATTGCGCTTGTTGGCCGAACAACATGACAGAAGGTTTCTATGCAGCTGTATTAGATGCAGGTGTTAATTTACATGCTCTCAGGAGTTAAAAACTCAATCATTAATTTTTGTACATTAAAGAAATAATTTTTCTTCCTATTTTGATCAGATACGCAAGTTCGCAAGTGATAAAATAGAAAGAGTATATTAGCAACTTACCTTACCGTGCTTGATATATTTCTTTGCATTTGTTTTTAGATAAGTGAAGTTTATGGAATACTTATCTTGTGAAAATCTCTCCCTTTAAATTTATTCATATGGAAAAACAGGGAAAGTGGAGATGATAATTAATAAACACACGTGCTAAAGATGTGAACATCTTGAAATACCGTTTAGATGGATATCGCATTTCTTATGTTTCGTATCCCTGTCAGGCACGCAGTAATGTGGGCCTGCAAGGGAAACGTTGATTTGTACATTCTAACCAGGTCAACATTTTTTTCCACATATATGTAGGTAATAATCACTATTTTAGAAGAGATGTATCGATATAAGGCAGATCATACATTCATACATGTTTGTTCGGCGTGAGGAGGAATCTTAGTAATAGATTATGCAACAAATTGTGCATGAAAGAAGAGTGAATTTATGTCTGTCTGTCTCTCTATCTGTATGTATGTATGTATGTATGTATGTATGTATGTATGTATGTATGTATGTATGTATGTATGTATGTGTGTGTGTGTGTGTGTGTGTGTGTGTGTGTGTGTGCGCGTGCGTGCGTGCGTGCGTGCGTGCGTGCGCGCGCGTGTGTGTGTGTGTGTGTGTGTGTGTGTGTGTGTGTGTGTGTGTGCACATATGTGTGTATGAGTGTGTGTTTAGCGACAATTCAGCACACAACAATTTTGATGGTAACCTAAAGATAAGTTCCAAAGTTGTAAAGAATTGGACGAGCCCAAAGACGGCAACGTACATTTATATAACGCTTATTTCTTAAAAGTTTATTTGCGTTTTGTGTGGGTTTTAAAAAAATCATACTTATAATAAGAGACATGGAATTTATTTTGACCAGACAAACTCATGATTAAGCGTAATTTTGAACCCACAATAGCTCCAAAACCTAGCAATGTTGTTATAGGGTTTAACGCAATTTTCCAGCATACGATATGCTGTACATGGCGACCAGTCGAGGAAGAACTCAGAAAGCCGCTAAGAAAGAACCACCTACCCACGAGAAGCTACTGGCAAGCTTTCTCACATACCCACAGTGACCGAATCTGAGACTCGAACCCACGCAGACAGAGGTGACTTAGAGATGTACTTCTTTTGGTACGAATAATAATAACAGCAACAACAACAACAATAATAATAACAGCAACAACAACAACAATAATAATGTGATTCTTCAATAATTTGTTGTAAGAAACAAACAACTGAATCACCTTACCTTTTTTCACGCATCCGCATGGCTGCAGCTAAAAGCAAGCATAAGGTCTTAATTTGAATTTAGTTCTAATTTAATAATTAATGTCCAAATGTATATGTATAATACATACAGGAATCAGAGTGAACATCATCAGTACGGACATTAGTAAAGCTTTGTAAAGTTCTGTGATAGTTTCAATTCTTGTCATCTTTTCCCCAATAACATCGAAAGGTACATCACGTTTTCTAAAGGAGGAGGTTTAAGTAAATTCCAGATTATGAGATAAAGAAGTATAATTAAGACGGAATAGGTAACAACACCACAACAACCAAATTTCTCGCAACACATCACGTAAGACAAATCCATCGCCCGAAAATATTATGTATCTATGTCACGCCATTACAATAGCATCTCCAGGTTCTACTACTACTACTACTACTACTACTACTACTACTACTAATAATAATAATAATAATAATAATAATAACAGCAACAACAACAACAACAACAACAATAATAATAATAATAATAATAATAACAATAATAATAATAATAATAACAATAATAATAATAATAATAATAATAATAATAATAATAATAATAATAATAATATCAATAATTCTGGGTTGAATTATATTTAGTTACAAGTTGTTCGGTAGTAGCATCTCGTCGGTTAATCACTTGCTGAAATAAAACGTTTAATATCAGTTTTACACGTTATAATCAGTATAGACGTTTACGACTCTGCATAGTAAATATATTCTGTATCAGTATTCACGGATACCAATCTGCATGGTAAATATACTTTACGTAGTTATTCGATCAAAACGTGTCTGGACAGGAAAAGCTGATAGATATGATTTGCGCGCGCAAGAGTAGAAAGTCATAAAAGAAAATATTTTCACAGCACACTCTGAAGAGAATCGATACGTATTTAATTAATAAACAAATTGTATGTTCTCACAGATTCCTGTGCTAAAAGATAAGGTTTGCAGGTTTAGATTAAACGCATTAATACAATTTTAAATGTTATTGAAAAAAATATATTTATTTTACCAATCAAAAGGTGACATGTGTGAATATAGGGATTTAAACATGTGTAGCAATCCACCATCTTTCCATGTTATATAAATTTAAAGTAGCAAACAAACTTATAAATACCTCGATAGTATATACTTCTTTACATGTTCATCTCTCCATTTCTTTTTGACTTTTTGCCGTGCATTTCCTTGACTCGTTGTGCCTGATAGTTTGTGTCCATTCAACAGATGCAGCCACCGTCCACACCGTCCTGCACCATTCGACGTCCGGCTGGAAATGAACCAGTATATAATAATAGTGCACTAATTAATTACAGTTTTGTGTTGCATTAGATAGAGATCACACTCGGACTCTCATGTATAAATAATTCCCCTCTACAAATGCCCCAGATCAATCGCTCTCATGGTCGAGGCTGGCTAATTGATGTAATCGATACTTTATATACATGTTACAGGCATTAATTTTATTCCTAGGGGAAAAGAGCGACTTTTGTTTAAAAATTCACATATTACATAAATCTGTAATTTGGTTTGCATTTACTTTTGAGACTTTTGAGTTGGGCTTGAATATGGATTGGTTTATTTTGTGACTAACTCTGATAGTTAGACTAGCACCGGAGATCAAATGCGTAACCTGGCTTTAAAAGGAGCGACCACCATCGTATACATGTCTATTCAAATATTCTCCAGAAGACTAACGGGTGATGAAAATCGCGATTTGTTCTTACAACAGGGAACTTCTTGCATATGATACACATAATGTTTGAGTCGCCTTGCCAGAGGCAAATATTAAAAACAGTTGCTGATTGTTGGAAATTTGCATTATCAAAGAGGAGATGGGTTATGTTGGTTCAATATAAAAGAGGGGTTGGGGTGGTGTTGGTTTAGTATTAAAGAGGAGTTAGGGTGGTGTTGGTTCAGTATAAAAAGGGGTTAGGGTGGTGTTGGTTCAGTATAAAAAAGGGGTTGGGGTGGTGTTGGTTTAGTATTAAAGAGGGGTTATGGTGGTGTTGGTTCAGTGTAAAAAGGGGTTAGGGTGGTGATGGTTCAGAATAAAAGAGGGGCTAGAGAAGTGTTAGTATAAAAGAGGAGTTGAAATGGTTTTGTTTCAGTACGAAGAGGGGTTAATGTAGAGTTTGTTCAGTATGAAAATAGGAGTTGTTGTGGTAGTGTTGGTTCAATATAAATGACGGGTTAGGGTTCGTACAGTGTTGGTTAATAGAGGTGTAGGGGAAGAGCTGAACTAAGAGTTGTACAAGGATGATTTCTGTAAATTCACTTTTCACTTTTTTTACTTGATCTTAGATTATTCCGAGCACTCGATGTTTAGTTTTTATTTATCTCTTTTATTTATATAAGTACGGAATTTCCCGCAAAACTTTCTTTCTACAGAAACATTTTAGAGTACTGACTTTTATGCAAATTTTGAGTCATTGTTGCTGATATATAGATGGATAATTTGAATGTGCGGACTTCTTTACCATCGACATTTCGATCTTTAGACCCTTAATGACTTCTCAAAACTTGCACCGACTTTTACATTTATTTTCAAAATGTCTTTGAAAATATTGCAAGCTGTAGGGATAATTTATTTAAAGGGTAGCTTCATTTTTATACCACTTTTACGGATTTATATAATGATTTTATTTAATTGCGGGTTATATTTCTTAAATCGGATAAAAGTTAAGGTTTTTTGTAAGCTGTTTGCTGTCACCGTGTTCTTGGCAACAAACCAGAAGTATGTGCTAAGGATCACTTGAATTTTTGGGCATTATTGTTCCTGCAGACCGGAAATCGATAGCACAAGATTATGTTTACATTCATCGGGACTGTTTCCCTTGCTCCTCTCCATTGCAACTTAGAGTTTCAAACGTTCAAGAAATCGAGAATCAAAAGAACTAATTATACACGTATCATAAATTAGAACTCTTAGCTATCAATTCAGAAAGAACATCAGAAACGATTTTTAATGTATGGGGTGGGTGGGATGGGATGGGATGAATTACCAGACCATAAATAACGGATCAGCAAGACGATAAATTAAGGATAGTTAAATATTTCGCTATACGAAATGAAATACACATAAACAAGGTTACTTAGAATCAGATACCGTAGCTATTCGTAAAATGAGAGAAAATTAAAACAGCCCGAACTTCAGGGCGGTAAGCATGCTAGGCATATTTATAAAGTTATGAATATTACACCGTACAACAATTTTTTTCTTTTTGTGAAAGATGAGCTAGTGTATCCATACAAATACTCCCGATACTGTGCAATTATTAAATGCCATTTTATGTTTACTTTCGGTATGTTGTTGAAACACTTGAATGGCGGCTTTTCAACCAAAATCAGCCATCTGTAAAACAATGAAAACACGTCAGAATTGTAGGGCAGAATATTACATATGTA
Organism: Unio pictorum; assembly: GCA_030141615.1. Lineage (NCBI taxonomy): Eukaryota > Metazoa > Mollusca > Bivalvia > Unionida > Unionidae > Unio > Unio pictorum. The sequence goes on along the minus strand of JARLTB010000141.1, from coordinate 1,817,431 downwards.
ACCTTGATCCAAGTCGGCCTTGATATAAGCTGGAGCAGTACCGGCCTTAGTGAACGTAGAGCCTGATTTTGATGCTTTTGGCGGGGCCTCTTGATTTAAGTATAATTTATAAATCGGTTCTAGTGTGCGGGACCCTCTGTGATCATGGCATTTGGAAATAAATTTTAAAACAAATTTTATATGCTATTGAACTTAAAATTTTCTTCCATCGATTTAAAATCTCTCTCTCTCTCTCTCTCTCTCTCTCTCTCTCTCTCTCTCTCTCTCTCTCTCTCTCTATATATATATATATATATATATATATATATATATATATATATATATATATATATATATATATATATATATATATATATATATATATATATATATTTATTTATTTATTTATTTATTTATTTATTTGTAAATTAAAATATTTTTTTCCAGGAAAAACATTTACAGGACACACGGTAATAGTTATATGGAAAAATGGTAACCAGCCTGGTGCAGATAAAATAGAGTGTATATATATATATATATATATATATATATATATATATATATATATATATATATATACATATATATATACATATATATATATATATATATATATATATATATATATATGTGTGTGTGTGTGTGTGTGTGTGTGTGTGTGTGTGTGTGTGTGTGTGTGTGTGTGTGTGTGTGTGGTCACGATTGGTTGATAATGAACGTATATTTGTAGGAAAAACTAATATTTTGAGAGCTTATACTAATTGTAACTTAAACAATTAGCAACATTGTTTTCTTCATGGAATTTCAGCACTTTAACAGTGTTTGCTTGGAACACTAATTTCTCTAAAATCTCCACCTGCCTGCTTGGTGTGGAATTGAAACCGCATGTTTTAAATACATGCAGATCCAGAAAATGCCGCGGCTCATATCCCTTTCTCTATACAGAAGCTGTCATTTAATTCGTTTGGTCTTGAGCACAATGTAAGATGAAGAACCAAGGAGTTGTCATTTAAAGCAATTAATAAGGGTCCATCAAATTATAAATGGGTTGACTGGCGATCACGTGATGGAGGTTATTCAAGAACAAAGAACGTCCTACCATTGCAGCAAGACAGCAGAGAAAAATTCAACTTGCTCTCGTTTCCAAAACAAGGAGATGAAAAAACACATACGAATTGAACAGCTACTGCGTGATGAAACACAATAATATAGATGAATATAGACAACAAGCACATATATCATGAAAAAAAACAGCATAAAAACGGAAGAGCTGCTTCAAGCCGGTTCACCGATAGCGGCGATCTTTCCAAAATATACATTTTTATACATTTTCTTAAAGGTAAATAGTAAAAACAATACTGAAATTTAATTCATTAATGTGGTATGCATATGGTGTTCACACAGTATGTGGTGCTTATAGTCAGTATTGCATATGGCGTTCACACTCAGTATGTGGTGCTCATAGTCAGTACATATGTGGTGTTTAAATTCAGTATGCTGTGTTCATATTCAGCATGCAGATGTTGTTCGTATTCAGTTTGTGGTGTTCATATTCAGTATGTGGTGCTCATATTCAGTATGTGATGCTCGTATTCAGTCTGTTGTGTTCATATTCAGTATGTGGTGCTCATATTCAGTATGTGATGCTCGTATTAAGTCTGTTGTGTTCATATTTAGTATCTGGCGCTCGTCAGTATATGGTGCTCATATTCAGTATGTGATGTTCGTATTCAGTCTTTTGTGTTCATATTCAGTATGTGGTGCTCATATTCAGTATGTGATGTTCATATTCAGTATGTGGTGTTTCATTTTCAGTATCTGGCGTTCATATTAAGTATGTGGTATTCATATTCAAAATGTGGTGTTCATATTCAATATGTGATGTTCATATTCAATATGTATGTGGTGTTCGTATTCAGTCTGTTGTGTCTATATTCAGTATGTATGTATTGTTCGTATTCAGTATGTGGTGTTCCTATTCAGTAGGTATATATTGTTCATGTTCAGTATCTGGTACTTATTCATACAGTATGATTCTTAATGTAGAGAAATGTTTTTTTGCATTGGTGTATAAGAGATTAGTGTGATATTTACTACTACTACATTACTACTACTACTACTACTACTACTACTACTACTACTACTACTACTACTACTACTACTACTACTACTACTACTACTACTACTACTGCTACTACTACTACTAAGGGGCCCCGGGTAGCCGAGTGGTCAAAAGCGCTGTCCGTTACGGATCACTGCCATCTCACCTCTGCGTGGGTTCGAGTCTCGGATTCGGCCAATGTGGGTATGTGAGAAAGCTTGCCAGTAGCTTGTTGTGGGTCGGTGGTTCTTTCCGGGGTTTTCCGGGTTCTTCCTCCACCATTAAATCTGGACGCGATATATAGCCTATCTTGTGCTGAAAATTGGCGTTAAACCCTAAAATAAAAACCTATAAATGCCCAACTACTACTACTACTACTACTACTACTACTACTACTACTACTACTACTACTACTACTACTACTACTACTACTACTACTACTACTAATAATAATAATAATAATAATAATAATAATAATAATGTGAGAAGAAGAAGATCAGACAAAAGAAGAAAACATACAATATATGCAGACAATTAGTGGATTAATACAATAGTGTCAATGATGCCTCTCCTACATTGGCAAATATCACTTGGCGTGTGGAATTTCTTGTAGGCCCAAATTCTTTCAATATGCCAACCTTGTTGTACGGAGTTTTTCCAACGGCATTTATGCCTCATACATGATGATTAAGTTCCCATACAGCGATCGAGTCTGTCAGTACTAGCATATTTTCAAATTCGCGCCCAGATGTTTGGATCCCTTTCACAGAAAGCTTCCAAAATTGCAAATCTGGCCAAAAGTCCCAGCCGTGAAGTTAATCTTTGCAAAACAATACACACATACATACAAGTGTTGCTATATCTAACAGGGGCTATTGTGTGTGTGTGTCTGTCTGTCTTTTGTATGTGTGTCTCTTTGTGTGTGTGTGTGTGTGTGTGTGTGTGTGAGAGAGAGAGAGAGAGAGAGAGAGAGAGAGAGAGAGAGAGAGAGAGATATATTCTTTTCTTTCTCCATTTTCTAAAGATTATAAGACAAAGTATAGAAATGCAATGAAATACATAGAATCACAAAAATAGTGTATTAATTACTTTTGAAGTCCACTGAGAGAGAGAGAGAGAGAGAGAGAGAGAGAGAGAGAGAGAGAGAGAGAGAGAGAGAGAGAGAGAGAGAGAGATACAGAGAGAGAGAGAGAGAGAGAGAGAGAACATAGGGGCGAGGGGAGGGGTGACTTATATATCAATTGCACCTCTAAACATCATCAACAGGTGAGCTCAACCCCCTTTCAGAAGCATTTCATCTAAACCAAGACGTCGGTCAATCGGCTTTGCTATCGTCCCTGACACATCACCAGTCACAGAGTATGAACTGTTATTGTAGTCAGACAAGCTATGCAGAACTGGAATATATATATATATATATATATATATATATATATATATATATATATATATATATATATATATACGAATGCAGATATTATAAATGCATCCACAATGTGTGCGTGTTATTTCATAACTCATACTACACCACTTGAGATAAAATCGTATTACTCCAGATATAAATGAAGTAGTTCTTAGATGTGAGAAACATTTCCAAACTGCGACACACTCCCCCTTGGCTGTTCTACAGTTGGATTGGCGGAGTGGAGCGAAGACTCAAAACAGTGTGGGAACAAATGCAGAGTTGGACATTCCAGTATTTAATATGACGGCCAGAAAACAGAACCGAATGTTTCCTTTGGGCAGAATTTCTTTAGCATTTATTCACAACATTCATCTGAGTGGATAGCGGACAGTCGTTTCGTTCACAACGATAGCCAATAATTCAACAACAACAACAACAAAAAAAAACTATTCCAAAAGAGAATGCTTGCATTCTAAAAGAATCCAACAATTCCAACGGATCTAGACTTATTATGCAAAGGATTCGATTTTAAAAATTATAGTTTGCTTTTTGTTTTCAAAATAACCAGCCCTGACTGCATTGTAAACTAGCCAATTTAACTGAAAAGACGGGTATTGCACGGCGAGGGGCAAGAGACGGTTGAAAGATAATGTTGCCTCTGACAACTTAAGTAGCGCACAACATACCAATTTATTGCAATATTATATTACGATAACGAAGTCTGCATAAACCGTGCGACAAAAATTCTAATAGTTGATGGAAATGAAGGTTGCCATGTTCATGTAAGTTTTTCTTGGTGTTTTTCGGCAGTACGTTATTTAGTGCCGAGGAAATTGGAGTGTACTTGTTAGCAAAATCTACGATGGCCGATTGCGGCTGCCAGAATACAACATCAAAGCAACATGAATTTGTACATGTTTGTACATGTACACATTTTATACGTGACGGATCAGCATATTATAGTAATAGAGATTTGTACATGTACACATTTTGTTCCAATGTGTGCATGTACAACTCTCTATTATTTCACAAGTAAAGCCAATTAACATCCCTTGCACAGTAATACATTTTAAAGAACAATTCATCTTTCTGATAACCTCTCGGCTTATTTATTTGTGCGTCTGAACCCAATTACAATGGTCTCTATGTTAGCAAGAAAGTGGGAGAAAATCTACAGCACCGTTATAACAAAGCTGTTCTCGGTTATAAGCAATCATGTGAGTACACCCCCCCCCCCCTCTCTCTCTCTCTCTCTCTCTCTCTCTCTCTCTCTCTCTCTCTCTCTGACTGTAATGCATACAAACACACGTACGTACGTACGTACATACATACATACATACATACATACATACATACATACATACATACATACATACATACATACATACATACATACATACATACATACATACATACATACATACATACTGTGTATTATTTCATTTTATTTTACTGTAATTTTACGATGTTTTGCTTGTTTTTGTTTTTACATCTTATGTGAGCCCTTGTGATGCTGCAGAATGACGTCATGACCATTTTACTGTTATTAGTTGTGACCAAACACAGTACATTACATACTCCATTCAAGAACATTTTATTCTGAATGGAAGAAAATAGAATAGTTTTATTTTTTTTATGACTGAGAAATATGTACTGTACTGGTGTTTTGTAAAATCCGCCTCAATATTGGATCTACATACAGCATGTAATACAATAATTATCATTACCATGAGCAATGGAAAACTATCTGTTCAACAATGCTTGTAATTTTATGAACTTGCATACAGCTTTTGTACTTACAATCGTGATAGACTTAATACCTTTGCATCAATGACTTATGTCTTTTCAGTGCCAGCTTTGAGAAAGAAAAAAAAAAACTGTTATTAGTTTTGTGAATATTCTTAGGCTTAAGTTTGTATTCTTCTTGCATAAAATAAATTAAAATATAATGTTTATGGTCTTGAACTAGACGACATGCCAAACGTTTTTGATTTATATGGAGACTTCTTGACTTATCGTTATATATCTCTTTGACTTTTAAGTCATGCACTGTTGATAGCTTCATATTGTTTTTATTATTATTATTATTATTATTATTATTATTATTATTATTATTATTATTATTATTATTATATTATTATTATTATTATTATTATTATTATTATTATTATTATTATTATTATTATTTCTTTAGGCTACATTGACAATTGGTTGACAATTGCACAAGAATATCAAAGGCTCAAATGTTTTATGTAAAATTAGTTAACTAAAGTTAGTTAAAAATGCGTCTTTTTGTTTGAAGAAATGAATACTGGTACTCAATCTTACATAAGCTTGCAACAAATATACATGACACCTAGTTTATCTTCATGACGCTTACTGCGACTGTTCTTCTCGTTTTATTCATTTATAAAACATGATTCAAGATTTTGGTGTACGGTTTGGTTAGTTCAGAGTTATTTGTGTCTCGTCATCGCACTACTGTATCCGTTTTATATACAAGACTTATATGATACTGTAATAAATTTCGAGTATGCACATTTGATTGCGCCCCGTTTTAAGCAATTCTCAGATTTGTGTGATTATTGGGATTCGGCGGCATGGAAATATTCCTAGCCCGAAATAATTAGCCAATTACTAGGAACGAACGTCACGGAGTGGTGTGTTAGTGAGTTTGAATGATGCCATGGTTCGCTAGTAGTGAATTCTGGTTTTAAGATAGTCCATATTAAAATCTAGTGGTGTACAATAGTGGTGTGGCTGAGGTGGCAGTATTTATGGGAGAAAACCGATATATTACACAATGGAATCAACAGGTAGGGACTTAGTATATACTGTGTATGTATTCATAATGGAAAATGGCTGCAGTTATATTGGCGTAATGTGCCTGTAAAAGTGTACATTGACTGGCCTAAGGTGGAGGAGTTAAAATAGTTCCCAGTGAAAAAGGGGATACTTGTGTATTTCCCATGGCATGACCGGCGTGCGGTACGGAAATCTGATGATGATGAAGAAAAACCATGCAAATGTGCGGTTGCTGGACTTTTGGCAAGTTGTTTTATCTGTGGTCTTGAATTGATTAGAGTAAAGTTTAGTATATCAAAGCAGACACGTCTGACTTTCCAATTTACAACTCAAATTGTATGGAAGTCTTTGGAAATTTGGGAAAACATATGACTTCCAGCGGATTCACGCTTGGGTTTAACACCGCTCGGTCAAGTAATTCCCCTGTGCGTGTAGCAATATTGTTGTTGTTGTTGTTGTTGTTGTTGTAGGGTTTAACGCCATTTTTCAGCACACGATAGGCTATACATGGATGCCAGTATTATTGGTGGAGGAAGAACCAGGGAAAACCCCCTGAAAGAACCACCGTCCCACGAGAAGCTACTGGCAAGCTTTCTCACATAACTACATTAGCCGAATCTGAGACTCGAACCCACGCAGACAGAGGTTAAGATGGCAGTGATCCGTAACGGAGAGCGCTTTAGACCACTCGGCCACTCAGGGCCCCTGTAACAATATATTTCTAAGTAACCTAAACAGTGATAAATATCAAGTTCACGAGATCAGGTCAGGGCAGACATGTATAATTTAGATGATAGCAATTGCATAAGTTGTGCATTTGCTGTTGTCTATGTCGCTTACAGATTATAAATTATATTAACAACAAAGTGTATATGCCTGGATTCTATATATTACCTGTACATGTGTGTGTGTGTGTGTATATATATATATATATATATATATATATATATATATATATATATATATATAACAAGAAATACATGCTATAGTCCTACTTCATTACTTCTGGCGTTTTCTGTCCTCTATAAAATACTCCTATTTTCGTTACATTATACTTTTATAATGCAAGTCAAAAAGTAAAATTTACCAACGTGATGAAAACATATAGAGAGAAAGTGAGAGCGCTAGCTTCAAGAAGTACAGCATGAATATATGCATTACATCATGTACAATGAATACAGAGATGTCAGTTGTACGTATGGCAAATCTGTGCATTTTTCGTGCTTTTATTACAATGTACATACATCTATAAATGGAATTTATTTGCCGATCGTGGCATCAATATTGTACAGAACAACTGAAAAACTTCCACTCTAAGTAATTTCGATCATCTGTACAATAGAATATACAGAATCAATGTCTGATTGGTCCTGATACTCCACGTTTAACTAAAATATTGCAGTACAGAAATGGAGGTTTCATGCAATTTCATTCCTGTTAATTAACATAAACAAGACAAATTGTACTGCATGTGATGGCTATTCAAAATTTTGTGGCATTTTATTTTTTTCACATGTAGACCCGTCATGTACGCGTTTTAGTAAAATGTGTGCATACGTTTTTCAACTTTTAGATGTACACTGGCACGATTTTAGCAAAATTTGTACATGTACAAAATAGTGACTATGTTGTTGTAATCTGTCGGCCAGTATCACCCATAATATTAATTCATACATGAAACAATGCCTTAACAGTTTTGATTGTCTTGGCCTCCGTAGCAGCACGACCGCTTCTTCAGTAGCCAGTAAAAAAAATGTGTGCGTATAATGTAACTGGTTTCATCGATTGCGTTTATAAAAGTTTAAATATTTGACTTTTGCCTGAGGATATCTTCAGTCGGTATAGTGTTCTGACACCCTTAACAACTGTTTCGCTTTCCTATGAAAGACCTGTATCACCTTGTGTTCATTCATTATGGGTTAGTCGTATTTAATTCACGATGAGTCCTGTATTTCGTTTTGCGTATGATAAAATCTGGAATGCCTTATTATAATTTGTAATAAAATATATCCTTCATTTATTGCTGAAGAACTGTATGATTGTTGCTTCCTGTTTTATGGACAGCCAGCAACATCATTAGTTCATAGCATACCCACTAACCTGGTACTCAGAGAATACATTTTTGCCTGCTCACAATGTGTATATAACATTGCAGACCAACATAAACAATGTTAGCGAATCAGACCCACTGAGGATCCTTACAAATTAAATTCTGTCTTTCATTGACACATATGAACATAAACTGAGTGTAGATACTGAAGCAAAATGGAACACATCATGCAGTCATAGTTACTTCAACACCACTTTATTCGTGCTTACACACGTACCTTTAATAAGCATTGCAGATGCGGTTAATTCATGATACAGTTGTATAGTGTATGGGAATAACCGAAGTGACGTAACGATACTGAGGGAAATGATATGATCATGTGATATTCCTGTCCTTGAATACATTTGTTGAATATTATCAAATATGCAACTGGTGAAATATATTGTTAGTTCAATAATTTCAAGCTTTTTAGTTAAAAAGTGTAAAGAATGCCTCTTGAAGGTATGACCCCTTTCTACGGAAATGTCTAAAGCTGATACATTCCAAACAAGAGATGAAATGGATCAATAGTTTTTAGAATATGTAATGAATACCAAAGTATCAAACTTCTTGACCAGATGGTTAAAGTAATAAACCACACACGCAACAGTAGCAGGAAGATTTGCACGTTACTTTTGGTCGTTAAGAAAAAGAAAATATACAAAACAATCTTTATCACGCTTCTTTATTTGCGACAAGAAATTTAAGCAATGTAAGTATAAATGCTCATTCCAGCAAATTGAACAAGCTGTACATTTTCAATGTCAAAGGAAGAAAGCAGCGGCTATAAGTCGTAATTCGTTAGTACTTTGTATTTCAAGAACATTAAATTAGATAATTGTATATGACAATACATTTGATCTGCAAAATACTCTAAATTATGGACTGAGGGATGGAAAGCAGTTTACATCGTTTAAAAGTTCACATTGAAATATTGCTAAAGATTCATTTCCAGGATATTAAAGTACTTTTGCAATGCCTTTTGCCAATAATGTGCATCACTCCAGCACATTATGTGAAATACACTACGAGCACGCATGTCAAATTCGGGTGACCCACTTCTGCTTGGTTCTCGACATTGAAAAAAATGCGAAGTCTATGTCGTCCTGAATCACAGGGTGAATACAATCTGTGAAACATGCATGTATTCAAAATAACATTGTCAATACATATATAGTTATATAAATATGCCTGCTTTTATTTTATTGGCTTATCGTGCAAAAATGAAATTGGTATCGTTAACTGATTTCTTGTATTCAAAGAACTTCATTCAATGTTGTATAGGAATAACTTCCTGACAGTAAAACCCTAGATTTTTTCACTTTGATCTGTTATTTCTTACAAACCAATATGTAATTTCGTTTAAAATTGACAATGAATATTATGACTGAATCTAAGAAACTCTGATATTGTTGAAGGAATAATATAAAAATACCATTTTCTAATCACATAACCACCAATGTGTAACATCGGTATTCTGCATGTGAACCACTAAGACGTTGAGCGAACACGACAAGCAACTTCAACCTTATTCTGACCAGGAGTGTATGATAATGAAATTAAACGTTTAGTGAAAGGAATCTTTTGAGAGCTTATCCTAGTTGTAGTGAAAATGAAAGCAGAGGCTGCGTTTTACTAATGGAATATTTGCACTTTTATGGACGTGAGTTTGTAAAACTCATTACTGAAATTAGGAAATGATTCTTTGGTGTCGTATTACAACATGCATGTCTCAAAAACATGTAGATAAACAAAATGTTCAGTTTCATATGTTCTTCTCAAAAAAGAAGCTTGCATCACGAATATGTCTGTACTGTATTTGTATATTTGCCTGTAATTCATAACGTGTGCTCAACAGAGTATATTTATGTAAGTGTACTGGACTTAGGTTATGGTCATTTGTGTAAATAACATATTTACAAAATCAGAGTTCAATGCCAGTCTTTGTTTTCCAAAAACATTCGCAATAAGACTGTTCCTTGGCATGTTTTGTTGTTTTACACATAGACATTGTCTTTAAAAAAAATCGGTCATCTTAGTTAGTTGGTTAACAATATTTCATTCTTGTACTAATGGTCAATCGGTGTAGAGACCGTTTATCAGTCCGATGTTAGAATGATTTATTTTGAATATTCATTTGAATTCATAAAGTGATCATTCTGATACTCATTTTTGATTTATTTATGATTTGGTAATGTATGCAAACTTATTCAATGATATTCTAAATTACAACATTCCGGCATATCAGGACGTTAAAGACTACAGAAACATCGGGACATCAAAGAGTGGCAGAATTTAGGAAGTTTCTAAATTTTTGGGACTTGTGCTAAGGACAATTATAAATGTTTGGGAATTAATTCACAATACTGTTGGTGCATTTTTGATTTTTAATTTTAATTGTTTTGAAATAAATTGTTTGTCGATTTTATTATATATGTTGCTTTCAATTTCTTTCTGTTAAATATTTTTAGACGATAGAGTCGTAACATCTGATGAAACTTATGAAGTCTTGATCAATCGCAGTCATAAAGTTAAAGTTACTGAATTTTTAAAAATAATGGTCTTGCCAGAGGTGTACTTTGGAGACTGAAATAATAATGTAAGTCATACAAGTTTAAATGCTTTTTAATCAATACTGATAATATTCATGGTAAGGAATAAATTTGGTACGATTATAGTGTAGTACTAAGATTACTGTATATATTGTTATATAGTGTAGTACTAAGATTACTGTATATATTGTTATATAGTGTAGTACTAAGATTACTGTATATATTATTATATAGTGTAGTACTAAGATTACTGTATATATTATTATATAGTATAGTACTAAGATTACTGTATATATTATTATATAGTGTAGTACTAAGATTACTGTATAGATTATTATATAGTGTAGTACTAAGATTACTGTATATATTGTTATATAGTGTAGCATAGGAGTATATATGGAAACTTGGACACATCATATTAAAGAGGTAAAATGCATGCATGATATGAATGCATCATAGGATCTCATATGGTTCATTGTGTCATGAAATCGGGTTGTTCACACAAGTGCTACACTATAACTAATTATGTTGATTGTGTCAAATATGTTCTTACTATAAAAATAAGACTACGCTTCACCTTGACTTGTGTTTGGTTTTTATTCAGCAGAAAGAAGACCACTACAAAATTTTTTTTTGCTCTATGGCCAGTAGAGTTAATACAAATATTTTAAGCCATCTTTTTGTACTTTACGTTATCCTAAATGTTACGGAAAAATAGAAGAATACAGAAAATACTGACAGTTTAGGAAATAACTCAATAAATAATAATAATAATAATAATAATAATAATAATAATAATCGTCATTATTATTATCATTATCGTAATTCTCTATTACTATAATATGTTGATCCGTCACGTATAAAATGTGTACATGTACAAACATGTACAAATTCATGTTACTTTGATGTTGTATTCTGGAGGCCGCTATCGGCCATCGTAAAAATCTAATGTACGTTCTTGCGTAGTAGTGTTTTCAGGGAGAATGTAAAACCGTATTTCCCAAAATAATTTCATTATTGGAATTCAATTGTATTTTACGAGTTCAAACTTTCTACCCTTGTCTTTATTTTTAAATAATGCCTCTAATGCGGATGTAACTTGAATAGGACGTGCATAATCAACAAACTATGTCATACAGGTAAAACAATTGAGACTGGTGTTAGTTATTTATACAGGAAAAACAAGTGTACCTTGCGTCATTTAGAGATGTAATGCAGATGAGACTAGTGTCAGTTATACAGGTAAAATTGCAGAGTGTCAGTTCATAGTGAAGTCTTGCACTGGGGGATCAAGCCGCAGACACGTGGCATCATGCCAATTATTCTGACACCAGGCCCACCAGTCTTAACACTAACCTTTTAATGTTGAGTGCCAAGCGAGTATCTGCGTGTACCGTTTTATGTCTTTTGTATGAAACGCCCACCAGAGCGTTCCATAAATTTTCATTATTTTGAAAATGACTAGGCCATTAGCCCTCCAAATTTTATGAAAATCCTCGCGGACTTTACAACAATGTTTTGCCAATTTTTATCCAGTTTTCAGTTAGAATGAAACAAGACATAGGCCATTGTATGGCCATCACACACTTTTAATTTTAAGAACGTCATAACATCAACACTCAATTTTTTTTACAAATATTTTGTTTATTTGACCCGCATCCCTGCCCCCCCCCCCCCCCCCATTTAAAATTGTATTCGTTCACAAATTCCAATGTAACTGGTCATAAACATACACTAAAAGCCCTTGAATATCAATCGTGGCGGATTATTAAAATTCCGTGGCTACTGTTCTTAAAAAATGTAGTAAACACATGACGCCACAACTTATCAAAAGTCTTTATACTGTGAATATTTCTGAAAAACACAACCATATGCTCTAGTTTTCGTGACTTCTAAGTTCATATTATAGCCCAGAATTTATAAAGTATCTGTAGCTAATAGTCCTAATTTGTTAAATTATTCAAACCTCGAAAATCTATTATATAAAGTGGTTTGGTGCGTAGGTGATGATTTATTTGCAGCTGTGGAATGACCTCGATGCCTGGAGATAAAAGCGTAGCATAAAATAATTTTATTTAAAAAAATACATAATCTAGATAATTATCTTCTAGACATATATGCCTTTATGCCTAAAATATAGCTTTTCTTATCTATACACTTGACACTAACACAGAGAGCAGGGAAGGATGATTGACCAAACGGCAAAACCACAGATAACAAGCATGTATTATCAATGGATACCAAACCAGATTTCAGACACATCTAAATTCTACAGTTGTCGCAAATCATGAAAATACGAGAAGGTGCTTCAATTCACCGTCGACCTGTCATCCGATTGCTAAATCCCGTGTAATGCACAATGTAATCTTTAGTTCTATATTTTGATTTTTGAAGGAGTTGTGGGGGACGACGTCTTAAGAGGACATTAGTCCAAGTAATAATGATAAAATACATCACGAACAAATAGATCAGCAAAACACAAGCCACTAGGATTTGACATTGACCCTAAATCAATGCAGAAAGAGATGACACATGAGCCTACATATTTACAGAGAAGACTATAATTAAGTTGTACTGTTTGTTTCTTGTTTAAAAACATCAAGCAGCAAGAATTGTTTTTGAGGAATCAAGGCCAGGAAACGCTGCTAAAACGATATTAACTAATAAACATCATTACAAGTCCAAGCATATACAGGAGGTTACTAACGAAGAAGCAAAACCTACTTACACATAAAAGAGACCAGTGCATTGTAAAAAGTAAAATATCATGATCACTAGAAAATAAATAGGTCATGCAAATAAAAAACAGTTTTAATGATGATATATTCCAGTATTTATTCATAATATATCTGGATAATATTCTCTTCTGAATATCACAAATATATATATTTAAACTTAAAGTAAGAATAACATACTCAGATCAATATTATGACTGTAGCGTTTGCAAAGGTTGGGGTGGGGGTACTTCCAATATATTAATTAAAATATTATGGAAGCTCCACCTGGCTCGTGAATTATAAATTTAAATTAATGACCAAATAGATGTACAGCTCTGAGCCCCCAGTCAGCACTGCCGACGGTTAAATTATATAGAACACGAAGATGAAATTCAAACAATAACAATTTAATAAAACCTATAATTTTAAATGATACACAATCACTCGTCCTACAAGTGATAGCCTATTTCATCTCGTGATTTTCAGTGTGAGTTCGATTTTCCACCTGGCCTTTGGTTGTACTCATCTATTTATTCGATCCTCTCACTCCTCCTGGATTTCACCCCTCCCGACTTCTCTCCTTCCTCCTCTTTCCTTCCGTTTTTCTATCGAGACTATTGGGACCACTTTCACTGGTCTGTCCCCCGAAGCTTCCTCTCCTGAATTCCCGCTTTCCTTCTCTTCCTTCCGTCTCTATCGGAGACACTGGGACCGCTATCCTAGTCTGTCCCTCGAAGCTTCCTGTGAAAATCACAAGGCGTTAACATAGGGTTTATCGAATCTCACCTCACACTAAAACATAAATTAACCATCAGATAAGGCTATTACGTTTTAGGTCACGCATACATACACATCGAAATCCCCACACACTCTTACAGGGAAACAATGGCGTAATAGCACGATATCATGCATATATCAATACATCGTATCACATCAGTATATCTAATAATATATTTAATCTCATTGTACTTACAATATTACAACAACCAGACGTATGTCTGTACACTACACTCCCACAAGCGTACACAAATATTCATATTACTAATTTCTCACAGTGCATCCATTTCAAAGATACCATTCAATTTCTATAATTGCATTGATAATGTGCTATTGTACTATAAAATAACCACATAGCGAATTATAATAATATTAATTCTTACGACGGCTAGCAAGCAATAAGATTCTTTACAAATATGAACTCATTCTTCAAAATATACAAACATATCAACATCACAAAATAATTATTCCTACTACGATTTTAGTTTGTTTGTTTGTTTGATTAGGATTTTTAACGTAGCTTTAACAATTTTTCAGTCATATCGCTACGATGTCTGCAGTGAGGCAGTTTATAGTGATGTCTAGCACTGAGACATCATGCCGCAGACATGTAGCATGATGTCTCACCCAGTCAAATTATCCTGACACCAGGCCGACCAGTCCTAACACTAACCTCTTAATGCTGAGCGTCAAGCGAGGCAGCTGTTAGTACCATTTTAGTAATAATACGTATATATAGGATCTAAATTAAATGCAGTCGCAGTCAGCAAAGATCGAACAAATAGCTCACCGACCTTTTAGAAGCTACACTTAGAATTCTGTTCCTAAGGTTTTTCCGCCAATTAACGTATGGATGACCGGAGTTCCTATTCACGGGTAAGTTCTCTGTAACGAACTATAGCAACTAAAGCTCGCTGGCAGGTTTAAAGATATTATACTTTAAAATAAATCAGGGTCCCACGCCTATCTCGATTCTGATTGGGTAGCGCTGGGGCCCTATCCACTCGACTAATTCAATCTGGCGGTCAGTCAGCGTATCCAGAAGATAAGGCACGCCCACTCCTTCTGGCAGCTTCTTTGATGTACAAAACATCCTTCCAGCCCAAGGTGCTAATTACACTTCTGACGGCCTTGGTCGGCTTCCTATCCTAGCTACGGCAAACTTACGTAAGGGATGGTGTTAGCCTGCGGTCATGTTTAACAATAAACAGTGGCTTGTCCGACTTACTTGATTACACATGGTTCTAATTTAATTTTGGGTCGGGAAAAACGCCACAATGACTTATATCAATAATTCAGAATATATATTTCATACTGTATAGCTTTGTAATATTAAATAATAATGAAAAGTATGTATCATACTGTACAACTTTGTATTATCAAATAATGAGGAAAAATATATCTCATACTGTACACGTTTGTAATATCAAATAATGAGGAAAAATATATTTCATACTGTATAACTTTGTAATATCAAATAACGATGAAAAGTATGTATCATACTGTACAACTTTGTAATATCAAATAATGATGGAAAATATACCTCATAATGTACAATTTTGTAATATCAGAAAATGATGAAAAATATATCTCATTTAGTATAACTTTGACATATAAAACAATGATAAAAATCTCATTTAGTAGCATTTTGATAGCTTATATATATATATATATATATATATATATATATATATATATATATATATATATATATATATATATATATATATATATATATATAATTTATGAATAAATAGAGATGAACAGTTTTATTTTTACTTTTAATATGTATGATGCAAATTAATTAATGTATATAAATATAAATAAATTAATACGTGTTGGTGTTGTTTATTATATATATATATATATATATATATATATATATATATATATATATATATATATATATATATATATATATATATGTCCAGTTTATGTAGCATTAAATATTTTAAAATTTCTAATTAGATTCAGTTTATTTAGCATTAAATATTAGAACATCTAATTAGATTCAGTTTATTATGCATTAAGTATTAGAACATCTAATTAGATTCAGTTTATTATGCATTAAGTATTAGAACATCTGATTAGATTCAGTTTATTTAGCATTAAGTATTAGAACATCTAATTAGATTCAGTTTATTTAGCATTAAATATTAAACATCTAACTAGATCAACTTTTGTTTGCAAACAAATATTTAAAAAGTCTAATTCCTAGTGCAAATTAGTTATGGATGAAATTAATAAAGATGAAGTTAGGGTTAGTATCTAAGTAATTATGTACATTAAAAAAGACATGTGATTCACTATTTTAATTTTAATTTTGATGTTGTATGTAATGTTAGGAATAAAACTACTATCTATCTATATATATATATATATATATATATATATATATATATATATATATATATATATATATATATATATATATATATATATATATATATATATCTGTTTGTCTGTCTGTCTGTCTGTCTGTCCGTCTATCTATCTATCTATCTATCTATCTATCCGTCAATCCATATATATATATATATATATATATATATATATATATATAGAGAGAGAGAGAGAGAGAGAGAGAGAGAGAGAGAGAGAGAGAGAAGTCATATTAAATAAAGAGTTTCAAACAATATAAAAAATGAGTTTTAGACGGCTATCTTAGGTCCACTAATGATTGCCTTCGAAAAACTAAAGATCAAATGCAAAAAATTGGTACTGGAAAATATTCAGACTTCAAAAGGTTTCTTTTGCAAGGAGAACAACACTAGAAAAAGACACATTATTTGTTAATTCAAATAACAAATAAAATTAAAAATGCCAGACTAATATATAATGGCGATATAGTGCTTGAGGTAAATATACACTTAACATATGATATTGTTAGAAACCAGGGGTCTTTACTGAACCGAGCGGTTGTAAAACCCTGGCGCGATTCCCGCTAGAAGTCGTAAGTTTGCCCAAATTTCCAAAGACTTCCATACAACTTTAGTTGTAAATTGGAAAGTCCGTTAATAAGTACCACAAATATGATTATTGTTGCTATATTAAGGCCGTACAAAGTCAGCCTCCTTCTTAATAATAATAATAATAATAATAATAATAATAATAATAATAATAATAATAATAATAATAATAATAATATTATTATTATTATTATTATTATTATTATTATTATTATTATTATTATTATTATTATTCGTTATAAATACTACAAAAGTAATTAGCCAAAATAAATACCAAAAAAAAAATCAGAAAAAGAATAAGCAGCAAAAACGAACACGGAAAGAATAGCCACCACCCACACCACTACCACACGCCCCATAAAGATCAACAACCACAAATGTTAAAAATGATCAACCACCACACATAATTAAATATAATCAACCACCACACAAAATTAAATATGATCAACCACCACAAAAAATAAAATATGATCAACCACCACACAAAATTAAATATGATGAACCACCACAAAAAATAAAATATGATCGACCACCACAGAAATTTAAATATGATCAACCACCACAAAAAAATTAAAAATGATCAACCACCAAACATAATTAAATATGATCAACCACCACACATAATTAAATATGATCAACCACCACAAAAAAATGAAATATGATCAACCACCACAAAAAATAAAATATGGTCAGCCTCCAGAAACTGAAATATGATCAACCTCCAAAAACTGAAATATGATCAACCACCGCAAAAAAATGAAATTTGATCAACCACCACAAAAATTGAAATATGATCAACCATCACAAAAAATGAAATATGATCAACCATCACAAAAAAATTAAAAATGATAAAGCACCACAACAAATGAAAAATTATTAGCCACCACATAACTACACAAAACTACTAGATCATCCACCACACAATATTAAAAATGGACCACGATCGAAAAATCAAACGTGATCATCGACCACGAAAAAATGAAAGTAGAATTCCCATCACCACACATAATTAAATATGATCAACCACCACAAAAAAAATGATATATGACCAACCACCACACAAAATTAAATATGAACAACCACCACACAAAATTAAATATGATCAACCACCACAAAATTAAAGATGAACAACCGATAGAAGATGAACCACTCTCAAAAAGCGAATATAGTATTAGTTACCAAGGAAAGAGTAACGAAGGAAATATTACGATTTAGCGGATGGAAAGTACAAAGTAACATCGTCGAGTAGAATAAAATGCTTCATGACATAGTTTAAAAAAGAAATCATTCTCATTCACAGACACACCGCTATTCACTTAAAAATATGATTACCATGCAGGTAACCCCAGCCCTTTCCCCTAAGATGTAGATATTTATTAATATGAAGTCTACATGCATGTTTCTGGATCTGATCAGAGGAACAAACATAACCACTTCAATTACGCTAGGTCTGAAAACATCGGAATACGGGCCAGTCATATCATAGCAACTGTCAGCTATGATAAAGTGGCAAGACTAAGTTTGTGTTCATGTTTTGCGCAGAAGTCTTTAAGCACTAAGCTGTTTGATTAGTCCGTCTCTTGGCTAACAGATAGTCACACGTACAAGACCGATAAAAAAAATGCTTTCATTTACAAATCATATTTCATGATAATTAATATTTGCACACAATGCAACAGCCTCATTGAAAAGCAAGCGTTATTCTCTTATCCTTTCTAATGATGTGCATAAGTGATTATTCTTGCGCATGAATTTAGCTTGAATTTACCGTATTTTCGTGCACAATATTAAAATTAAATTTCTTTTTACCTGCAGAACGTTTGTATGAACTAAAAGCACTATTATTCTGAACATAAGGAATTATATATCATGAACTAAAATAACTATTACACTGACAATGAGACTTGTTATTGGGGGGGGGGGTGATAAAGTGATAGTCGGTCAAATCCATTGCATTTGCTGATAGTGGGGACCTGAATCAATGAAATATCAAAGGACTTATTATTAGGAATCATTGCATATGGATTAGGGGTGTCTCATTGGTCAGCGTGCCAGAGGTGCGACCAGAAAGGACGTAGGTTATATTCATGTAAAGAAAAGGCTGGAAGGATCGTTGTTGTGTGTCACATGCAATGTATTATATCATATATTGTGAAGTGCCGTTAAACACGAAACAAACCAACAACAATCTCAGATCTGACAAAGTATGAAATACCCCTGTCCACATTCGTAGAATATTTCCTATGTAAATATTTCGAACTTGGCTGTCCGACTTGAATAAACTTCAATCTGATACAAATAACCAATTTTATTTACAAAGGTCAATGCCGCTGACATGAAAAAAATCGGCATCTGTACAGTAAAATGTAACGCTTTCAGCTGGATATGCCTTTCAAAAATCGGTATCTATACAGTAAAATGTAACGCTTTCAGCTGGATATGCCTTTCAAAAATCGGTATCTGTACAGTAAAATGTAACGCTTTCAGCTGGATATGCCCTTCATAGCTACTTTAGTAATTATCAAGTTATATTTGTGTCGCCATTTCGTTAGATGAACACTACATATACATGGGTAAGTAGTATTTCATTAAATGAGTATTACATATGCATGTATAGTAGTATTACATTAGATGAGTATTTCCTACGCTCGGATAAGTAGTATTATATTAGATGAGTATTGCATATGCATGTATGGTAGTATTACATTAAATGAGTATTATGGTATGCATGTATAGTAGTATTACATAAGATGAGTATGACATATGCGCGGATGAGTAGTACTACATCAGATGAGAATTGCACATGCACGGATAAGTAGTATTACATTAGTTGAGTATTATGTATGCACAAATAAGTAGTATAGTATTACATAAAATGGACATTGCATATACACGCGTGAGTTGTATTACATTAGAGGAACATTAAGTATGCATGCATAAAATTGTACTCTACTATATCATTGGGAAGAAAGACTTAAATATAAAAAAACAACATTAGGCATTATTTCGCAGAGTGCGCGGTAGCAATCCCTTTTGTAATTACTATTACAATTTGGCAATGTCACTAGAGCCAACAGTCTATCCAGTCTATGTATATATATATATATATATCAACGTCAGACAGAATATGTATATCAACGTCAGACAGAATCGTAAATTTTAAACATTGTGTGAATCAAATATGCTTCTGTTAACAAACTTTCGATTTCTGAATTAACAATATAAATTGCCATAATTGGAAAAATCTTGCAAATCATGGAAGTCGTCATTAAAGTGTGTGCAGGCATGAGAATAAATAGATTGATAGATAAAGTTATTTATGTAAAATATATTTGACTTTATTTACTTCTATACCAGGACTCTTTCGGTTAAGTTTTGTCCTGATTTCGTTCTAAAAATGTATTGTGCAAACTTGAAAGGTCTTCATAAAAGAAAGGTTTTCTGACAACTTTGGGTAAATTTTTTCATACGTTTGAGAAGTCTTTAAAATCTTTGTATTTTGTGACTGATGACTTTGTGTCAGATTTGGTTAAAACGCTAGAATGGTTTTCTGCGATGTTGAAAATAACAATGTTGAAAGACGCCAAGTGACATTTCTCACTGCATCTAGAAGGATTCATCACTATGATACCAAAATAGGGCCACTGTTTTGGACCAACCATTTAAACATTTTTTTCTCTGGGATAACATGATAATTGACTAAACATTTTGAAGCAAAAATGATGGCTGCAAGAAAGTCTTGTTTCTAGAAAATAGGAAAAAAATATAGTTTTCGCCATGGCTGCCAGAGAGTTTTTGGGTTGCATCCCAGACCCTTCCCTCTTCCCTTGTTAATTTCTGTAAATATTATTATAAAACAGATCAACCACTCCGCTGGCCTAGTGATTAGAGCGTCCGCTTCAGATGCGGGAGGTTGCGGGTTTCAACCCCAAATGAGTCACATCAAAGACTTGTATAATGTTACTAACAGCTGCCTCACTTGGCACTCAGCATTAAGAGGTTAGTGTTAGGACTGGTGGGCCTGGTGTCAGGATAATGAGACTGGGTGGGACATGATATATGTCTGCGGCATGATGTCCCAGTGCTAGACTTCATTATAGACTGCCTCACAGCAGACATTGTAGCGAAATTACTGAAAAACCGCTAGAGCTAGGTTAAAAATATAAATCTCTCTCTCTCTCTCTCTCTCTCTCTCTCTCTCTCTCTCTCTCTCTCTCTCTCTCTCACACACACACACACACACACACACACACACACAACAGATGATACCGTTACCATTGCTTTGGAACTCCTCTGGTACACTATATGGACAATTGTTTTCAGACATGCCCCCCCCCCCGACGCTATATGTACAAAAGGATGCGATTATATACAGACAAAAAGTTGGGACTGTATAGGGACAATATGACACACACATACACACACACACACATTCATACATACGTACGTACGTACGTACACACACACATACACACATACATACATACATACATGCATGCATGCATGCATACATACATACATACATACATACATACATACATACATACATACATACATACATACATACATACATACATACATACATACATACATACATACATACATACATACATACATACATACATACATATATACATACATACATAAGCTGGACACACCCAGCGGAATTCCTGAAATGCAAAAACTGCACGACGTTTGAGCTCCACGTTACACCTTGAAAGTATACCCTCAAGAAGTGCGGAGATCTAGGTTAGTTCGAGGAAAAAATTTCAAAGACGGAAAATGCATTCACGTCTATCATCACGATGAATAAATAGTTCAAGGCCATTACCAGTATCACCGGATTCTGTGATCCATATATTACTGTGAGAATAGTGACTATCGCTATAACAGTCGAGAGCAATAAAGGCATTGTTGATCAGAATGTGAGGGATGTTATGCCTCTAAACCCTTTCTTGACGAAGGACAGACACTAGTGCTCTGCTTGTCAATACAATTTTGTCAGTCCTACCTGCTACCAACAACATCTGAAAACGCAATGTTCACAGATAGTCACAGACACGTGCTTGCCAACTGCTGAAATTGTGCCCTAGCCCTTATTGTGGAAAATGCATACGTACTGATAATGTCAAGCCTCACGTATGTTCAGGAAACAATCGATATCACATTTGTCACCGAATCGTGGACTTAGAACACGAATGATTCATTGAAAAGTACCATTCCAAGCAGGAAGTGAAAGATGACCAGAAGAAAGGCAATTTCATCATTTTCGATTTCGAATGCATGCAAGAACGTGCAAGAAGTGCATCCAAAGACATAGCCATCTCTAATCTTTAAACTGCATTTGTTCCACTTGAATGGAAATGCTTTTACTACGATCAAAGTCACTTTAGGACAATAGTCTATATTTAGTCATTACCCTCACTGCAGCAATATTCCTGGAGAACGTGAAAAAATATTTCGTTGACCGAATACGCTGCGGAAAGTGGGACAAATGCAGTTTAAAGATTAGAGATGGCTATGCCTTTGAGCCGAATGCCTGAACATTTGGAATGACAGAATTTACCTAAGGCTATTTTGCACACTTTTCAAATACCGAAGCCAATCAATGCGCTGTTCTAATACATTTGCCTGATGCTCACTACTACGATACCGACAACATGCGCATCGAACAAGGTGACACTTTCTACGCTTAATATCGCACTCATGCTACTAAACCTTTGGACTTTCATGATGAAATGTTAAAGTATTGTTTTTCCGACGAGGACATTTTACGGCTTTGCTGTGGAAACTTTCGAGAATTATTTATGGAGTACGGAGGGATCTATCCTTTGAGAAATGCGCACACCATTGCCATGCGTGTTCTTTAATGTACCGCCAACGATTGATGAAAGAAAACGCATAGGAGCTGAAAACACTATCAGAACGTATTCGGCTAATGGCTGAGACTTAGAAAACCCCAAAATCGTGTACGTATTTAACTGATGCTTATTTCGCAGATGTCCACTTAACGTCACACTAAAACTCAATTTTTACAATTTTCCAAGGAAGACTTGTAAAAGGCCACTTGTCAACGGCACATGAAGTTAGAACAGCAAGGATACGAAGCGGTGGAATTATTCGAACACGATTACGATCACCGTGTGAAAACCGATCCCAAGTTTAAACGTATCGTGGAAAGATGCCAACTGATTGACCGTCTGAATCGGCATGACGGTTTGTACGGAGGACGGACGAGTGCGATCTGTTTGTACCAAGCCCACGAAGAAAAAGGAGAAGAAATCAAAATGTTTGGACGTGTGTTCGCTTTTTCTTTACGTGTGGAAATATTGTCACTTACCCGCAGGGCACCCGCAATTGCTGGCCGAACACGTCGACCTCGACAACATTCGACAATACGAAGGATTGTTTAAATGCAAAGTCTTGCCTTCCACGAACTTGTACCATCCCGTTTTACGTCACGATTGCCAAGGAAAACGTATTGTTTCCTTTGTGCAATACGTTTACCGAAACGTGCAACCAATGGCAACCTTGTCAGCACACCCAGGAATAACGCACTTTTACGGGAACGTGGATCAGAGTGGAATTGTTTGAAGTCCTGGATCTGGGATATCAAGTGTTAGAAGTGTACGAAATTTACCACTTTTCTCAAGAAAAAAAATATCACGGGGGTAACCAAACTGAAAAAGGCAAATACTCAGACTTCGTGGATGCTTCTTTCAATACTGAAACAAGAAGCCAGTGGTTATCATTCCTGGTGCCACACTCCCGAAGTCCAAAATGAAGTCAAAGACAATGCAAAATACTGGGAACATAAAAGCATCACTTTGGACCACGTGGGGACTTGATTTTCGTCAACTACCAACAAGACCTTGACTTTGTAGAAGCTGACGAATTTGGAAATGTCATCATTGCGGATTGCGTGATAGTCCATTCTTGTTTAAATGTTTACCAAGTTTTAGAACTGTTAGGAGATTGTGTGCTATATTTTGACAGGGACAGTTGGATCTACATCGATCACCTGGATCACTCTTACCCTAATATCGATGATTCTAAGTTTTACTAGTGGCGGTCCTAAAGATTATGGCTACGAATAACGGGACAAACAAGGAGAAGTGCACAGCGAGGGTAAAGTGAAATGATTGACACTCAATTACTGCGAGTCAAGTGGTGAACGTTGACATACTGAAAAAAGCCTTGCAGTCTGGACAGGGTCGAATTAATTTAATCAGAACACATGCCCCTTTGAAGTTTTAACACTGATGTCGAAAACAGTTAAGAATAAAGGTCGAAATAACCCTCCACAAAGACTCCCCGGTCTAAATGTGATAAATTCTTAATGTTCAGTGCTTATTCAAAGGTCGATACTTCACACCTAAGTAGTCACTAAATGGAATACCTTGACTACTGAGCTAAGTTAAGTCATTAAATGGTATACCTTGAATACTAAGCTATATAGCCACTCAGTAGTATACCTTGACCACCTAGGTGTGTACAGTCATTAAATGGCATACATTGAATACTAAGCTATATAGCCACTCAGTAGTATACCTTGACCACCTAGGTGTGTGCAGTCATTAAATGGTATACCTTGAATACTAAGTTATATAGCCACTCAGTAGTATACCTTGACCACCTAGGTGTGTACAGTCATTAAATGGTATACCTTGAATACTAAGCTATATAGCCACTCAGTAGCATACCTTGACCACCTAGGTGTGTACAGTCATTAAATGGTATACCTTGAATACTAAGCTATATAGCCACTCAGTAGTATACCTTGACCACCTAGGTGTGTACAGTCATTAAATGGTATACCTTGCATACTAAGCTATGTACAGGTATTAAATGGCTACCCCGACTACTAACCTGTGATTTGGTTCCTGTTCATTTTCAACTTAATTCTCACTTTTTCTTAGACATTTATCAGGGTATTATAACTGTACACGTGCATCTGTGTTATTTACACCAATATCTCAGAGTTTCAACGCTAAATGAAAAAAGAAAATGGTGCACAAACGTAAATAATTTCCAATTAAGTCTTATTTTACAAAAGTTTTGAACCAATGTGCTTAATAAATATTAATTTATATTATGTAAATGGAATGACTTTTGATTTTCAGATTTAAATTGCAACGTTTAAAACAATTAGGGTATGATGAATCAGCATTGTGTGTGTGTGTGTGTGTGTATATATATATATATATATATATATATATATATATATATATATATATATATATATATATATATATATATATATATATATATATATATATATATATATATATATATATATATAATATATATATATATATATATATATATATAAAATATATATATATATATATATATATATATATATATATATATATATATATATATATATATATATATATATATATATATATATATATATATATATATATATATATATTTTGGGGGGGGGGGTGTCGGGCCAGGACCTGTACGAGGGCCAGTGGCCCTTGCCAAACAACACTTTATAATTTTATGAAGAACTAGGAGAGGCCTGGGTCATTCTTACACCAGGGCCCGTGATCGCCCTCGACGGCCTTATATATGACTGAGAGAGTAATTCGGCAATATGGGTTCTCTTGTACTGTTAAATAATATTGCTTTTCATCAACGCTGAATGGTTAGGTCTATAGTCCTGGTTTATTCAAGCATATTCAACTTTGATATACAGGAATTACCATTTCTATTTTGGGGCAATTCTTGCATTATTGATCCGGATTTGTGAAGAGCCAGAGAACAAGCTCGGCTCACAGCTGCAACCACCTAACTGTCAAGAATCGTTATAACATCATTTATTTTTGACATCCCTGTTCTTGAAATCCCTCGGGACCTGTGTTGTTATAGTGCCGAATAATCCAATCAGACACTCGTAATTACCGTGGTGCCCTTTTGACCTTTACTAAGGAAGACCACTTTGAAATTCATTCACTCAGGACAATGAATGGGCATGCAACAAGTCATTAGCATATCATAATTCAAATAAATGATACTAGTGGTAAGTTGGATCCATGGGTCTAACCTGACAGCAGATATCAAGTGTATCTATTAACCTAGGATTCCTGAAGTGTATGCCTATTAAACCTGAGTGTATGCCGATGAAACATATAAGTTTATGTCGCTTGAAATCATATTTTCTTGTTAGAGTTGTTGTAGGGTTTAATGCCTTTTTAAGCACAAGTTAGGCTTATATACATTGTGGAGGAAGAACCCGGGAAAACCACCGGAAAGAACCACCGACCCACGAGAAGTTTCAGGCAAGCTTTCTCGCATACCCATATTGGCCGAATCTGAGACTCAGACCCACGCAGACAGGTGAGATGGCATTGATCCGTAACGGAGAGCGCTTTAGACCACTCGGTCACTTGCGGCCCCATCTTGTTAGTGAACATATTTATTCAAACATAATATTAGCAATTTTCCAAACAGTTAATTATTTTTTCATTTAAAATAGCTTTTTGGAGGCTTTGATCTGCACGAGACTAGTATAACTTGAAAATTCAATAACACTCGTAATATTAAGTTCATAACAAATGTAAAATATATATTCATTTTTCTAGCCATTACTTGTTTTGGAAATTTATGCATAACGGAAGAAGAAAAACAATAATTTTGTTAAGCCACGTCTGCGATGTTAGTTGACATTGTGAACATTACTGAAAAACTTCAGTAGTCTCAGAATGTACCGATTCAAGACAAGTATTACTTAACTGCTAATATCCATTCATATTACGGTAAACGTATTTAATTGATAATAACTGGAATTATTATGTTGTTAAATATTGACATAATAACGCTGTAATTATGATCATATATTAATTCAGAAAGGCATGTTGAGAAGGAAAAAAAAAGGGGGAGGGGAAGCACCCGTGCGCATGTTTTAACGTAGCTTTAACGATTTTTCAGTCGTATCGTTATGATATATGCAGTGTAGCATTTAATAGGTATATCTACCACTGGGGTATCATGCCACAGACATGTAACAACAGTTCGACCTTGTCACATGGTCCGGACACCAGGCTTATCAGTCCTTACCCTAATCTATTAATGCTGACAGCCAAGCGAGGCAGCTGACTGTACCATATTTGTAAGTCTTTGATATGACTCGACCTGTGTTCCAACCCGTGACCTCCCGCATTCGAGGTGGACACTCATACCACTTAGGTCACCAGAGTGGTCACGGCGAGAACAGGTGTAAAATAAGAAGAATTTAACTCAGAATAAAGCCGCTTTAAAATAAGTTTAATGGAACAATTATTTATACGTCATATAAATTCAAAGTGACAAGCAACTTAAAAAAAAACATTCGCTATGTGTATGTGGTTTATGAAAAGAGTGATAACATAATATGAATGTTTCGACACCGTGAATAACAATGTTTCGACACCGTAACTGACAATATTTCGACACCGTGAATGACAATGTTTCGACAGTGATTGACAATGTTTTGGCATCATAAATGTCAAGGCTTTGACACCATTGACAACCGACTACATGCAGTATCGTATCACATTACGTTTACGTGAATGTAAAAGTCTTGTAAAAATAAAATATAAGCATTGCCCATGGGCGCAAGCAAATAGTAACACCGCCACCCTTCCCCGGATTTCAACTCGAAACATAGTTGGGCCTAAATTCGTAAAACTCAATGGCTGACCATTACACGTTTCCCCAATTCACCCACTCCCCCACCCCCACCCCCCAAAAAATAACAAATTATGTTCGTCATCCTGTCAGTGCATGAGAAGACAAATTTTACAACTACTAATGACAGGCCGGCGATTGAGTTTAAGAAGATAAATTACACAAATACTAATAACAGGGCTACGATTGAACGCTTTTCTAGCACATCATTCTGATCAACCTTAAATGCCCTACTGACGAACACTTGTGGCTAATATTCGTCCTTACAGTTGTTTGGCTGTCATGGTTCGCCAATCTGATATCGCTATAAATGGTCCCAGCCCCGAATAAATCAATATGTCTGGAATTCTAGCAATTATAACGGGGGTACAAGCGCTCAGAGCTTAGAAGTCTGTCAAAACAAGTGGTAGTGTACAAGTACAGAGCGGAAAGAAAAAGTGGACGTACGTTAAAGATTATCACATAAGGAGGATGACTTGTTCTTTTCATCTCTGCTCTTTCTTTGTTTAAATCTGGGGATACTTTGTAACCAGCAAATAATGATTGATTCCTGGAAATATGTGGTATTTTTGGCTTAATGAATTTATTTCGAAAACCAGGAAATTTAATTTTTCATTGCATACAGGGAGTTCAGCATTAAGTTTCCATTTTAGTGAATCTACATTTAGATCAATAACATTTCAAAATTATAAGGGCGTTATAAAAACATATCGCTATAATATCTTACGATTTATCAGCAGGGATATTTTATATTCAGTTTACGTTGGATGTGCTTGGAAGTATAACTGCGTTTAGATTCGTTGGAACAATTGATGGATTAGAGGTATTAATACCTTAATATCGTTCTTTGTGAGGCAAAAAAACGTGTAGAGATCCAAGAGCAATGCACACATTCATCCATATTGTTCTATGTTGACAGTTGCATGAACGCACGATTCCTTTTTCAATAT
Organism: Unio pictorum; assembly: GCA_030141615.1. Lineage (NCBI taxonomy): Eukaryota > Metazoa > Mollusca > Bivalvia > Unionida > Unionidae > Unio > Unio pictorum. The sequence goes on along the minus strand of JARLTB010000141.1, from coordinate 1,788,410 downwards.
ATGTTTATTTCGATAGTACGCGACATTAATTGACAAAACTCGTAAATGTGCGCTATTGACCTAAAGAGTAAATCATTCTGTCAAGACAATTTAGTGTGTAAAAGAATAAAGAATATTTTAAATTATCGATTATATTGCACGATATCGAGAGAATGTATTATCCATTGTATTTCACTATACAGACAAGAACTTGACAGCAACCATGATTATTCTTTGCATATTTCAGGCAATCAGAATTGTATCAGGTTTAAGATTGCCATGAACCCGAAGCGAAAAACCACTAGCTTTGAAACTATCTGTTGCTGTTGCATCATGGTGATCGTGCTGCTTAATACTTATCTAGTACACTTACTTCAACTATTCATATATTGTTATGCAACAATGACCATTTGATGGTCAATCAAGGATAAAATGTATTAGACAGTGACTTGCGCATGCGTGGAAGAGGTACCATGCAGTGCCAATTAAACTCAAAGACATAATCCACTGTTGAAACCAAGATATGTGGATTGACGTAACTTTTCTGTCAAGGGAACGGAAACACCATCGCTTATCCTTTGTCACAAGGAGGCTAATTTGAAACACACTACCAGTTCGTGTTTCTATAATCGTGTGTAGCTGAAAGGAAACATTCTATCAGTTAAAAATTAAGCTGTCAAAGGAACGAAAGCACTGTATATGTTATAGATTCTCTTCTCAAGTACTTTAATGGAAACACTTTGCCGCTTAGAAATTCCGTTGTCAATGGCAGCTGATGGAAACAATGTTGATTAAATATTGTCTTGAAATTTGTGGCTGGGTGGAAATGTCATCGGTTACAGTTCCTCTTGTCTGATGTAGCTAAAAGGAAACAATGTTCTCTGGTCAAGGGAAGCTGATGGGAAATACTCTGTCCGGCACAGATTCTTTTAAAAGGGCAGCCGAACGAAGACACTCTATCGTTTATAATCAACTCTTCTGATCCTTCTAAGTTTACATTATATAAGTGGACATTGCATGAGTTTAGAAAATACCGGAGGTTACTCAAACATGTTTACTCCAACGCGTCATTTCTACGGCCGTGTTTACAGCAGCAGACGATCCCTTGTAATTCTTTTTGCATTTTTTCACTTAGCAGTAATTATCGTGCTCAGTGTATTTGATGCAAAAATATTTAAGAGAACGATGATTCTGGAAAAGACAGAATTTTTAATTTTTAATAAGTCTTTAGACTTGGTACACATAAAGGGAAGTGTTCCGATTAATCACTGGCACTCGTTACATCGATTTCAAGACTATTACAAATACATAAACCACACGAGATATGGAGCTTTCACAACACTGATGACCGCTATGGAATTTCAAGAGCTTATTGATGTATTTTGGGACTTCGTAGAGATATGCAATTCGTTTAATATCAACTTTATGCTTTATGGTGGTACACTCCTTGGCGCTTATCGTCATCACGGAATAGTTCCATGGGATGACGATATAGATGTTTTGCTGAATATTTCTGATAAAGAAAAGATTCAACATGTAGTGGGAAATATAAAATCATATCGTCTGCACTCACCAAAAGACTGGCAATGGAAGTTTTATAAAGCAACTTTTGGTAAAAGAATGAATGTGAGTGTATCTAAATTTTGGCCATTTATCGATATATTCTTTTTCGAGGAAAATGGTACCCATATATGGGACAGCCTACCAAACTATAAAACAGCCTTTTCCTACAAGAAAAGTGATATATTTCCTTTGAAACGAAGACTTTTCGAAGGGAAATTACTGCCAATGCCGTGCAATACGGAGACCGTTTTATCAAAAACTTATAACATTTATTTGTGCTCAAACTCTATTTACTCACATAAAAACGAGTCCTACTTTCCTCTAACCAGGCATTATTCCGTACCATGCAAAAGACTTTATCCATATTATCCGTTTGTTTTCAGGAAGTTTGAAAATGGGCACGTAAACGAAATGTTAAATATAAACAGTAATGGTATTTATACTGTAAGTTTATCCCACATTGTTTGCTAAGCAGTATGTTCGTGTCCTCTAAATTTTAGATATAATAATGCGCCACTGTCATTTTGTTATATACGAATATCACTATAACATATAATGTGTTGAAATCAGAAAAGATTATGCAATGTGTATCGTTGTAATTGATGTAGAATGCATGTAAACTCGTTATAAAAGATTATATGTAACAGACATTGGCAAAGAGTATGCAGTATGCGTCGTTATAACCGATGTGGCATGTATGCAAAATTGTTATAAAATATTTATGTCGAACAGACATTGGCAAAGAGTATGCAGTATGCGTCGTTCTAACCGATGTGGCATGTATGCAAAATCGTTATAAAAGATCATACATAACAGAAGTTGGAAAGAATTATGCAATGTGTGTCATTATGACCGAAGAAGCATTTTATGTAATATCGTTATAAGAGAGAGATGTCATAACATAAATCAGAAACGACCGTGCAATGTGTGTCATTATGACCGAAGAAGCATTTTATGTAATATCGTTATAAGAGAGAGATGCCATAACATAAATCAGAAACGACCGTGCAATGTGTGTCATTATGACCGAAGAAGCATTTTATGTAATATCGTTATAAGAGAGAGATGCCATAACATAAATCAGAAACGACCGTGCAATGTGTGTCGTTCTTAATGATGTGGCGTTGTATGCACTATCGTGAAACCAGAAAATATATATTATAACAGATACCAGCCAGGATTATAAAATGTAGACTGTGCAATGTGTTATAGCAGAGACCAGCATAGACTATGCGGCGTTTTATAACAGATACCAGCGTAGACTATGCAATCTCTCTCTCTCTCTCTCTCTCTCTCTCTCTCTCTCTCTCTCTCTCTCTCTCTCTCTCTCTATATATATATATATATATATATATATATATATATATATATATATATATATATATATATATATATATATATATGAATGTTTGTTTGTTTGTTTGTTTGTGTCGCATGCGTTTCTATACCGTTCATCCGATTGCGCTAAAACTTTGGTGAGTTGTTCTGCGCACGCACACAAAGGTTTCTGAATTAGTACAACCATTTAAATTGTACAATTAACAAATGTGTGTATTTCATATAGTTTTGCGACTTTTACCGTGTGTTCGCTGTGAACTGTAGGCGCCTTAGATACGTCACGTGATTGAACAGTAGGCGCCTTAAATACTCACGTGATCGAACACGGTCTGTAGCGATACCTAATTTCGCATGTGTTCGGTGTGAACTGTAGGCGCCTTAGATACGTCATGTTTACTTGGTTACGTTTGGTTCGCGCCTTGGTTACGTCAAACAATCGCGGTGTGAATTTGTAATAGTCGTTACAAAGCATTACTTTCGCTGTCAGATCAATTATGCCACCTAAACGAAAAGCTATTGCTCGATCTACACCTCAAGCACGAAAGATAAAGGCATCACGAACTTCAGAAAGAGACGAGCAACGGAAAGCAAGATTGGAAACCGTTCGAGTTCGCACTGCTCAAGCCCGATCATCTGAAACAGACGAGCAACGGGAAGCAAGATTGGAAACAGTGGCATTGCAACGCATGCCAGGATTAAAACACAAACACTTTCTTTCTTTGAGTGGCATTGCAACGCATGCCGGGTACTTGCTAGTGTATTATAAGAGATACCAGCGAAGACTATGCAATGTACTATAACAGGGACCAACGTAGACAATGCAGTGTTATATAGTGGAGACCATCATAGACTATGCAATGCATTATTGCAAAGACCAGCATAGACTATGCAATGTATTATAACAATAGCATAGACAATGTAATGTGTGTCGTATCGTTGTATTCACTATCTTTATAAGAGGAACTGACATTATATACAGGCTTTATAATTTAATGTCTTACATTAAATTAATTTAGTCTTGTGACATCGACATGCTAACTAAAATATGCCAACAGTTTCGACAGCGTGAAAGCATGTATGATACAGACTAGTAAAGTAACATATGGAAATTGTAGGAATGTAATGTTCCTTGTATATTTCGTTTTCATTACTTAATACAAATATTAGTAAAATAGTTGTGTGAGGCACTATCCTGTAACACAGACACGTAAAACACTGTCATTTAACATATACATGTAAAACACGATTCTGTAAGATAGACATGTAAAACAGTCATGTTATACAGACGTGAAGAACACTCGTGTAACACAAATATGTAGAACATCCCTGTAACATGGACATGTAACAAAGATCTTTAACACAGACGTGTAAAGCAGTATTGTAACAATAGCAAAGAGTATTTAGAAGATATCGTATATTTTTCTAAAACTTTGTTTCTTTTTGCTTCTATCAGATAGTGAGTTTAACTAAAATATAATTTTACTTGAATTCACCTAAAAGATTTACACAGTATGTGAATTTAGGTATATCACAATAATAAGAAATTACTAAAAAGTTGCCTGAACACGTGTGGAAAAAACTTTTTCAAATTATGTTTATATAGTATTATAGTACACAATCTAGACATATTTACTATGTTGACTTTCGTGTCTGAAATAAAATCTTCTGATTAATTTTACCCGTTAACCTTGTGCATGTGTTATCACCACTATCATTGCAAAATTTATTTAAGAAAATAATTCAGTATACATGAATAAATGTGCAATCAATTCTTTTATATTTTTGTTATGAATTTCGAAGTTTTTTATTTTATTTTACATAAAAATGAAAGTCATGGTTATATAAAAAAAATAAGTTTTAATAATCTAAACTGTTTATGCCGTTCTTTTTCTATTCTTCTTTTCCTTTTCTTCCTCTTCTTCTACTTCTGATTCATCCTGACCTCCTTCACCTTGTTCTTATTCCAAACCTTTCTTATTCCAAACCGTGTTGGTACCAACCGTATATAGCTGAATTTGAAATCATCTTTCACATAAATTTACAAAGTTATAGTTTAGCGTATTTCTTCATGACGATGTAGAATGCAAGTATGAGCATGACGATTACGTCGATTGCAACAGTGATGGTTATTTGATTATAAAAATAATTGCAATATGGTGTTTTGATCATAATAATCACCACATTTATTATTATGATTAGTATCATTATTATTATTATTATTAGTAGTAGTAGTAGTAGTAGTAGTAGTAGTACCACAATTACTACCACTACCACCACTACATCTACTACTACTACTACTACTACTATTACTACTAATATTACAACAACAACAGCAATAATAATAATAATAATAATAATAATAATAATAATAATAATAATAATAATAATAATAATGCTTCCATGAAGAATATTTATTCTCAGTTTTTGGAAGACATATATAGTTAACATTTTATGGGCCCAATTCAGTATTGATTGGGAGACCAGCATTCATTCCTAACGTCATTGTATAAGACTAATATGTGTGACTCATTACATTTGTGGTTTTACTGCTTAAATTATATTACACATATCAAAAGGAGCAGCTGAAAACATGTCTAGCTTTACTGATTAAATTGTATTGCGCAAATCGAAAGTAACAAATAATCCATTTGACATTAAACTTAGATTAAGAAACCACAATTGCTGGCGTTTGGAAACATCACTTGAACGATTTAAACCAGAAGTTTAAAAAAATTGCGTGTGTAAAAGGTACAATTAATATGTTCATATTGACGATATACTAACGATTTACCTGTGATACATTGCACATTATTTTCCGTTTTGCAAGTTATTTTGCATGATATGAAAATGATTTATTTTGATTAATCAACTACTTCAAACATATTTCAGTGTGTGTTTAAGTTTCAGCGGTACGCCTGTAAGATCGTATTCGATCGTATAGGTCAGAAAACGCTGTCTCAAATACGGTTGTAATAAGCAATTTGGTGAAAGTCTCTATACACAGCAGTAGTTGTTTCAAAACAATGTTTGACTGAATTCATAGAAACATGAACATATATCAAGGAATATGTGTCGTTGTTATATTAGTACCATCAATAAAAGTGTGTGTATATATATATATATATATATATATATATATATATATATATATATATATATATATATATACATGTGTGCATGCATACATACATGTGTGTGCATGCATCTCTCTCTCTCTCTCTCTCTCTCTCTCTCTCTCTCTCTCTCTCTCTCTCTCTCTCTCTCTCTCTCTCTCTCTCTCCAAGGTACTCAAAATATTAAATTTTATTAAAGTACTTAATATCACTGCAAACTATTAAAAGATAGAAAAACAAATTTATATACTCAGTTTATAGGCACGATGGCATTGTACAAGAATTAATACATTTAATTCATATGTAAAATAATTGCTCTCTGTGGCATGAATATATTATCAAGAGAAACACGTCAGGTGGGTTGGAAAAGATTACAAACAGTCGATTCCCTCTTTTCGAATACAGATATGCTTGGGCAAAAATGGCGTACTTTGTAAAAATACATTTGAAAACAGTTTTCAGTGCGACCAATAAAAACGCTTTAGAAATCTGTTGTTTTTTTATGTTATAATTCTAATGATTGTTAATAGGAAATGTCCCACACACATGCACAAAATATTCCCACCCACCCAAAACCACACAAAAATAACCGAGGCATTGCAACTTTGTACTGCATCGACCTGTGACGATCTAGTAGAAGTTTAAAGAAAAAATTAACAAGTCTACTGGAACTAAAATTCATATTTGTAACTGATACTACTGACCTAGAAAAGTAAGGAATTATACGTTTAGACCACGACAGTCATCCCGAGCGCCCAGTTATTATCAATGATTACGTTATCACGATTCAACTACTGTAGATTGGTATAAGAAATACCGTCCCAAAAAATACATACATCTGGCACTTCAGTAATTTGATGATGGACAAATGTATCAAAGCTTCAGAAGGCCAGTGACCAGCAGTTTCGTAAAAATATCAAACATGACTCTATGACTGTATGGAATTCGATTGGCTATAAGTATTACATAGATATAATGTGAATTGCCACAATGGAATCCAAATTAATCGATCACTAAATGCTACTGGTAATAAGCATTAAATGCCGTTGGCAATGAGCACTAATAGGTAAATGACATTAATTGATACTGGTAATCAGCACTAAATACTATTGGTTATGAGCATTAAATGCTACTGGTAATGAGCACTAAATGCTACTGATAATGAAGACTAAATACTACTGGAAATGAGTACTAAATACTACTGGTAATGAGCACTAAATTATACTGGTAATGAAGACCAAATGCCATTGGTAATGAGCACTAATTGGTAAGGAACATTAATTGATACTGGTAATCAGCACTAAATACTATTGGTTATGGGCATTAAATGCTACTGGAAATGAGCACTAAATGCTACTGGTAATGAGCACTAAATAATATTGGCAATGAGCACTAAATGATACTGATGAGTACTAAATAATACTAGTAATGAGCGCTAAATGATACTGGTAATGAGTACTAAATACTACTGGTAATGAGTACCGAATACAACTAGTAGTGAGTACTAAATATTATTGGTAATGAACACTAAATGATACTGGTAATGAGTACTAAACACTACTGGTAATGAGCACTAAATGATACTGGTAATGAATATCAAAAACTACTGGTAATGAGTACCGAATACTACTGGTAATGAGTACTAAATATTATTGGTAATGGGCACTAAATGTTACGGGTAATGAGTACTAAATATTATTGGTAATGGGCACTAAATGTTACTGGTAATGAGTACTAAACACTACTGGTAATGAGTACCGAATACTACTGGTAATGAGTACTAAATATTATTGGTAATTGGCACTAAATGTTACTGGTAATGAGTACTAAATATTATTGGTAATGAGCACTAAATGTTACTGGTAATGAGTACTAAATACAACTGGTAATGGAGCCTAAATGTTACCGGTAATGAGCATGAAATACTAATGGTAATGAGTACTAAATAATATTGGTACTGAAGACTAATTGCTACTGGTAATCATCATTACATAGTATTGGTAATGAACACTAATGCTACTGGTTATGAGCACGAAATGCTAGTATTGGTAGTGTACACTAATGCTATTAGTAATTAGCACTAAATGTTATTAGTAATGCTCAGCATATTATGGTAAAATGAGGAAAGTATATGGAACTAGTAATTAATAAATATGAACTATTTAACCTTTATAATGATACTTTCCACCTAGGGTGGCCATTTGCATTTTTGTTTACCTGACAGTCCAGGTTTCATTTGGTATGTCCCTTCTTAACAGGAACATTATTGTGCGCGTGCAAATGAGTCACCAATATATCATTAGGTGAAAAAAATAGTAAAACTGAACCAGTCCATAAGGTTTCCTTAAACAAATCAACGTTCACTGAAATGCTTCGAATACAATTTAGGTTGTTTTCTCAGACAGAACAGAGTGTAAGTAATGTTAGGCATCCCCAAAGTCAATATGTAAAAAATATTATATGCACATATATTTCATATCTAAATATGAATATCACACCCCGCGATTATGCAAATATTGTTATAAAAAGGTAAACATATAGAGGACAAGGGATATTATTTTTTTTAAAATTCTACGAAACAAACTCTGTTTTTTTATGAGCTAGCATTGTTTGTTTTGTTTTTGGTTATATCATTCTGATGAAGTGGCAGCCACGTACATTTCCCACGGACACAATGAATCAGCCGACCCTGGTTGACTTATATAGATATAAAATCCGTGACCCTTCCATTGCGAATGCGAGTCTCGGCCGGCTGGGTTACCACAGCTTCTCGTCATTTTTTACCCTTCTTTGTATGAACCATGTGAAATTTATTTGAAACGTGAAGGAATTTTTGATCCGAATTTTTTTTTTTTTTTTTTATAAATCATAGATATGTGAGCTGATGTAATCTGCCTTGTATAACACTTAGGTTGTATACAGATACGATACTGAAATGAAATATAATGCCTTGTATTACACTTAGGTTGTATACAGATACGATACTGAAATGAAATATAATGCCTTGTATTACACTTAGGTCGTATACAGATACAGATACTGAAATGAAACAATGCCTTGTATTACACTTAGGTCGTATACAGATACAGATACTAAAATGAAACATAATGCCTTGTATTACACTTAGGTCGTATACAGATACAGATACTGAAATGAAACATAATGCCTTGTATTACACTTAGGTCGTATACAGATACAGATACTGAAATGAAACATAATGCCTTGTATTACACTTGGGTCGTATACAGATACAGATACTGAAATGAAACAATGCCTTGTATTACACTTAGGTCGTATACAGATACGATACTGAAATGAAACATAATGCCTTGTATAACACTTAGGTCGTATACAGATACAGATACGACATTTAATTGAAACATAGTGCCGTGTTTAACATTTTAAGTTGTGTAAAGATACGACATTTAATTGATATATAGTGCCATGCTTAACACTTAAGTTGTGTACAGATACGACATTAAGCTGAAAAATACCTATTCAATATTAGTTAGATATATAATGTATTGTATAACACTTAGATCGTGTCGTGGCAACAATAATTCGTTTCCAAGGGAAACCACAGTAGCAGTCTCCATGCATAAGAATTGTTACTTACACAATGACACGTGTTCCTATTTAAACCTCATGTGAGATAACTGAATTATCAGTGCACCTTTATTTACGTTAGGACCAAGCTCTAAGCACAGGGGCTCGTATCGTTGCTTACAATTGGCCCGTCATAAGTTCACGATTTAATAACTACAAGAGAGGACTCTTCTCTCCCTTCGCCCGTTTAAGAATAAACGCTGTTATTTCAAGCTACGCTTTCAGAATAAAGTTTTAAAAGGGAGATAGATCGATGATCAATGGACAATCTCGAAAACGAAGCCGGTAACCCTCTTATTTTGAAGAAGACCCATGTCTCATCAGTTAAATTCGATCATGCCTCTGAAAACTGGCCATGTTTGGCGCATACTGTGATAAAGGGAATAGAGGAACTTTGCTGAAAAGGGAAAGATTCCCTAGGGCCTGCTACCCATCCTCCTTCGGGAGAGTAGAGGAGACCACATACTAAATGTGATGGCCGCTGAGGCTGCCGCATTAACCAAAGAGGTGGCTAGAAGTTTACCGATTCTGGTAGTTTATCAGAGACCCTTAATTAAAGCATTTATAGGGATTAACCCGTGGCCTTCTAATGATGTGTATTTCTTGGACGATTTAGACGGGTTAGGAACCACAGTCAACGACCGATATTGTTGATCTAAGATTTTGAGACGTCACCGTAGGATTAAAGCCGACAAATCAGAGTCCTCATGACGCGTTGCACTCAACAGCCACCTCCATAGTGTCATCAACAGCGAGAGCGAGTGTTTTGCTGTATTTGGTACAGTTTTATGAAATCTAAGTAATGTGGCCGCATACAAGAACTCTACCTTTAAAATGTTAAAGGAGGCCGGCTGAGAGAAGATCCGCTGCAGATCCCTATCCGAGATTTTCCCTCATTAAGGCCAGGAGGCTTTCTGCAGCCAAGCAGGTGAGTGAATCGGAGACTTTCCCTCATTTAGGTCAGGAGGCTTTTTGCAGCCAAGCATGTGAGTGAATCCGAGACTTTCACTAATTTAGGCCAGGAGGCTTGTGTCGCAAAGCAGGTGAGTGAATCCGAGAATTTCCCTCATTTAGGCCAGGTGGTTGGTGCAGCCAAGTGAATCCTAGACTTTCCCTCATTTAGGACAGGAGGCTTAAACAGACAAACAGGTGCGTGAATCCGAGACTTTCCCTATGTTGGGCCAGGAGGCTTGTGCAGACAAACAGGTGCGTGAATCCGAGACTTTGCCTCGTTTTGGCAAGAAGCCTTATGCAGACAAACAGGTGAGTGAATCCGAGACTTTCTCTAATTTAGGTCAGGAGGCTTGTGTAGTTAAACAATGAGTGAATCCGAGAATTACCTTAATTTAGGACAGGAGGCTTGTGCAGTGAAGTAGGTGAGTGAATCAGAGATAAGTATTATCCTTGTACCAAGTCCAAGGAAAAAGAGACTGATATTCAGAATTAGAAGTTGTTAAAGCATTGGACCGAAATTGTTTGTTTTCATTATAGACCTCTAATCATTGATCGGAGGACGGGATTTTAACCTTGGACTCAAAAAGGAACTGCATTGTGTATGGGAAAGCTACTACATATAAATGTCCACCATTTAGATTATGAACACTGGCAATCCAAGTTTTGTTCTGTTTTAGATAAATATTTTGAGTACCGGTAGTGTTTGCCGAATTTTTTTTTATTAAAAAAGATCATCTTCAAATCTCATACACGATTCTTTCCTTTTTAATATTGAAACGTCGCTTTTTCTTCTAAGACACGCACTGAAGCATGATAGAGAAAACGTCATAAACCCGAAATAAAGTAACCATAATTTATTTTTAAAACTACTTTATGGAATTGCAATTTCTAAATATGGTCGTCTCTGAGAATATCAAATAGACCAACTTTAAACTATGAAACAGCTGTTATACATTGTTTTGACAGGTTGGTTATGTATATATTTGATCCAATATGCTTAACCAAAATGTTATGCTGCCTTCATCCACTATTTTCTTCACTTTCACACCGTACATCTCTTTTGCAGAGAGAACTGTGGACATCGTAGGAAGAAACTTTGCAAGGCTATCAATTCTTTATTCCTTAAAACGTTTTGTTAATAGCATCTTTTCAGTATTTTTTGTTCTTCAAATTTTATTTATACTGCCATAATATGGTAACTTTTAGCTCTATTTTCCTTCTTGGAAAGACCGGGTGGTAGTAGGAGAAAGGCGCTTTTGAGTGGCAATACATGTGCAAATATTCCAATAAATTTCGATCAGCATAGAATTGTTCACTTGAAAGTGTCAATTTCAATAAAATAATATGTTTCTCAACATTTTGGAATGTTCCTTCCTACAAAATTATAAATTGGAGAGGATCATTGCAGCAATATGTTCAAGAAAATGCAATTAATAACATGTAAGTAATAATATATAGATCGTATCCGGTCCTAGTTATAAAAAAAATTAGTGTATTTTGATGATTATGGAACGTATGGAATATTATTTGTGATTTGCGAAGCTGCTATTAAGAATAAGAATATATAAAAAGCAAAATAATTGTTTTATTTAACTTGATTGCACAATTTCAGTGCTGGATTAAACTATGGAGGACCTCAGGCAGTCAAGATCTTGGGCCCTCTCCCCTCGCAAATTATCTCCTATCAATAATATATGTATTCGTTGTTGTGGAGCCCATTGGCTTGTGCCTATTTTGCTTATTTGGTACACTGCCACTGCACATTTTCTGCCATAGAACATAGTGAGGAAGGAATAAAATTTAATGAAATACGAGACCTATTTAAATGCCATGGAATACATATTGAATGAGTGACAAGTGTATCTTCCAGTGTTGACATAAAGATGGCGAGTTGGGAGTGTTCACAGAGACAGACGATGGGCCATACTGTAAGCCTTTTGTCAATGGCATTATAAACAGGACTACATCGACCTGAAAATCTTATCTGTTCTTCAATAAATATGTCCATCTAATTTCACTAGTCAATCTCTTGAGTTTTGCTTAATTGCGCCAACAAGGGTTTTAAAATTTTTTAAAAACTGATAAATAGTTGTAATGACTTGAAATTCTAATCTCTTCTACTATGTACACAAAGATGCCACCATAATTTCATCTATGTTGACAGTTTCTTGTGTAATGCTACTAAGGGGCTTCTTGCATCCGATGTATGATGTAGTGATGAACATGACCAAACATATTCTCAGTGAGGATCAAACTTGCAGGTGGTTACAACATGTAAATAATAAAATATAACAAAAAATTAATTCGTTTTAGTTTTTATTTCAATATTCATGCATGTTCAAACTTTAACTTTTACAGTCATATAAACCTACAACTGTAAATCACCCAACAGTTAATGGAATAAGCATTGAAACTGACAACTGCAGTGCACAAGGAAAAGTATGACAAAGTATTGGTGTTTAAAAGAATTTAAACTGAATAAAAATGTCTCGTCTAATGACAATATCAAACACAGTGGAAGATAATAAAACTTCAGTCACAAGGTTAAGATATTGATTACTGCGACAGTTTTCAAATCCTGATTCTGCATTTCAGTGACATATGTAATTACACAAGTGAACATACTTAATATATAGGGAAGAGATTAAAAAACAAAAATATGTGGGCACCATGATCTCTTGAAGAATCAAGATAAAAGTTCTAAGCTGCATGTTTGGGTGACTACATAATAAAACTGTGCCAAAAGTATATTTAACTGGAATTGTCTTCATTTGTCAATGACCAAATATGCTGCATAAGTATACCCTAAACAGGTCAAGTAATCAAGATGGACAGTAGAAATGGGCAAGTTCATCATTGTGCATTTTTCCTTGTAGAAACTGGGCAAGCCAAGATATCAATTAAACAATAACAAGTTTCCAAAAAGATTTGACAGTATTGGCAGAAAAGAATTTCCATAAGTTCAAAATATGACAATTTCCTTTTAACACATTAACCCCATGTGCCGCGTTTACGGAGTAGGAGGTAGTAGCCTACCGTCAAGGTCTGTAGCGTCGAGGTCATGCATGGTACACTAAAGTGAGTGGTATTAGAGAACGGTAGACATATTTAGCTCGACAATGATACCAAATAATCCGGACATTTTAGTTGCACTACAAAATACATAGAGAAAAACCTTATTTTTCGGACACATATTTTTTCCACCCAATTTTTAACCTTCTACTTATATGCAAGCACACTAACCAATGGAAAACATTTTTGTTAGCACAATTAGGCATTGGGCTAATGAAAAATTGCTTGGAATTCAATGTATTAGAATACATTCAGAAATAGTCCCCAAAATGCGTTTCCTACTTGCCATTCATGCAAAACCAAAAAACTTCCAGGGATTAAAGTGTTTACTGCCAGGTCTTGAAATCATCCCTGGCATTCTTCAGTACAAAGATCATTTTCAAAACAGTTGTGGTGGTGGACAACTGGATGCTAGGTTGGCAACATTTTCATTTAGGACCAACACATCACGTTAGTCTTCAGGTGGAAATGAAATGTTGATATGGAGTAACAATACACCATTTTCAAGATGGCTACCATGGTGACCATATTGGAAATAAATTGGCATCATTTCCATTTATTACCAACTAGAGATCATAGTCTTTAAGTGAAAGCACAAATGTCAACATGACCAGTTAACCTGCAGTGACAAGATTTTCAAGACAGCCATTTATGATCAACATCATATATGAAATCTTTCAGCGAAAACCCCATACTGATATAACCATTCAATTGGGTGGATTAGTAATAATAAGGTTTGTAAGAAGGCCATCGTGTCCGGATAACAATGTCTGAATGAGGACCAACTAGACATTATGATAGCATGTCGACATCTTTCAGTTCTGAACGAGTTGTGAAAACAAGATTTTGAAGATGGATGCCATATTGGACTTCAGATCATTGAGCCAATCAAACGTACTTTAATTAAAACCCCATGCCAATATGAATATCCATTCAGCTTAACTAGCAACAAGATGTCACATTTTTCATTCAGGACGAACAAGACCAAAGGATAAATATGAGTGTAAAGTTTCATGGCAAGCCTCCTATTACTTGAGAAGTAGCGATAACAAAATAGTGGTAACTGAAGATTATAGACAACAGACCATCCGTAAGGTCTTCTGGCATATAAGCAGTTAAGCTACATATGTTAAAAGGAATCCAAGAAAAACACATCTATGCCAATATGTTCAGTTCTGAACACACCCACCCAAACATGACTGTATGCCGACAAAGCAAATTTAATATTAGGCACATCTATTTTTGAGGGTGTTTTTTTTTTTTATAATTTACAAAACGATACATAAATGTTAGAAACAATAAATGAAAATTGCTCATCAGCCATGTATAATCACATCACAAGCGTCTGTAATGCATTAATAATGTACGCTGACCTATTTCCACAGGTAAATGATTCCGACTGACAATAGGCCCTATTTACATTTATCCACTAGTTCCTAACAAAACTGGCATTGGTCAAATATGGTCAAGGTTTTGAAAGGCTTTTTCAGTTTTCCCTATAAAATCTATAGAGAAGTGATTTTCAGCAATTCTGTTCATAAGTATACACAATAAAACACTTGTAACGATTTGACTTTAACACAAAAACATTGGTATGTATAATGAAAACTTGCATTTGTAATGCAGGTGTGCTTTGAAAAAGCCCTCTAGCCATAAGAACAATACAAATAATCAACCTCCACTTTTTGAGTACAGAACTGATACGATGTTCAAGATTTAAATGATGGATTCTGTATTTAGAATCCTCAAGTCTAATTCAAAATCTAAATTACAATACATGATGTGCATATTTCTTTTCATGGTACTATATTTTAATGTATGCATACAAGTGTCAGTGGAAAAAAATCTCTAACATGTACACGTAAAATGTAACCATATGTAAATCTACATAAGCGTATTTGTGCACAATCATTCTGAAGCTGAATTTTACTGGGCTGATTACAGCAGTCCTAACTGCAACAGGTCAGCAGTCTAGATAGCAACAAGTCATGTTAATCAGTCCCGTGTAAATAATTTTTGATTGCAAGAAAAATAAAAACCCATGATTAAACAAAACATCATTGATCAATCTAAAGCACAATGTACCAACATTTATAATAATTTGCTAAACAGTAGCAAATGCTATGATTTACGCAAGCTTACACAATTACCAAGACCGTAATTCACACACCATGATTATTTCTCTTTATGCAATGATCAAGCAATGAAAAATGCTGAAAAAATGTTCAAAGACAGAAAAATATGCAAAATAATAATGTACCTAAAACAAAGACACAAATTTATTTCAGTTTCTAAGTCTTAAGACTTTCTTAGTGCCCTACATATACTATATACACACTTAAAGATAAATCTTGCCACTAATAAATGAAATACAAGCTTGAATGTTGGAATAAGGACTGTTCCAGTAAAACACATGGGACCCAGGAAAGGCACTTTTAATGTTGGGTACTCACCAATAGATACAATTTAGATTTTTCACATTTTTAATATGAACTACGTGAAATCAATGTATATAGCAGTTTTAAAAAAACTGCCTTCACTGGGTACCATGTTTAAATGGAACTGCCCCAGGACCATTTCTAAACTGCCCATAATGTTTTTTGAGAGGCTTCAGACTGATTACCATTTATCTAGGAAAAAAGATCTTTCCACATCTATTTTAACAGAAACAAGTACCACTAGACATTGCTGAGAAAATTTCAAGCTTTTGTGCATTTTTTTCAATTTTACACTAGGACATTGCTGAGATTATCTCAAGCTTTTGTGTACATTTTCTCAATTTTACACTTCAGAAGTGGTATAAAGTATACAATACACACTATTCGCTGCTCTATGTCCACCAGTCCTGTACTTGTACAGTTAATTTATTATTTCACGGTACACAATACAGAACACTGGCTGCTCAAGGACCACCTGTCTTGTACTGTTATAATCTAGTCAGTGGAAATGATATTTCAAAAAACTGATAACAAATGTTACAAGTTATCTACTGCATTAGTAATGTGCATTCATGCATGAAAAAGTAGGATAATTTGCATAATATTTTAGATCATATTGGAACCTGCTTTACCAAATGCAATGGAAAAGACTGATAAAAAAAACCCCAAACATATACACTATGGAGGAACATCTTAAACAATCAATATCCACAACATTGCCCATTCTACACTGAATATGAAAGATATGACTGCAAATTAAAAAGTTCAAGAAAATGAAAATATGATCTATTACAGTTGGTATGGTCCGTATGATAATCAAGTAATGAATGCTTGGTTTATGCCAGCAAGATTATTTTTTCAAGAAACTAGTTTGATAAATCAATCAAGTTTAAACAAGTCTGATTATTTCCAAGAAAACCAGTTTGGTTAAGTCAGTCTAGTTTAAACTAGTGAGATTATTTCCAAGAAAAATAGTTTGGTCAAGTCAATTTAGTTTACTAGATTTTACATGAGAAAATGTACATTTTCCATTTTTTTTAAAACACTTAAAACTTTGTTTTGGCATAATGTTCCTGTACTAAATAAAATGATGCTGTCCACATGAAATTAATATTATAGTATTCTATGTTTTACAAACTGCTTATGCAGTTATATACATGTGAGCTCGCCCATTTTTTTTTTACAGCAACTAGTTTGAGATACACTATTACATCTCCTTCACCCTGCAAAGTCTTGATGAAATGCATATATACCAAGCTATTAACCCACTCTTAACATCACTTTCATAATGGTATTTGCACTTATTAAATATTTATTTACAGTTCTAACTAAAATCTTCACACAGCATTGTCTCTTTAACTTGGATTTTGTACATTCCTCTACTGTGCAGTCTGCTATTCATGTAACAAAAACATTTTTAAAAACTAATATTTTGTACATCTGCTTTTTGACCTATATACATTCCTGCATACATGTTAGTCCTTACACATGTATGTAACAATATGTGAAGTCCACAACTGTATGCCTTGTATTTTGTACAATTATCCACAACACACAAGTTCCATTTTAAACACCTGACCAATGTAGGTCTCCTTTCAACATTGGTTATTTTCACTTTAATCCTGATCACTGTCATCCTCTGTGTAAGCAGGACTAGTTGGTGAATATTTTGGTGTTGGTGTAGTAGGGGTATATGTTGGGTTAGTTGGAGAGTAGTTTGGGCTAGTCGGGGTATATGTGGGGCTACCTGGGGAGTACTGGGGACTTGAGGGTGAATAGGATGGACTGTCAGGAGAGTACTTGGGACTTGTTGGTGAGTAAGTTGGAGATGTTGGCGAGTACTGAGGTGAGGATGGACTGAACTTGGGAGATGAAGGACTATATCCTGGACTAGTTGGACTGTACTTTGGTGACGTTGGACTATATTTCGGGCTACTTGGAGAGTAGGATGGGCTAGTAGGAGAGTAGGATGGGCTTGTTGGGGTGTACTGGGGAGAAGATGGGGAATATTGTGGTGAGCTGGGACTGTATGAAGGACTTGTTGGGGAATATGATGGACTTGTTGGACTGTATTTAGGGCTGCTTGGAGAATAGCTTGGACTGCTAGGGCTATAGCTAGGACTTGAAGGGGAATAGTTTGGTGATGTGGGGCTGTAAGATGGACTTGTTGGGCTGTATGAAGGACTAGTTGGGCTGTAGGATGGACTGGTAGGAGAGTAAGAAGGAGATGAGGGAGAGTAATTAGGTGAGGTTGGGGAGTAACTGGGGCTTGTTGGGCTGTAGCTTGGACTTGTAGGGCTATAACTTGGGCTTGTTGGAGAGTAGGAGGGGCTTGTGGGAGAGTAGGAGGGGCTTGTGGGAGAGTAAGATGGACTTGTGGGGCTGTACGAGGGAGATGTTGGACTGTATGAAGGACTTGTTGGGGAATATGAAGGGGACGTTGGAGAGTAACTTGGGCTGGTAGGGCTATAACTTGGACTTGTTGGAGAGTAAGAAGGACTTGTAGGGGAGTAAGATGGGGATGTAGGGCTGTATGACGGACTAGTAGGCGAATATGATGGAGATGTGGGACTGTAATTGGGTGATGTAGGAGAGTATCCTGGACTTGTTGGCGAATAAGATGGACTTGTTGGCGAATATCCTGGACTCTGTGGTGTGGCTGCTGGTGAACTGGGCACATATGATGGTGAGGCTGGAGAATAACTCGGAGACAGTCCTCCATGAATTGGGCTGGGTATGTAGGGGCTGGCTGGAGAGCTTGGTGAGCCCATCTGTGGTGACCATGCTGGGCTGTAACCTGGACTGAAACCACTCTCACTTGCTGCTGAGGGAGAAAATCCAGCTGCTCCAGGAGTCATTCCACTTCCCACACCTGGAGACCAAGCACTGGCATACCCAGGTGTACCAGGTTGCCAGGGAGTCATCTGAGGTGACATTCCAGCAGCAGGACTTCCAGCTGCTCCAAAGAACATTCCAGTTCCAACTGAAACAAAAGAGAATATACATGGAAAGAGAACATATATCATGTTGATACTCAGCTGAAAGCC
Organism: Unio pictorum; assembly: GCA_030141615.1. NCBI lineage: Eukaryota > Metazoa > Mollusca > Bivalvia > Unionida > Unionidae > Unio > Unio pictorum. Next base: position 1,769,300 of record JARLTB010000141.1, on the reverse strand, counting down.
ACCCTGGTATCATTTATTTTCATGTTTTTTGTGTGATTTTTTTAAAAAAGACATTTGCATAAGTACTTAATATTGTTGTTTTGCCTGCAAAAGCTTGCCTGTTTGAAGGTATTTAATTTTGTGCATAAACCTCTACAAATAAAGAACACAAATGAAACCATCATGACAACACTTCCATGTGTATGAGCACAGATCATACATCTGTCACTATCAATTACTCGTACTCAACATCAAATACTGATATAGCCAACACTAAGCTAATTAGTTATTAAGGTACATTTGAATGATCTCTTCTGTAGAACACTGTCCATAAAGTTGAACCAATTATTACTTTCTGATGATCATGGCATTAACACAATGGCTTAAGAGTCGTAAATTCAAGTTAGATTTCTGTCTGTTTTGGACACATGTAAACCAAGCATCTGATCACTTGATGCAGTTAGCGTATGTTATTTGGATTTTTAATCTAGCTTGTAATTTTTTTTTATATTGCTACGATGTTTGCCGTGTGGAAGTTTATAGTATTGTCTAATGCTTGGGCATCATGCCACAGACATGTGGCATGATATCCCACCCACAATATCCAGACACCTGGCTGACCAGTTCCAACACTAACCTCTTAATTTTGAGTGCCTAGCAAGGCAGCCGTTTGTACCATTTTTATGCTGAATAGATAAAAGATAAGTGTGGCTTAAGTGAAAATGTGTGAAACATCGGATCAAAGTAGATATGGCTGCTCTGGTAGATGGGCCCAATTTTCATATAGGACCAATTAGACATGTCTTTTATTGAAAACCCACGTTGATATGACCATCCAGGAATAAGTAATGATAACAAGATTCTCAACATGGTCACCATGGTGGCCAAATTAGACATCAGATTGGCACTATTCTATTTAGGACTGAAAGACATTATACTAAGACTTCTGGTGAAAATCCTTTGTTGAAACAACTTTCAATTTTGGACAAGTAACAATAATAAAATTTTAAAGATGGCTGCCATTATGGCCATGCTAAGATATCAGACTGGCACCATTTCCATTTAGGACAAACTAGATATCATAAAACAGTGAAAACCCATGCATTCCAAGATGGCTGCTATGGTGGCTATATTGGATGTCAGGTTGGCCACATCATCATTTATAACTATATATTGTACGTAGTCTTTTAGTGAAAGCCCCATATTGATATTATTTAGAAGTGGTGATAAAAAGATGTTCAAGAGGAGCACTATTTTTATTATGGACCAACTAGACAATGGGGTGAATGTGTAAAGTTTCATGGCAATCCTCGACGAGTAAAATTCTGCTGTCAGACGGATGAGAGGCACAACCCAAACCACAAGCTCTTATGGTCTATGACCAGTATCACATAAAATTGTCCTAATGGTCTGAAATATAATCAGGTCATTAGTCTTGACTCCAGTCCAATAATTTTGTGTTGTCAAACTAAATCTAATGCCCCAGTGTTCAATTTCTGTTTGTCATCAAACTAAATTTGTTTTAGGATGGTGCATAGACTTGAAGACTCTGGCAATACTTTCCCTCTACCTACTGCAGTGAGGAAAAACAAAGTTAAATCTATGTTTGCAGACACAAGTCAAAACTATGCCAAATGTATTATGAAAAGATGCAATATTGGCTACAAAAATGATCAATAATCTTAACCGTTTTGATGACATTTGAACAATAAGTTCTGGCAAGTGTCCATTAGAAATAAACTGATGGCATCTACTTACAAGTTTGTGCAATATTTCGGGCAAAAGTTATTCATTGCAAATTTACCACCCAATATTTGAGAAATGGAAGTTTCATTTATGTAGCCCAGAGACAAACACAGACCATTATCCTGCTGCTAGTGCTGGTGTAGCACTTTTAAAAAAAATGTCTTCTATATGAAGGGAGGTAAAACTTGAGAAGACCTTGAATGACAAAGCCTTTTACCTAATCAGGAAATGTATGATGTGACAGATTCCGTTACAATGGCATATGTCAGATTTTACTAGTAAACTTTGATCCTGTATGAATAAAAAATATCTGACAAATTAGTGTTTTAAGTTTCCAATTTTAACTGTCTCAACATCAAAGTCAGCCAAAAGCCATTCTATTCCATTGTACTGTTCAACATCCCTGACAACTTTGATCAGTGATTGACAACAGCAGCAGAAAAAGCATTTGCTCAACTCCTTGATGAATTCTGGTGGTGTAATGGTATATACATGATTCTGTCTCACTTGTCTTAAGATGGACAACATGCCATTAGGACTGGATTTCCCATGGCTAGCAAATTACTGAAACTTACTGCTGGATTCCTGCTGTAGCACAACAAGGAAGTCTAGAAACTAAAATCCTGTGTAGTTGCGGTCAAAACAATTCCTGAAACTACTAAAGAAATATGCCGACTCCTTCTGGTGCTGTTATGTGAGACTAAATGCTGGCTCATAAAGCAATAAAAATTAAAGCACACCTATTTCTTCTTCACTAATATTAATCCAACTTTTGTTTATTTTGGTTTAAAATAAATTAATAACCTTGTGTGTGTTTGGAATATACCGCTTTCTATTTATGCCTCCTTTCTATTAATGGATTATTAAGTTGTGCAATCTTACAAGCCATGATGAAGCTGAAGGCTTTCACTACAACCAAGTCATTAAGCATTTTCTGTGGTGCATGTAAACACCGCAACTACTTTATTATATTTAAGTGAACTCTGAACAAAAGTTGCATAGTTGCCAACCCCAGAATACAAAAATACCGACAACTTTTAACAAAAATACTGATTTTCAGGAACAAATACTAATTTTTAAAATTGTATGCATACGTAACTATTTACAACATATACAACCATCAGTAAAGTAGCACAGTGCTTTACATAATTATTCAATGTCAAAGATGCACATGTTGCACACTGGTACCTTATGGATGGGCACCATGCTCCATTTGGGTGCCCATTCAGAAGGTGCAAGAGTACAACTTACTCGAACACAGGCTGTTTAAAAGAGCATTACCCACACCTTCAATCATTATCAATTCCAATGTACCAACTGATGCGTCTCAGTTCCTGATATGCAGCCTTGCATATGTTCATGACGTTTTAAATTCTGTGAGTTTCTTACTGAACTCTTTTTGTTAAGCATACAAGTGTTTCTTTGTGATTTTACTGACTTGAAAATGTGTGCAAAATAAATTGCCAGCAACACTAGTAAGTTAACGAGAAATTGGTCATTTTATTAAGTATTTAAAATAATTGAGAATTGGGGGAATTCATTAATTTTTTGCATGTGGTGAGAATTCATGAATCACTGAAAAAGTCGTGAAATTCATGCCAAAATTTCGAGGGTGGGAAACTAAGAGTAACTGAAAGATGAAGGTTAATTTCAAAAAGAGATTTAATAAACTGAATTTTGATCGAATTACATTAAGGTTCTCTCTGGTATTTATGTACACAAGTTCAGGCTGAGCTGTGTGCAAGATTATATTTATTAGCTTTTTCGTGCTCTTGTATTTCATGGTTCTTCCACGCCCTATAGCAAAATCACATGACACAATTTCCAAAACATAAAGTTTTCCCCTTAACTAGATGGCATCACAAATCTACACAAGACGGTGCAATTGTCCTTCTAATTGTTTTCTTCTATTTTAACTGGAAAACATTTATGAATATTCTGCTTTCCTATTCAACATGATTAGAAGTTGAAATATTATGAAGACGAGATACGGTGAAAGCGGTAACCGTTTGTGAAATCCATATGGCGGATAAAGAAAGGCACGGTAGCCTTGCTGTCGAACAAACTAATCATTTTGTAGAACTGTATTCCTATACACATGTACATGCGATACAGTTCTATCAAAATGGAACAGAGCACCTGTTCTTAACCAAAAATTCAAAGAAATTTAAAAAAATATTAAAAAACGCACCCCCTTATTCAGGTCCAAAACACAGGAAAAAATGTGACAGTTGACAGCTATGAAATTGTTAATTGTGTGTGGATTAAGTTGGTGACTGACAGTGACAATAGTGGAAAGGGATGAAGCAGAGTTTTCTTGAACCATATCCACCCGTTTAAAATATCTTGACATTTATGTTGGGTAGTGGGGTTTGAACCAATTGGCTATCAAAAGGTTGGAGTTCACCTCCACCTGGAGAATAGCCAGATTCATGAAGCTTGGATCACATATCAGCAATCACAGCACTACCGCAATGCTTAAAGAATCTGGTTTTCTCAAGTTAGTTTTGACAGGATTCTGGTTGCTGTTTTTGGAATAAATAAGGATGCTTTGGTTCTTTTTACAAACACTTTGTGACTTTCATATAATATTTTAAATTTTCTGTTCAACATTGGAAATGGGTTTATTGTTGATATCATATGACTACTGAACCTCCAATATCATGGACATGCAGGTTTGGAGATTTGTTTAGTCATGTGCTCAGCCTTGCAACTGGCAAGTACCAAGTCAAATTTCATCAATGCTGTAGTTTTCAGCTCATCTGTCAGCAGATTCAAGACATAATACTATACTTGCAATTTCTGTGAAATAGATAATCTTCCTACAGATTATATGCTGATTTCATGTAGATAGTCATTTAGATTTGCTAATGCTGCTAAGGTGTGGCTGCTTTACACCAACTTTTCGTTCTCTAAATTATTGTTGATAACATAGTTTTCCCTAATTCATGCAAAAGATAACTATGTATTGATGATATTGGCTGATAAGCATTTGTATTGGTAAAATCTGTCTGCAATATCTTTTCCATCCTTGCTGGAAAGACTAATGAAAATACAATTTGAAAAAGTAGACATCAACATCTGTTCTTACCTCCACCTATCATGCCCGGTATGTTCATGGGAATCTCCATGCCATACTTGCATTTCTCTGCATCAAGCAGTAGATCAAAGCACCCTGTGCCAATCCTGGCCAGCTGTCCAAGCATGATACTCTCAGATACACCCTTCATTGGGTCGACCTCTGCATGGGCTGCTGCCTCCACCAGAATGTCCACCTGTAGTAATGATTTGCAGTTCACAATTTTGCCTCTTGATCAATGTTTATGTGAGATATAGATCTGGTTTATGGACTTTTTAAGGATTCCTTTATTGGTGTAATGTTTTTTACTGGCAAATGACCGGCAGAGATAAAAAAAAAACAAGAAAAACTACCAGGCTGAGATACAATTAATTAGAATCAGAGGAATTAGGTTGGAATGAACAAATGACAAAGACATTTTTGTTTAAAAGAAAAAGGTACCATTTTATATATTTAATGGGTCTAATTTTAAAAAGCAATAATAAAATGGGTGGTTGCAGTAAAATATACCTGGGACCCAAGGAAGCAGTTTTGATGTGTAGCTCTTTAGAAATCTGTATCAGTTACTGAGTATATTGTTATCATATGGAACTGGGAACAGATAGATGGACATATGGAGGAACTATGCCCCATCTTTTAGCAGGTGTATACAAAGTATTGCCAACAATCAGGCATTTATGTATTTTATACAAAAATACAAAATTCTAGGAAAACAAAACTTCAACATGAAAGCATACAAGTGACAGAATATTAAAAAATATTCACTTGAACCTAAATGCAAGTTGAGAAAGTAAAAGAGAATTCTATCTCATTCTATAACTGAACTGCCCCATACTTACTGTTTCCTCAAAAGAACACCTGGCCAAGGCACCTGTCTCCTGTCTGTTGACACCGTGACGGGTGATGGCCATCAGATGACCTTTGGCTGTCATACAGTCACACAGCAGTGCCAAGTGACGGTAGTTCACATAGGAACCATCAAACGAGATTACGTGGTTCATTTCTTTCTCTATTGACTTCCGCACTGCCTCGATTCCCAGAGTCTACAAAATCAACAGTTTCTATTAAACTAGTCTTGCTAAAATGCCTTTTCTTTGAAAATGTTTCAAGAGTGGAATTTAATAAAGTTCACTATCAATTAAATATAGGTTGGCACTGTTGGAGACTTTTCATTAACCGTAACAAATCATTAAAAGGGGGCTGCCAAAAATGTCCTTCCAATGTGGACATAGTTCAAATGGATAGAAGCATTAACTAATGAGAGCAAAAGCACATTGTATGCCGACACTGTCTTTAATACAGTCAAATGCTGACTATTCAGACCTATCAGAGGACATATAGTTTGCATGTATAATTGTTGATTGAAAGTTAATTTTAAAGGCTTGGACTTCATATTGCCTTTGATGGGACAGCTACGAGACTTTATTAATACTTGATTAGCCATAAAACAAATTACATACTGTGATAGTGGCAATCAATTGTGACAATCAGGCAATTAGAATAAACTTCCTCTCTTTGCATCTTACTCTCTACCTCCACCTCTCCTATTACAAGTATTGTTGCTTTAAAAGTATATTCTAGTTATTCAGGATACATTTAAAGTCCAATTGGATGAGATCATTTTCAATTATTAGGGATGTCAAAAGTTTGCTCAACATCTATCTACTTGTCAAAAGTTTGTTAAACATCTATCTACCAGGTACCAATTGACCCTAATGATCAGTTACCCAAGTACTGGAAGAGCAAGAACTCTACTTTCACAATGAACATATACATGTATTCAAATGCACCTCGAACAATTATTTTTTGGTCATCAATATCAATAGCATAGCTGCCAACCCCCCACTCCAGAGTACAAAAATACTGATTAGCTGTGACAAAAATACTGATTTTGAGGAACAAATACTGATTTTTAAAAATTTCAATGCATATGTATCTATTTACAACATATACAACCATCAGTAAAGTAGGACAGTGCCTTACATAATTATTTAATGTCAAAAGATGCACATGTTGCACACTTGTACCTTCTGGACTTGCACCATGTTCCATTCGGGTGCCCATTCAGAAGGTGCAAGAGTGCAACACACTCAAACACAAGCTGTTTATAGGAGCCCTTTCCACACCTTGTTTCTTTTTCAATCATTGATTTCAATGTACCAACTTTCATTGATTATCTCAATTCTGAGATTTTCTTTTTGAAAAGTTTTCGTTCAAGCACAGGAGTTATCCTTTGCGATTATAATGTCTGAAAAACGTGTGCAAAATAAATCGCCAGCAACACTAGTAACTGAAAAAGGAAGGTTTATTTATTAAAGAAATTTATTAAATCAAATTTCAATTGATGTACATTAAGGTTCGCTCTGGCTTTTATCTACGCCATAATTTCAGGCTGAGCTGAGTGTGATGAAGCAGGAAGCTGATGTTTATTAGCTTTTTCGTACTCTTGCATTTCACTGGCGCCTACAGAGTCCATGCCCGATAGCGAAATCACGTTACACAATTTGCAAAACGTTGTTATCTTCTTTACGTTATGGTTTCACTAATCTATACAAGATGGCAAAAATGTTCTAGTTGTTTTCTTCTATTTTCCTGGAGAAAATTCTGAACATTCCACTTTTCTATTTAACATGATTAGAAGCTGAATATTACAAAGACAAGATACAGCAACAGCGGTAACTATTGTGAAATCCAATATGGCAGATAACGACAGACATTGTAGCCTCGATTTCGAATGAACCAATCGTATTGTAGAACTGTATTCGTATATACATGTGATACATTCTATCAAAATAAAACTGAGTGCCCATTCTAAACTGACAATTCCAAAGAAATTTTATTATTTTTTAAATTAAAAAATGTATCGCTTGCCAAAAAAGCGTACACCCGTATTCAGGTCCAAAATACGGGACAAATACGGAAAGATTGGGACAGTTGGCAGCTATGCAATAGCCCTTTTACATAACTTCTAAGATCAAGTACTCCATGGAGTGTGCTGTAAAACTGAAATTCTTTACATTTATGAAATACTTCATATTGGAATAAGTGACTACACACATTTATCTTACGGGTCCAATTGTAATCAATGAGACCCCCCCAAAAAATCTCTTAAGTATACAAACCGCAAAGATTTCTACGATATCATTGGTGGTGGTTCTAACTGGATCCACATTCCTCTCACTAAGGACCTTAGTTAGGGCAGTACCATCCGTTTCTAGGATCCACTCTGCCACAGACTTGAATTCTCCTTCCTCAGTGATGAAGATTCTCTTCTTGTCATCTGTGTTTGGCAGATGCATGTAAACCTATATCATTAAGAAGAAATATTGGTCAGCATATGTGATTTGGTCAACATAAGAATCATATGGACACAACACTGTTGAGAGAACTGTATCTGTGTCCATTACCTCACAAGTGTAGAAAAATAGGTACTGCTACCATATCCCAAAAAAAATATGACCCACATTTGTGCATAATTTTACTTGACTAAGTTCCAAGTTTTGACTTACAAAGCTCAATTACATATCAAATGAATTTAATAAGATAACACAGATGTCATCAAAGATATACAAACTATCTAATTTGAAAAAATGGTATGTTTAGATGTTTAGAAGTGGACAAATACTTGAACATCTAAATGCAAATTTAGCTTCTTTTTATCTTGAACCAACCAATGACAACAAACTACGTCACATTATGGGTTCATTGATTTCAACATTATTATCACTTAGGTATGCAAATAAAAGTAAACCGATATAATACATTAAACTGGGTCTCTCTCTCTCTCTCTCTCTCTCTATATATATATATATATATATATATATATAAAACCTTCCAGATGACCAGTTAACATCAAACTTATCAACTTACCAGACCTGCCAACCCTAGCAAGACCATCTCAGCCATTTAGCTCCCCATTAACTTTAGTATAAACTAGTTACCTTCTAGCACTTGTTTTAATAAATACCCATTCTCTGAATTATCTTATCATTTTATCTCACAAAGCCATGATGGCCAAGTCCAAGAAATGACCATCCCAGATAGCGGTGAGATGTCAGTGATTATTCCATGTTAGGATCTTAGACCACTCAGCTGTCTTGTCAGTTAACATCAAACTTATCAACCTACCAGACCTGCCAACCCTAGCATGACCCTCTGAGCCAGGTAGTCCAAAATTTCCGTAAAGATCCTTTTCAGTAAGATGTAATGAAAGATCATGCACTGCTATTTTCAAGGTAGAAATGTGTATTAAAAAAGTTCAGATGTTATCTGAGTCTAATGCAGTGAAGGCAAATATGTATAACTAAATCAGTTTGTGATGAAAATTTAAACTTCAACCACCTCCAGTACAATTCAGAAACTGCAGTCCCAAAACCTATGGAGCTCAATGGTTTCTAGCTAAATCTCTCAACCTGACAATTTTTTGGTTCCTTTTCCTGTTTTTTTCTCTTTCTTTTCCCCCATTTCAAGTAGTGATGGCAAACATCTCTCCTGGCAGGAGACACACTCAAAACAATACAAGATGTCCAATAAAGTAAATATCACTTAAAAAGGTTTATTGCCCATTCATCTTCACCGTGTTTGTTCATTTAATGCCATTTCTAGACATTGCTATAAGCACCAACTTAATCCTTCACTGTCCCTGACCGTTCAAATTTGAGGAACACAGTATAATAAAATCATAAATAATACTGCACTAGCAGTGCTATAAGCAAGAGATAATCTTACTTTGTTCAACAGTTTTGCCACTGTAACTTGTGGTCTGCATTATATTTTCTTTAATTATTGCAGCACAAGTTTAATCAATCAACTCATGAAAACACTAAAAGGTTTTAATATCTGGTTAATATGAAATCAGCTGCACTACTGGAAATTCCATTTTGAGATCTTGCTCCCTTTAACTTTATTATACACTAGTTACCTTCTAGCACTTGTTTTTAATAAATACCCATTCTCTGAATTATCTTGTCATTTTATCTCACATAACAATGATGGCCATGTCCAAGAATTGGACCATCCCAGATAGCAGTGAGATGTCAGTGATTGTTACAAGTAAGCTTCTTAGACCACTCAGCTATGTTGTCAACACACAAGGTGATCCACATTAAGTGACAATGAATACAAATCCATGATTTAGTTAAATATCTAATCTTTGATATGGTGATAATGTACCTGTCAGGACATATTCTCATTGTCTTTGACTGTATAGGCAATGTGGTAAAAAAATAATCATCCCAACATCAAAAGTTAACAGTCACCAAATGAAAATGGTAGGTCACTTTGACCTATTTTTTTTTATACATTCAATAGTGTCCCCAAAACTGCCTTAAATCAAACAAGTGTATATGATCATGAAAATCATTCACAAAGAATTACTTTCAGTATAGTGCTGTACTCCTCAGGATGCCAATCAGAATTGAGCTTATCTGTGATCCTTGTGTCAATCTGTCAGAAAACAGACAGCCTGTCCGAAATGGACAAGATCTTCATAAAAACTAACAAACTTCTTTATAATGATATCTTTCTATGAGCCAATACAATCAAAAACGATTAAGTCCTAGGACAATTATTTCTCCAATTCCATAACCTGAAAGTCTTTTGACATTTTTACGCCAAAACAATAAAGATAAACATTAGTTTTCCTAAACAATTATCACTACCAATCTTGTCTGTTCATTTCTGACACCACGTTTCGCTTACCAGTATTTACAGTCTAAATGACTGGTTTCTTGACATGGACATTCTTCATTATAAATAGTAAGAAGTTACATTATAGATACAATTCCATCCTAAAGGAACTTAGGTACTTTTTTAAACTGTGTTCGCACAGAAAAATCCAGTCCAATGTTCTATTCAATACAATGTTGATTTTCTGGTAATTCTAGATCCAAATTTTCCAAAGAAATTTGGATAATTTTGTAAAGTCCAGAATGGATGACATGTCTGAAGATGCATGCCCAGATATTTTTTCATGAATATAATCAGCAGTGTTCAAACTGACCTAAAAGTAAAAATGGTGAGGCAATACCCTACGTGCACAAATCAACTCTCAAGGGCTATAGAACAACTACAACACTAGCAGTAATGCCTGCCAAACTTTTTATGTCTGACCTTCTAGCCAACCATGCACAAAACACCACAAATTTACTGATACAAATGTAGACATGGTAGGGCATAACAAATCAACTGACTAACCTTGGCAATGGACTCAATTCCCTGCAATGACATATCAGAGAGAAGATTGGCCTCAATACATCTTAGGAAGACATCATCCTCCATCTTGTCCACTATCTCTTCCTCCTGCAGGAAAAGATCATCGAGTTAGTTAGAATGTACAATTTTTATCATTTGTCACCTATCATTGAAACTGGAGAAAACCAGCCATTGTTTAAATCGCTCAATAGCCTTGATATGCTGGCAGACTGGTGACAGCTCTGCAGGATCTATATAGAACTGAAAATTTAGCATGGACCATACCACCATTAAAAAATGATTGAAAAATTATTTTTCTTAATGTAGGATGATTGATCATGATGAAAAAAGGCAGAACAAGAAAATATAAAGCCATTTTTGTGCAGTCAGATGATTTTATTGTAAGGGCTGTTTCATTTCAACAAACATGGTGCACAGGGAAGGCAGTACTTTTTTAAAAATATATGCCAGAGTATTTTGATTTCAAATAGTTCAACTTAAAAAGAAAATAAAATTCTAAACTGCATATACTGGTGACTACCCCACATTAAAAGTGCCTTCCCTGGGTCCCAAGTATGTTTTACTGGAACAGCCCTAATAATTTTTTGAAAGAAATTTGCATATATCTGTCATGCATATTAGAACAGACTCTGAAGCAGGTTCTACACTGTTTACAGTTGGAGCAATCTATACACTGGTATATATAGTAAAATGAACATGTTAAGATTATACCCTGGCTTTTGAGCTAACTGAAACAAAGGTTCAGCAGCACGTGTTTTGGATTTTTAATGTAGGTTTAAAAAAAAGTCTCTCATATCGCTACAATGTCACATTATCTTGACAACAGGCAGACCAGTCCAAACACTAACCTCCTAATGCTGAGTACCAAGATAGGCAGCTGCCTGTACTATTATTAAAAGTCTTTGGTATGACTCAGTCAGGGCTTGAACTCGCGACCAGCCACATCCGATGCGGACGCTCTAACCATTAGGCCACCAGAGTGGGTTTATGACTTAAAATATGTCAACAGAAAGCTAAAACTGAAAGAGTTTACACTGTCAATGACACCACCACTATTGCCGGAAAAATAATACCTATATATGCTAATGTGTGCAAGATCTAGAGGCCATCTTTGAATGCAAATGAATCATTTTCATGATCAATGTATTGTTTTATCTTTGATGTAGGAATTAAGAGCAAACTGTGTCACATGTATACAAGAATGAGATAAAATTTCCTCCTCACAATTAATGGTACAAGAAGCATAACACAATAAAAGAAGGGTAAGAGAGACAGTTTTCTCGCAATTTCCAATTGAATCCATGCTAGAATAAATGTTCATATAGACAGTTTCTTATACATGAAAGGGAAGTTACATGTACATTGGATTTATTTTTAGGCTCACACATAGGGTAAAATTTGGACGTTTCTTTAAATTTTTGTTCTAAAATACTGATTTTTGTTTGTCCCCTTGTAACAACATTGCTCCAAGATCTGCTATAGATCTAACAAGAGGAAGTCTAAAATTTGACAGAATTCTGGTCCTGAAACCAGAAATTTATTTAGTAAATAAAATTTAGCTGTAAAATTGCTTTTTAAAAAAAAAAAAAAAGGTTCAAAATATATCTACATTACTTGGCACCAGTATCAAGCTACATCCTTATACTTTTCTCTAATACCACCCACTTGGTATTGTCATGACTATGATAGTGTCATTGGACCTGAAAGAAGGGCATTGCATACTTATGCCATGTTACATCGCTGCCTTAATAAGCTAAATCAATATGATATAGGAATCACTTATCTTGAAAGTATATTTTTGAACAATTGAGACTTTGGTGTTGCAGAACTGCCATGTGCAGTTCATTAACTTCTTTGAACTAACTGGAAAGCTAAATTTACTTACATCCTGGTACTTATTCTCGTCAGAATTCATGATCCTTATTCTCAGTACCAACTTCTCTGCATTGTCATCATTGAAAATGCAGTTTAAGTCATCTCCGAAGCCTTGAAAGAGACAAAAAGGAGTTTTGAGAATTAATATCATTATAATACAAGCTTGGATATTTTTTCCTCCATGTGGTACTAACCTGGTCTGCTGCTGGTTAAAATTTGTCGCACAATGGGCAAAATATATGGATTAGTAAGATAATATAAACTTGAAACATCGCAAATTATTAATAAACAGTACTTGCTTTAACCAGTCTATATGTCAAACCAAATCTGCATATTTTGTGATGATGCACTCAGTCATATTATTTCACTCTCTTATTCTCCTTTTCAAGTTTGTCAAGTGATTTGTCATATTCTGATCTTACATGTTTTTAAGTTTAAAAAGCTCAAATTTTGTTCAGTCATTTAATATCCATGAGCCACATTGATAGAGTCTGTTTCACTTGATTATCTACTTCCATTTTTTTTTAAAGTATAGACTGGTTCACTGACCAAATATATGATTTTGTGAGGCATAGTTTCAAACTGAAGAAAATGGTCTGTTTTCTTGAAATTATATCATATATATTTCCTACAAACAGAAAATATATTAGCACACCACATGTAAGTCTGAGATAATCAAGTGGTTCTGTACACTATTCTAAAGCAACATTCATCTTTTTAAGAACAAATTCAAATTAATATGCGGAGTTGGATCAGAGATGATCATAAAAGTGAAAACCACCACAGAAAAAATAACTATACCAAAAGCATAATGGTTGGCATGTATGTTGTAATATGAAGTGGAAAAATGGTCATGGTCTACAATCTTGAACTATAATGTACAGGGCCTTGCCATGACCATGACTTCTGACCATTAGACCACATAATCTAGCTTGATGATTGGTTAACCCAAGTGCATGCTTTTCACAAAGTATGGTCAATGAACTCGCTCTAGAACAAAAGTTATTCTGCAAAATCAACTTTTCTACAATAAACATGAAGTTTTCTCATCTTTTTCCCATATCAACAGACCTCTTCCATTTATTCAGTGAAGGCCCTACACAAACTTTGCTTGAGGAAGGTGATCTTGAACTTGAATTTTATGGAAAATAATTTTCTTCATTCATTGACTCTAACCTTTGACCCCAAAATCAACAGGCTTCTTTTGTACCCAATATAAAAGTTATATATACATTTTTGTCAAGACGAATGGTCAAATAGCTTAAGTATCTGTAGAGAATCCTTTTTTCTCCTTTGGACCTAGAACTATACCCCCAAACTGACAGGCCTCTTACTTGGGGCTGTACCAGTAAATCATACCTGGGACATTGGAAGGCATTTTTGATGTGGAGTATTCACCCACTAATGCAAATTTGTATCATGTAATATGAACACTGAATAATCTAACTACCCAGGGTCTGTAGCAGAATCTTTTCACAAAATTCAAGCTCTTTTCAAGTACCAATGCATGACTTCTTGGCCTGATGTGGAAATCCACTTGTTTGTTTTGAAAGCACTTGTTGATGCTTTTGTTTAAAATCATAAATTGTTTGTTTTCCAATTTTTCCTTCAGAATCCTAACTAGTTGTGTGCTCATCCAAAAACAAGCTAGATATAAAGTATTTCTATTCCACATAAAATATTTAAAGTTAAGTTGCAATCTGGGAACATGCTTGTTCCATTCCCATGTTAAAGAAATAATTTGTGCTTTGAAACCATTTGTTGAGCCTAAATAACATCAACCTGCAAAGCGTCTTCTTTCGATACAAATAATGGAATCAACTGACAGGAAGACTGTTTGGTGGTTGGAGCTTATACCTTAGACTTATGTCAATAGGCTTTTGAAAAACCAGGATAGCTTTGGGAACAAAAAAAAGATGATATAACAGCCAGTTTCTGATCACTCCTTTGTCTGCCACATGATTCAGCTCCTTTTTGCATGAGATTTCCAAGCACTTTCAATCATCAACATCACTTTAACTGAAGACATAATCTTTAAAGAGCTGAAAAAATGTCTGCATCTTTCTTAAGAATTCTTTATATTCTTTATTTTCAAGCCTAAAAGCTTGGAATTTTGTCTTGCTTACCATCTTTGCATCTGGGCATGTGTACATGCAAACAACAGCATAAAGGCAAAGCCAGACAGTCGCAGAAAGTCACAAACATGTGATTTGAGAACACAGATCATTTTTTTTCGTGCGAGAATTACAGAATTACATTAAAATGGGTATTTTTTTTCAAGGTTTGCCAGGATGCCTATGGCGTTTAAAGGGCTTTTAAGGATCTACAGAGACGGATACCATAGAAAATATTTAACAATGAGTTCCTTAAAGGGACTGTCAGATGCTGAAAAAGCAGAAATGAATTTCCAGGAATTCAAGGTGAAAAATTTCTTCTATTAAACTGTTAAGTGTTTTGAATAACTCTGATTTTCCCAAGAGGCTTCCCGCTGCTTGGTACACAAAACAAGCAGCTGACTATATTGCAGGAGGAAAAATGTATGCCCTGCATATTATTTTTGCATAGGCAAAAATGTAAAATGACTTGTTCATATATAAACTGTTCATGAATAATGTAATGAAAAGTGCAAGTGATTGAATTTGCATGTTTCTGGGTTTCCTTTCTCCAAGGTTACAGATGTCCCATGGCAAACTGAACTTGACTTTATCTTATATAAATGAATGTACTTTATGGAATCATCATGCAATCTGTTGAAGTGACACATCACACTTTCATCCTGTACCTAGTTTTACTTTCTTCATACATGTAGCGGGCATATAAATTCCAGACTAAGTAACCCTACTGATTAATATGAATTATTGCAGAAAATACTTATTTTTGTACTTAATTAAGACTTTACTTTTCATATTAATATCGACAATGAAAAGACCATCTGCCACAAAGTGTCAGTTCGGGCATGCAAGTTGATTAACCACTTTTTCATGGAATTGTTTCATGTTCCATTGGTGTGTAAATGTTTTGCCTTTTTTTCTGAACATAATAGCCTTAGTAATTTACAATTTAAAGATACAAAGACCTTCTGAGGGAATAATTTTCTACTCCAAGATGACCAGTATAAAGAATACCATGTCATACATTACTTACATGGCAACCATACTGTAAATGCCCTTGATGACTTGATGCCATTTCAGTAATCTCTAATTCCACCAAAAACAGCAAAATGCTAACATGCTGCAATCATCTCATAAAACTTTCCATTTATATCAAGGTTAAACTTTGAAATAATATCAGGTCCCTACAGTCGTATTCATACATGCTTGACAAATTAGCTACCAAAAGGCAAATAATCTGTGATTAATGTAAAAAAAAAATTAGGGGTGAATACTCACCATTACAGAATGCACCAATATCACAATTCAGAATAAAATGGTTTTGATACAAAAAAACTAAAACACTTGGTAAAATGTTACCTTTAATTTTAAGAAAACAAGTCTTGTGACATTTATATTATTTTGTAAATACCATTTTACACTGAAATAATGAAATAAATCTGTACATGGCCCATTTTATACATATGACAGCTTTCTAGCCAATTTCATACCAGTGATAGCTTTCTAGCCAATTTCAAACCAGTAATAGCTATGGCCAGTTTCATACTAGTGATAATTTTATAGCCAGTTTCATACTAGTGATAATTTTATAGCCAGTTTCATACTAGTGATAGTTTTATAGCCAGTTTCATACCAGTAACATCTATGGCCAGTTTCATACTAGTGATAGTTTTATAGCCAGTTTCATACTAGTGATAGTTTTATAGCCAGTTTCATACCAGTAACATCTATGGCCAGTTTCATACTAGTGATAGTTTTATAGCCAGTTTCATACTAGTGATAGTTTTATAGCCAGTTTCATACCAGTAACAGCTTTGGCCAGTTTCATACTAGTGATAGTTTTATAGCCAGTTTCATACCAGTAATAGCTATGGCCAGTATCATACTAGTTATAGTTTTATACCAGTAATAGCTATGGCCAGTTTCATACTAGTGATAGTTTTATAGCCAGTTTCATACCAGTAATAGCTATGGCCAGTATCATACTAGTTATAGTTTTATACCAGTAATAGCTATGGCCAGTTTCATACTAGTGATAGTTTTATAGCCAGTTTCATACTAGTGATAGTTTTATAGCTAGATTCATACCAGTGACAGCTTTGTGGCCAGTTTCATACCAGTGATAGCTTTACAGCCCATTTCATACCAGTGATAGCTTATGGCCAGTTGTATAGAACCACTGTTCAACATACCTGGACATGACTGGCATAATGAAAAAGGTGCAACACATATATATGGACAAATGTTACACTATAACCATTGTCAGCATCTATGTTCAGAATAAACTCACCAGCTGTGATCTTCTCAGAAATCTGTTCCATGGTTAGTTTCTTGTCTGTCATCCTCTTTCTATCAAGCTCAATTCTAAGTAGCCAGGGAGAGATTCTTGTTACATCAAAGTCAGGCATTTCATAGTATACATTGACCCATTCCTGATCTTCAGAAATCACAGTGTTCAGTGGGTCTGGGTCATAGTAGATGGCTGTGTTACTAGTCACCTTTCTAAGGGTTGTATGTTCCAATCGACACAGAACATCCTATAAAACACAAAGAGTCCATGTAAATTAAACCGGTTAAAAATACAACTTGACATGACAGCCAACAAATAGCCACCGGAAGAGTAAATTGTTGATGTCACCCCTAAGGCCAGCTGTTACAAATTATAAATTTTGATACTTTTTTAAATTTCATGTTCAGTGACCTTGAGCTTGAATCAGTCGATCAAGACTCTAAATGAAAATGCCCTTGCACAAATGCAATGCAAGTGACATACAGCCGCTTGACAATCATACTTATCAAATAACAAAATCAGTGAGTGTAAATTCAACCCACATATAGAAATTTCTTTTGTCCACCATTTTCCTCCGACAAGCTGCTTATGGCAATATGATCATGATAAGTATTTACAAATTATGTAATGATTTGTTAATTTTTCTATCGATAAGGGTGGAAAGAAGTTAGTGGGAGACTTGTAATTCTGACAGTTGATACCCAGATCATCTTAATATATGAATTAGATTTATTCCTTTCCCGGAACATGGACAAAACTGATGGATAAAGACCTTTTTTTTTTGGACTGTTCATATGATCAGCTAATATGGAAAAAAATTATATTACATGTTTGTTTGCATATACAAATGTAGAAAGCATGTTCTGTTAATGACTTGAAGAAAACAAAATTGAAATTAAAAAATATATGTAAAAATAAAAGTTTCTAGAATATGGATGGAGATAACCCTAACTTTCGGGCCCTGAAGGATATTATTTTTTTGTATAGGAAGGACTGAACAATCCCAGAATCTATTATAGTTTGAAAATTTACACTATGTTTGATTGTTTCAAAAATAATTTATCATCTCTAACTTTCAGACACTTACTTTCTCTTTGGGCTGAAGGAGGGGTGGGGATACAAAATGTAATAACAGAGAAGTACATAAAAAAAAAAAACCCCACCCCAAAAATGGTTTCAAATAATTATCATCCAGTGTATTAAATACATTAGCATCTGTTGAAGCAAATTTCCGTTTACATGAATAAGTTCTTGAGCAGCTTTTAAAATGATTTTTATTATTTACTTAAATAAAACACTTAGGTTATTACTATACAAACTTTAACTGCAAATATAGATATTGTATTCTGCAGTGTAATTTATACAACTTTGTAATTTTATATTTGTAAGAATAATACAAATAATTTTTAATAAACATAGGACTTAAACCGAAACATATTTCTTTGCCAAATATTGCACATTTGTCAGAGGTTACCAGGTGGTCACGTCACATGATTTGGTAGGCGGAGCAATGTATCATCTCGTGCAAGGTCAATTGAGGGACTGACACTCTACTGACCAACTAGAATTTCCATGAACAAGTTAGGGTCATATGACATATTGTATTAAAGGCCTGTACAATCTTTATTCTGGACCAGCTAGACACTGTAAGAATTCATTTGGTGACCCCACCCCCTAAAAAAATAAGCATCCATTCAGAAGTAGCAACAACATGATTCTAAGATGGATACCATAATGGGTGCCTCATTTTCACCAAGGGTCCATCCAAGAGTTGTGATAACATTTTCAAAATGGCAGCTAAAATAGATGCCTGGTCTACGAAAAGTAGAGCTAGAAAATGTGTGCAAGGAAAACTTGAGAACAGCAGACTTATCAAGTGTAACCCATAATGAGTTTTAGCTCCTGTGGGCATAATCTGTTGTGACTTCTGAATTGATAATAATGTGATACTGTGGCCAAAACAGAAAATCCTTGAAAACTGATGCAAACTGGATAAAAAAACCAGACTTGTCAAGTGGCAACTCCCAGAACAATGTAAGACACAGTGACCTATGCCTGTCTTGCCAAATTAAGACTGAGCAGAATATATTAAATCAGTGCTGTAACTCATTTCATCTCAACTTGAGCTCTGAAACTGATAATTATTAAAAATAATTTTAATTCAAAATTGGGCAATAATATAATAAACAGTGTATTATAAGCCTGAGATGTAATTTTTCTGGAAACCAATATTCTTCATTGTTCCTGACCTTAATCCTTGATGTACCAGCTTGAACAACGATGATGGTGTTCCACCATGTCCAAAGTAATCCAGTTGCAAAGTATGATCATGGTTTGTGGTACAGAGCTCACATTATTCTTTGCAAACCACTTTCTTTCTTGGAGTACCATTGGCTTTAACCTCTGATTTTTAAATCCCCAAAACATAGTAACATTCTTGTATCAAATAATTTTGTTAAGGCATGCGATGCAAGTCTGATCAAAGTAAGAGACTAAAAACATGAAATATTGTGCAGAAACCATTTTTCTTGTAAAAGTAACTTGCTTGATCTCTGACCTTGTCAATCCAAATTTAATGGATTTTTCTTTCTTGCCCAGATGCAAGCCACTTACAAAGTTTGGTAATAGCAGATTGGGGAGAAACAAAATAGGGAACAGATTAAAGGACATTACAAAAAATGTCTTGTCGAGAGTATATAAAATATTCACAGGAAATAAACAAATATGAAAGAATGCCTATCATGTTACTAACTTGACATTCTGTAGCAAAATCTAAACAAAATCCCTCCCAAGTGAAACATTTCAAAAGACAGATGTAGCATTTAAGTAGCAGTTGGAACTATAGTCTAAAGGCTATATAACACAACATAATTTGCACATTTTCAAATGTAATGCAACACAAAACCCCAACTTGACTTTCCCAAAAAAAGTGAACAACCACAGGATAAATTATTTAAATTTTACCTTTGCTTTCTCTGCATCACGAGCAGCCTGGCCAACAAGGAACACAGTAAGGGAAGGTGTTTTGGGCTTCTTCGAAATGTTGATAATCTCCTTTAACCTGGGTACACCAAGAGTTACGTTCTTGGCTGACACACCAGCATAGTGGAAAGTGTTGAGGGTCATTTGAGTGGCAGGTTCTCCCAGGGACTGGGCAGCAAGGGCTCCCACCATTTCACCAGGGTGTGCCTGAAAAAGATTACTGAATAATAAGCTGAATCTACAAGTACTAAAGATTCAGTTTTGGTGGAATATGTAACATATTAAAAGCTTTTAACAATAGTACTGTAAATAGTACACTATTTGGCCACCAGTGCTTAAAGGTCTACTAGAAGGGCAACAGGTCTTGATGATCTAGACCACTGATCATGATATGCAGTCCTTTAACTAAACTGACTGTGCAGAAACCATTTTCTCACATGACCTTAACCTTCTAACTTTAGAACCCAAAATCTAAGAAAACCAACGAACTTTATTTTAGAATACAATTAACTGTGCAAAACACACCTTTGAAGTCATAGTGACATTAACCTTTATATCCCAAAATCAATAGATCTCTTCCTTATCCCAAGTGTACATCCTTAAGAAAGTTTGGTCAGGTTACAATCCTGAAGTGAAGTGGTGCAAAACCCATTTTCTAATTACAATACCATATAAAGACAGGCAGTGACAGCCCAAGATGATTTTGGTTGTACGTTTCAGATCAAGGCAGTGCCAGAAACATGGTTCCCATGCCTTTCTACAGATAAATTTCCAGGATTAAAATTTGTCAAGGTTTACATATGACCATTACTGAATGGAATTAAAGAACATTTTAGATTATAAAACATGCATTTTCTAAATTTAAAGACATTTTCTCTGCAAGACTTGCCAAAGCATCTAAGAAAAGATGATCATGTACAAAGCCACAAAATGTTATAAGTTTGATTATATTTGTGAAACAAGTTTGATTATATTTCTAAAAATTGCCATTTCAATGTACAGAATAAAAGTTTTAACTTTCTTTTGCGAACCTGCATCATCTTGTAAGTGGGAACAACATAACGAACATATATGTTTTATTTCTCTTTAAGCCTTTAATTCTAAAGAATTATATCTATATATAGTAACACACACACGTGTGCATCCTACAGAAAGTAAACATTTCCAATTTGTGTTACCCCATAAAAAAAGTAAATAATTAGAATCTTGTCTTGTAATGTAGTGTATAACCCTGAATTTATCTGCGCCAATAAAATCCCAAACAAGAATTTGCAAACAACCTAATCACCTTAATATGATCTGGTTATAAACCTAACATTTGAAAAACATTTTCAAATGGGGTGATTTAAATTTTGACAAAAGAACTTCAAAATTATATACTGATTTATAAACAAGGACTGAATTTTCTGTAAAATCAACTGGTCTTCTTGTAATTTATTAAAGCAGTCCACAAACCTGTATTGATACTGGGGCTCATATCAATTTCAATATATAATACAAGGAATGACAATTTCAACAATTTGGAGCACAAATTTGGCTTAAAACCGAGATTAGTCCGTTTTCTAATCCAGGTTTCTTCCGAATATTCCCACCATATTTTTCAGGTTTGGATATTTATATTGGGGTGTGGGGTCATTGCAATTGCATTGCGGTAGCGACATATGGTAGTCACTAGCTGGTCAAGAAAATTTAAACTTATATCGTCATACACCTGCAAGAAATAGATAGGAAAATTTATTATTGTCTCACAAATGGCAAGTTTTTTAATTGTCATGTCTTTAATCTGATGACAGACTAGACAAAACTATGGCATAGATGAAACCTGACCCGGCCGGTATTCACCATGTGCTTTACTAGCCACATGACATCACAAATCTCAAACAATGATATCGGAAATCCAATAGTCACAATTTATCAACAAAGAGCTCTTTTTCAATGTTTTTGTACAGAAATTAAATTAAATTAAAGGATAGTCTGATACTTTTTGTAAAAAAAGCAGCAATCTGGCCAGTCTGACTTATCAAGCAGAGAGCACATGTTTACGTGGTAGTCATGTGATACAATTCCAGAAATTGTTCTTGGAAAATAATATCGAAAATTTTGTATTAGTTTTTTTTGGGTGACGTTTTTATTACAACCAGCATACGACTTTCATTTAATATTCTAATAATGGGGTTTGTTACATTTGTGTATTCATGCGACTAGCAATACAAATCGCGAGTACCAGGTAACAATTCATCAATGCCATAGTTTTATCTAGTCTTTCAGCAGATTAAACATAATCATAGACATAAATATTACAATAGTCAAAATTTTTGAGAAAATAAACAATTTTCATATTGATTTCATGCATGAATCACTAACGTTTAAAGTTTGGTCATCCAGTAAGTGGCTATGCTTTGCCACCACCATGTTGGTCTCTTGTGATACTAGACTTTCGAGTCTAACCACAACAGTACTGCAGGGTAGTGTCCAAGGTGGTAGAAGGAGAGGTAGACAGAGAAAAAAGTGGAGTGACAACATCACAGAATGGACCAGGAAAAGTTTTGCAGAGACACAGGCATTGGCACATGATCGAGTCAAGTGGAGGGAACTGGTCAGATGTTCAGCAGCACAGTGCCTCAACGACCACACTAGGTCAAGAGACTGATGATGATGATGATGATGATGATGATGATGACACTAGACTGGTTTTTCAAACCTTCCATGTAAGGAAAGATATGGATATCAAGCTGACTTTGAAAATAAAAGTCTATTAGGCGAATTTAATCCACTGAGTGTCTGGAATCACTCGGCATACATATTTATTGCAAGCACCCAAATGATCCATATGGCACCTGATGAATATTCTGGTTAGATCTCGATAAATTTAACTCATGATCAGTTTAGTTACAACTCAATTACATGATTGTTTTAGGCATCAGTGGTGGCAGTAAATTGCCATTGCTAACAACTTTTTCCCAATTTCCCCGTAGAGTGAGAACCCTGCATTACACTCCCCACTCCAACCAGATATAGACTGACAGCCCATGTTGAGCATGGTGACATTTCAGATAAATGCAGTGACAGCCCATTATGATGAGCATGGGGGTACATTTCAGGTACAATCAGACAGCCCATGATGAGTATGATGATAAGATTTGATATAAGTTCCTGATTATATCAATAATTGTACACAATCTGACTAAGCCTTCAGAAAAAAATTAGAGTGTCTCACTTTTTATCATCTAGATCAAAGATTTTACTTTTCATCATCAGGCTTTTTGTTAATCTTTAAAACTCAAAACTGTGTCTGTTCATCAAGAATAAGCCCATAAATTGAATGTACCTATGACCAATTGAGACTTTACATGGCAAATGCATAATGAAACATTCGATCTGGGTTTCTATAGATTGTAAGAAGTAATCTGTTGAACAATAATGATATAGATCTGTCAGCACATGTGATGGCAGATCAGGGTCAAAGTTGATGGCAGCAAACTCGAAGTTCAAAAACAAGAGTATATGCAATAGTTTTCTCTTTCAGTGTTGTTCATATTTTATTTACATTTGTTTGCAAGTTAATTTTTTTAAATTTTAGTTTTGCAGCATTATGTTCCACTTAGGCACATTTTCCCAACACCAAGCCAACCAGTCCTAACACTAACCTCTTAATGCTGAGCACCAAGTGAGGCAGCTGTTAGTACCAATTTTGAAGTCTTTGGTATGACCTGGCTTGGGAAAAACCCACAACCTCCCACATCCGAGGTGGATGCTCCAACACTTGGCCATTGGAGCAGTCTCCCTCCAGCTTCAGCATGTAAGCGTGTAAGTTAAAATTCCGTAAAATGTATACAAAATATAATGACCAAAAATAGTCAAAATTAGCTTAATAAACGGCATTGACAGACAAAATCCACATTATTCTTGAGTGTTATTTCATCTTATAGCTGCCTAACTGAATTCACATAAAGAACTTCTATTTCACCGTGTGCAAGCCGGTACATTTGATAAGAACATGTTCCACTTTCAAGGGACACGGACAGGGCATGTAATCTTATTGAGGTTTTACCCTTCAGAAGATATGCACAAGTCAGGTAGGTATCTTGTGTCTGATTTGTTCCATATGTGGGACGAAATTTTCACAGTAAACAAAGCATGGAGAGTAATAAATATAGCCTAATCTATACCTGAGCTTGCTGGAACCTTGTCTCTATTTCTCCCAATAGCCATTCAAATGACTCAGCCGACAGACGGAATTCTTCTATGACTCTCTTGGAACAAAGGGTAGAGCGAATGAGGATCTTCATTAAAAGTGTTGCATTTTCATTGGCTTGGATACTTAGTCTGTCTTCTCCTGGTACCACCACCAATTTTTTGCACAACTCCTTTACACCTATGTATCAAACAAAATAGTTTAAACCATTATGTTGAGCTGAGCCAAAGACAGGGATAACTGCCAACCCTTCAGACTCGTAATTAGTGTAAAGAGGAATACAAATTGGTGAATTCGTAACACAAATAGTAAAAAATTATATCATGACCCTAACTCCATCCATTTCAATGGTCAATATTGCATTGTATGAAAATCCTAAAATAAAAATAAAACATATAAAACTAAATAATTTACATTGATTACATGCACTACTATATTTGCTTTCAAATTTACTGAAACACATAATGTTCATGCTATTTGTCATGATTTGATGCTATGGCAGTCTTGAACTTCCTGACAATCAGGCCATGGTAAATTTGTTTTCAAAACAGTTTAGGCTTCTTGCAAGCTGTTTAATCCTAGTAACTAAAACTGTTTCAAATTTTCAGCACCCAAGAAGGCACTTAAAGTTTGTCTCGTTTTTCCTCACAATAGGAAATAATCTTTCTCTGCCACTGTTGCCGACCTCCAACTGAGGATGACAAATTATGTTCAACAATAATATCGCAACTAGCAGTACCGGACCGTTTTGGCAGCAGCTGATAACATGACTAAGAATTAACAAGAAAATTTAAAATAATTGAAAATAAGGGGTATTTGTGATTTTTTTGGAGCATGCAGTGTGAATTCACGAATCACTGTAGAATGTTGTGAAATTCACACCAAAATCATAAGGGTTGGCAGCTATGGATAATAGATAAAACTTCACAATATTTCCTTCGTAAGAATTTGCTAACTTATATTTACATGAAACATTTGTCAATCAGAACACTTTCCATAACCAGGCTCAAATTTAAAAACAACACATAATTTAGCAAAGTCATTAATTAAAACAAATACAAATACAAATACAAGTGTAATGAACTGCAATTCCAAGTCTTTCCTATTTTAAAAGTTGATGGAGTATGCAAAGTTTTTTTTCTTGAACAACCGTATTTGACGGATTTCAAGTTAAATGTGCAAATATGGCAAATTTTCCATCCTTCAACTATAAATAAGTTGATGCCGAGTAAAATACGAGGCCAGATCAAATACCTTGGCTTGGTCTTTTTCGCTTTGTTCCTCACAGCATAAAAAATTGTATCAATCTGTAACTCAGTAACCTTTCTGGTCTGGATCAATAAAAAATGTACCTAATTTGTTTCACATTAAGTATTTTAGATGTATTCTGTACTTTTAGCTACATATAATGATGCTGACCTGAAAATTTATTGAGTTACCTATAGGATAAAATTTGTGATTCTGTGTGGAATAAAAATGTAATGACTTCCTGTTTCATAAATAGTAAAAATATCAATGTGTACTATTTCAGATTACCTTCAATAGGAAAATTGCATCTTTGATGCTAAAATGCCTTTTCCACATTTTTGGGAGTGGATGGAAGAGAGATACTGAGAGATTCATCTTTATTCCCTTGCATTTTTCTTGCACTCATAATAGCAAAATAAAATATGGCCCAATAAGAGAGATTTCAGGTCTATCAGTTATTTCTTCTTTTTCACCTTATTGTCCCTATTTATGTGAAACTTGTGTCAAAGAGAGAAAATAAAATCAACAAATCAAATAGTAAATGTATACTATGAAAATATGTTCAATACTCTTTTAGGGTTTGAATATTCACAATAGTTATATATATATATAGATTCCAGTTACTAGGTTTAATTCAAAGAATGACCATTTTGCATGATGTTTAATTTTCTTTGCAAGTATTATGACCTCTCCATTTTGAACAAATGAGATATTTTCCCTCAGATTCATGTACTCTTCTTGTACTTTGGCTGCAATTGTTTCTTATATCTTTGCTCATGCTATATGTTATTTTAAATTGCTGTCAGTCCTATAGGCATATTCAAAAGATGTCTATGGTTGAAAAATTAAACCTGCATTTCCTTTCAATGTATGAAAACATATTCATAATATCCATGGTTAGCCTCATTTCCCTGTTGGTAGCCTCACTAATCTGATCTGGTCTACCAAATCTTGACCTCAATGTACATACCACTACAAAGCCATGTGATTTGTGAACAATGGACACAAGAACTAAAACTAGACGGAATTGCCTACCCAGTGGTATTAATTGATAATAGAATATGGTACTGCACTTTAGTACCAGAGTATAATTAGTCATCAACGGAGTAAGCAATGAGATAATATTACAATCGTAAATACTTGTCTCTCTCTCATAATGTGGCACTGTTTATTTGATCATTATGTGCAGTAAGATATTTGTGATGCAATATCTCTGTCATGGTTATTCATCTTCTACCTTTCAATTAAAATGCACCCATATAAAATTTAAACAAGGTATATTACAAACAATGCATGAAGTTGAACAAAAACTATAAAACATGATGAAATGATGTTCTGCATTTCACAAAATACTTCTAGATTTAATTAAATTTATAAAAATATGTCAACCAGTCGCCGTCAAACTTGGGAACCATTATACACAAGACACTTTAAAAAATGAAACCAGGAAGAAATCAGCAAATGACATCTTACCCTCCACAATCTTGAGTGGATGGATATCAGTTGGTTTATATCTGTCAATCCTGAAGATCTTCCTTGCATTCCAGATCATCCTCTGCAAGTTGCAGGGCAGTACAATCTTGCTGTCACCAGATGGGAAGATCTGACGTAAGGCTTCTCGATCATCCTTCAGTTGATCCCATTCCTTCTCCAGTTCTTGTAATGTGTGATGATCCCCAAGCATGTCCTTGATGATGTCCTCTGTCAGGCATCTCCTTAGTTGTCTAAATGAAAATATTTTAAAAAACACACTCAAGTGTATGCCTTTAAAGAAAAGCAGTTTGATTAACCTGTTATTCTATTTGTACTTCTGGGCATAACTGCAAAAGATATGCTAAATCTTTGAACCAAGTTGAAAACAGATACCAGCTGAAAGTTGTCAATGGGGAAGTGCATGAAAATAATATTCAAGAGATATATATCCGTTTCAATTTAGCCAGTTTGGGATTAGAGGCTGCTTGCTTGGTTAATTATTAAATTGATGTTCTTCATTCAATTTATACAACACACTTTTTATCTTGAGAAGTCATGAAAATTAGCAGTATAACTGAACAACTATTACCTTTGCAATCATCTTAAAAAAACGTATACACAACGCAGATTGATTGCTCGATTCTATTAGGCTTTTTAGCGCCATGCAAGAGACCATATATAGGACAATTTAAAAATGATAAAAGGTCTCATATCAACCAGTGATATCAAAACCAAATATTTGAAAATAAAACAATAAGATGGTAAGGGTAATATAAAGAGATTCCCGATCAATGGGAAATGTAAATGGTTGCTGCTAATAAGGACTGATGAAACGTTATTGACAATAAGGAAAGGTATATATATTACATAAAATTGCTCAAGGTGATGGCATAAAAATTATAGCCATCAGTAAATTTTTACTTTCAGGAATTCTAAATTACATGTGACATTTATTGTATCAAAAAGTTCCTTCATGTCATGCACATTGTAATAGTGATCGTGTGTGGTCGTGTTGCAGGTCGAAACTATTTATCATAAAGTGCTTAACAGTGAATGGGTTCATTGCAAGAAATGCACTCTGGTAGATTTTCAGCTTTTAGTATGTGGAAGTGGGTTATGTAAGCATGACCCATTCTAATTCTTGCAACGACTACAGCCTCTCTATGGATGGTTCTGTAGGAAGGAGTCCATTCTTCTTGAGTTGGCTTGATGGTGTGAAGTTTATTATTCGCTGCCTTCTGACATTAAGACTCTTCAATACTAGGTTTAAAATTAGTATATGGTGCTTTATAATCAGATGGTTCTTGAGATAAAAGCCATTTTAGCACTGCGATCTGCCTTTTCATTACCTATATACCAATATGGCTAGGTAACAAACAGTATATTATATTGTGGGATGTACATAGCTCAGTATTTTTTGAGAATATTTGTTAGTAATGGGTTCTCCAGTTTTCTATTGTGTAGTGACTCAAGTACTGATAGTGAGTTGGATACACAATTAAAAACTTCCTCTTTTCTTTAAATAGTAAGATAACCTTAATACCTTTTGGTCAAACAATCCATTTCGTGTATTAGAGACTTTTGTTTTTACTCAGGATATTATAATGCTTTAAAATACACATTAAAATCGAACAATTCTTTTTATTTGCTTGTGCTTATTGCTTAATGTTTTTCTTAAAGATTTTATAAAATATTTTCTTACAGATAAACAGTTCTCACCTCTCATTATTGGCATCAAATTTGAAGTTTTTCTCGAAAGCTCGATTGGAAGGCTTGAGTGTGGGCATGGTCTGGAACTCTACCAGGACTGCATCAAGCCCATCCTCCCCATATCGCAGCTGAATAAGCTGCTCTACCTGGTTCCTCACTGTCCCATCATACTTTACCATTACACTCTCCATAGCTTTGATCAGACGACGCTGAATATAGCCTGCAATGGATTGCAAATGGAAAAGTATTGCACTGAAATGGCACTAGTTTATCTTTTCAAATAAAGGCTTGATTTTCCTTAACATTTACAAATGGGACAAATAAATTAACCTTAAATAACTTCCATTTATTTTAGAGTGGTTGTGTATCAAGTCTGGGCAAATTACATTAAGAATGGTTCCTACTCCACAGGTAGCAACAACTGGTCATTGAAGTACAGAATACTGAACCAGAAGAATTCCATCCAACATAGGTAGGTTTATAAACATTTCCTTACAACAACAACAGCATAGGGAATTCAACCAGAACTGCAGATGTGCAAAACAAGCAACTTTTACAACAGTATTTTGTGTATAAACCATACGTCATTTAGGAATAAATCTTGTTTACTCTAATATGAAAACAAATATTCTCTGGTCGGCTAACTTTGAGTGCTGCATGCAATAACCATATAAATCTTTTTGTTTGGTTTGTATCCCATAAATTTTCCAAACTGATTTATTTAAAGACACTGACAGCCAAAGACTATGCCAATTGCTGTAATGAGAAATTTTCACATCTGCTAAGTGTACCTGTTTCTGCAGTCTTTACGGCAGTATCAATCAGACCTTCTCTGCCTCCCATGGCATGGAAGAAGAACTCGGAGGGAGTCAGACCAGCAAGGTACGAGTTCTCCACAAAACCCCTTGATTCTGGACCATAGTCATCTTTGATAAAGTGAGGGAGCGTTCTGTGACGGAAACCAAATGGAATACGTTTGCCTTCAACGTTCTGTTGACCTACACAGGCAATAACCTAGAGAGGAATACAGAAATATCAGTATGTTCCTACTGTTCACCTAGATTTATTAATTTTCTTTTTCTTTTACATAAAACCTTATTGTGCGTATAATACTATAAAGCTAAAAACGGGTTCTCACAAATCCAAAATCTGCTTCTACTACATTCTTTGCAACAAGCTCAACTAGATGACAAAGTTAGCATTCACCATTTTACTAAACAGGATTATTCAGTCATGTAAGATCACAACCATATGTATATCCAACATATTTACCAAGTTTTATTAAAATGTGCAAGAATGACAGCCTACAAAGAGGTACCAAACTTGGTCAAACAACCTCATCAATATGTGCATTATTATTACAGAAACTATCCAAGACCATTATGGCACTTGTCAAGCTTAGGCACAAATCTGACAATTCAGTTTCCAGATTGGCAAAATAGACCAGCCAATCTGATACACGATCACCCCATGAATATGTTCACATTTACCCAATGTTTTCATGGTATCATGTTTCCCAATTGTGATTAAATTCAAATCCAGTCTCTACAGTGGTAAAAATTGAAACCGGACGAGATGGAAGATCTCTTCATTAATTTACATGGTTTATTTACCAAGTCTGATCAAAAACTGAGTCACACATACTGCATCCAAATTTGCAAGAACCTCAACCAATCAGAGCCAAGATCAATTCATTATAACAAGCATGGAAATGCTCATATAGTCGTTTGACATCTTGACAGCACAACTGTCAAAAGAGCATTTACCAAATCTGACCAGAAACAATGTCGGTAGTGTACAGAGGTCTGCTAATCAGCTGGAAGATCATTAAATTAATTATACAAGGACATAATTGCATTTATCTAAGATCTTGATGATATAAGCTTATACTTAAGGTATACTCAGATTGTTGTTGTCTGGCATGATCAGCAAATTGGATGCAAAATCAATATGCACAGATCACCTTTTTGTTATACATGAACCTCCATCATTATCAAAGATGCAAAAGACAAATTTAATCCAAAATGGTGTACAAATATGTGCCCTCAGCCGAGTAACATGAAGGTGTTTAAGGATGGATAACAAGATGGATACAGGTCATACAATAAACTCACTTGTGGGATCTGATTATAAATTCTCTGGATCTGCATTTTCATAATATACAATGACTGGACTTTCTGAATATGAACAATTTTAAATTTAAGTTTCTCATTTATTATATTTTACACATGTCCTGAGAAAGAAAAAATATTATTATTATTATTCTAACAAAGGGGGGAAATAATCATGTGTTTACTTATTCTGACAAGAACGAATATCTATTTGAATGACAAGACAAAATTATGTTAAATGGTGATCAGACGAGTCAAGAAAATTAAACTGCGTTATAATAAAATATATAATAAGGTAAAAAAAAAAAATGAGTTTCAATAAAACTATGCATGCTGAATATCAGAGCCAACACAGTGGAGGTAGTTAACTGGGCTATACAAAAACTATGCCACCTGAAGATACGAGGAAAAAAGTGACAGAACTGGTAAAAACAATTACCAATAATCTGACCAACATCTTTGAACTGGACACTAACCTGTGAAATGTTAATTTTTGATCCCTTGGACCCTGCCACCACCATGCTTTTGAAGTTGTTGAACTCAGAGAGAGATTTCTGAGCCTTGCTACCAGTCTTGTCACGGGCATCATTAAGAATTCTGTTTACCTGGGAAAAAAGAAAAAACTGAATCAACTTTAGAGATGAAGATTTCATAGACTTCTGATTTTTCTCGAAGTTAACATTTAACTCTGCATATGTTGTGTAATGCAGAAGTGACCAGCTCTAACATTTTTAAATAAAGGCTCAGACTGTAATGAAGTCCTTGGATAAGAAGAAATGAAGTATGCAAACTACAATAAACTAAAAATTCCTTCATATAAGAAACTGAATATATATATGCCATAGTAACACAAAGACTCAACATTTTGTGCATTGTACAAAGATGCCCATTGCAAACCAGGTAAATTAGAGATAAAAAGGGAAAAATTATATGTACAGAGAGCTTCAACTAATAGCCAGTCATAATTTGGTCTTCTAAAAGCAAAGTGGAAAAGTTTTAAAGCCTCAAGATATAACTAAATTTTGATAGAATTTTGCTCATAAATCTAATATAGCATGAAATGTTTATGATTGTAAATGCAAAACTTTTTCTTTTTTGCTTCAAATATTCAATATACTTATAAAATTTCATATTCAAAGTCTAGCCCAAGCTTGCCACATGATACTTAAAACTAAACTCGACAGAAATATAACTCTTACATTACTTTTAAAAAGTCCTACCTGATTTTCAAAAGTCTGCCTAAGTGTGTTACCAGGAGTAGGTTCCAATTCATCATTGTGGGCCTTCTCAATGACATCAATGACATCAAGCTGGAAAATATTGTCATACATTAATTTATACTGATTACACTGTATGAAAACAAGGACTGTGTTCACTCAAGAGAAATATAGTGTAATGGTTGGCATGAATGGAATACTAAGTATTAAATTTTTCTTTTGACCCATGTCCTAAATATTCATAGCAGCACCATGTCATAAAGAGTGAAATCTGTATACCTCCCAATTATGTTGGCAAGATTTAAAAAAAAAAAAAGTGCTGCGAATGGTATAGTATATGAATACCTCGCTGAATATTTATGCATTGATACGAAATCAATGAACAAAGGTTTCAATTTCCAAGATATGCAGTCTTTAATTAAATTTCCTGTGCAGAAATCATTATATTTTTACAGTTGATAAGAATATAAACACTAACCCTTAGACTACAAAATCTAAAGGTTCATTCATTACCCAAAACCCAAGCCACTCATAAATTGTGGTCTTTACTTTAGAACAAAAGATTTTTGTTCTCCTCAATGATCTTGATATTTGACCCCAAATATGGCCAGTCTTTGGGTGGGGGCATATAAATAACGACAGTTTTAATAGGTGAAACAATAATTGGAGCTGACTTGTAAAATGAATATTTCTTATTCTTCAACAATACTGAACCCACAACAGAGAAGTCTGTTTATTCAGCAATAGTATTAAAATGTTGTTACCAATCTAAAAATAAATGAAAATGTTTGGCATACCTTTGCCTTCTTAATTGTCTCCTGGATATCAATGTAGGTCTGTGGATCGGCGATAGTGTCTCCAATACCTATGCTGGATCCCTCCAAGAGCAGCCAGTTGTTGACCACTGTCTGAATGTTACCATACAGTTCTCCAGCCACCTCATAACCCATTTCCATGTACACAACATGTGCAAGGGAACCTGTAGATGTACCCAGAGTCTTCTTACACAAAATGCCAGACAACAGCACACCATCTTCAATCAACACCTTGAAAATGAAATTACATATTGGCATTAGTTTCAAAGAAGTTAACACCACCAATTACATCAGTGACAAAAGTGTCGAAGAAAACATGACTTGTGACCAGTAGAAATCTGTAATGTGTTCTGGGAACAACAGGAACAAGTCTTTAATATTAGACACATTAGGTCTAATTTACACCAGTAAGCACACAGCCTTTAAAAAAAATGCAGAACAACACATTAAGCTTATTCTACATCTAAAACGCCATAGCATCTTACATCATGCAGGACACATTGCATCTATTCTACACTGGCAAATCCACAAAGCATCTTACAATATACGAGGATACAATAGACCTAAACTACAGCCATGAGCCTACAGGGGATTAAGAAATACATCAGCTAAGAATTGAGTGAAGTCTTCAGAGAAAAATATTAGAGTGATTGACATTTGATCCTCAGCATATCTCAGTAAAAGTTTGTCATCATCAGACTCCATCAGCTTTAATACATTCTGGCAAATCGTCAAGTGTTCGCTTGTTTAGTGTTTTCCAGGAACTGAAGAACATTTCAGTATAATTGCAGGGGCTAATCTAGGCTGCATGACTGCGAGAGTCGTGTTAATTCTAAACTTAAACTGTACTGAACAAGAAACCAAAAAGGCGTTTTCTGTGCAAATCATGTATTTTACAAACCCAGTTTTTTCATGTAATTAACATCATTTCTTTTTTCAGATGAAAAGAGAAAATCTAGGTCTCTCAATTTTCAATTGTAGAATAGACATTGTCTATGCTCAACACCAACCTCTGAGTTTAAAAAACGGGTAAGAGTATAAATCTTACTAAATTAACCGGATAGTAAATATCACCCTCTGATGCCAACCCATGACGAGGAAAAAGCGTAATCCAGGCAGAAAAAGTGTAATTGACATATAACATGCTAAAATTTTTAAAGAACAATGATTTATTTGCCCCTCTCGTCTTTTAACATCCTTTACTGCTTAAAGTTTTCATATGTAGCACTTTTTAACTTTATACACACATCGACTAGAATCCATCTGATGACTTTGAACGCCAAATATTAAAATTCTTTACACAGTGCCTGTAATAGACGTCACGTGATGCTCCTCATGTCTTCATTTTTGAAGGATTCACCTATTGTTTCATTTATATTTTGCCTTTTTCTAATTTATCTGTGAAATTATTTGAAAAGAGATATTTTTGCTCTCATATATGCATCAACTAAATTAAATAAATTTTTTTGAGCACCAAAACCTTTAGACTGCTTCTCCATCAAATATCAATCAGAACTAAAAAATATGCGCATAAAGATTTAAATTAGAAAACCAGTCTGTTCTCTCCTCACGAAGACATACTGCTGCTAAAAATAGAATACAAGGTCGAAAGTTTCTATAAATAGAACATGATAGTGTTAGGAAAGTCCACAGACATGCATACTCTTATACTAAAGTTAAGTAGAAGTCGTCCTTTCTAAAATACGGTCTGTGGGATTAATTGAATGTTAATAAAAACGAGAAAACAAATAATTTAGTTTTTGGGAAGGTGGATATACCAAAAAGGGTAATCCATATACGGTTATGCGTAAGGTGTAATTTAGCGGAAAAAATGTAATAATTATGCCAAAAACTTAATGGTTGGCATGCATGCATCCTTTGAAAGGTTGCAAACATTACACAATAAATTTTCATTAGATGCAAAGATTTGTAAAAATGAAAACAAGTGATATAGCCCCTTGAAGTACTGAAGGACCATGATGGGTCCTACTGACCACTGGTTTAGTTGAGACCAAAACAGCTTGTTATATTGGATAGAGGACAACCTTAACTCTACTCTGCACAACCATCAGGATCACCTTAAATCTAAACATCAGAAAATCCACTGGAAAAGGTTGCCAAATTAGTTACCTCCTACAAAATACAGGAGAATCCATTGGACCAATTCAACACCTGTAAAACCGCATCATCTTACAAGTGGCATATCAACACCTGTAAACACGCAACCTCTAACTAGATACAGGACACGTTTTTTTTCTACACCTCTGAGTCCACAGACTCTTGTGACACGCAACAGGACACATTGGGACTATTCTACACCTGTAAGCCTCAAATCCTCTTACAACACAATAGGAGGATACAGAGGGCTTGATCTAGAGCTATAAGCCAGCAGTGTGTCCAGAAATGTGTGAGCTAAGAACTGAGTGGAGTCTTCAGAGAAAAATATTAGAGTGATTGACATTTGATCCTCAGCATATCTCAGTAAAAGTTTGTCATCATCAGACTCCATCAGCTTTAATACATTCTGGCAAATCGTCAAGTGTTTGCTTGTTTAGTGTTTTCCAGGAACTGAAGAAAACCAAAGAGGTCATTTCTGTGCAAAAATCATTTATTTTACAAACCCTCTTTATTTCAGGTAATTAACCTCATTTCTGTTTTCAGATGTAAAGATGAAATCTGGGTCCCTGAATTTTCAATTATAGAATAGAAACTATCTATGCTCCACACCAACCTTCGAGTTTAAAAAAGGGTAAGAGTATAAACCTTACTAAATTAACCGGATAGTAAATATCACCCTCCGATGCCATCCTTTGAAAGGTTGCAAACATTACACAATAGATTTTCATTAGATGCAAAGATTTGTAAAAATGAAGACAACAAGAAAGTGATATAGCCCCCCCTGAAGTTTGGAATAACCATGATGGGTCCTACTGACCACCGGTTTAGTTGAGACCAAAACAGCTTGTTATATTGGATAGAGGACAACCTTAACTCTACTCTGCACAACCATCAGGATCACCTTAAATCTAAACATCAGAAAATCCACTGGAAAAGGTTGCCAAATTAGTTACCTCCTACAAAATACAGGAGAATCCATTGGACCAATTCAACACCTGTAAAACCGCATCATCTTACAAGTGGCATATCAACACCTGTAAACACGCAACCTCTAACTAGATACAGGACACATTTTTTTTCTACACCTCTGAGTCCACAGACTCTTGTGACACGCAACAGGACACATTGGGACTATTCTACACCTGTAAGCCTCAAATCCTCTTACAACACAATAGGAGGATACAGAGGGCTTGATCTAGAGCTATAAGCCAGCAGTGTGTCCAGAAATGTGTGAGCTAAGAACTGAGTGGAGTCTTCAGAGAAAAATATTAGAGTGATTGACATTTGATCCTCAGCATATCTCAGTAAAAGTTTGTCATCATCAGACTCCATCAGCTTTAATACATTCTGGCAAATCGTCAAGTGTTTGCTTGTTTAGTGTTTTCCAGGAACTGAAGAAAACCAAAGAGGTCATTTCTGTGCAAAAATCATTTATTTTACAAACCCTCTTTATTTCAGGTAATTAACCTCATTTCTGTTTTCAGATGTAAAGATGAAATCTGGGTCCCTGAATTTTCAATTATAGAATAGAAACTATCTATGCTCCACACCAACCTTCGAGTTTAAAAAAGGGTAAGAGTATAAACCTTACTAAATTAACCGGATAGTAAATATCACCCTCCGATGCCATCCTTTGAAAGGTTGCAAACATTACACAATAGATTTTCATTAGATGCAAAGATTTGTAAAAATGAAGACAACAAGAAAGTGATATAGCCCCCCCTGAAGTTTGGAATAACCATGATGGGTCCTACTGACCACCGGTTTAGTTGAGACCAAAACAGCTTGTTATATTGGATAGAGGACAACCTTAACTCTACTCTCCACAACCATCAGGATCACCTTAAATCTAAACATCAGAAAACCCACTGAAAAAGGCTGCCAAATACAGGACATGTCATATTATTTTCTACACCTTTGAGCTCACACACTCTTGTGACACGCAACAGGACACATTAGGTCTATTTTACACCTGTAAGCCTCAAATCCTCTTACAACACAATAGGAGGATACGGAGGGCTTGATCTAGAGCTATAAGCCAGCAGTGTGTCCAGAAATGTGTGAGCTAAGAACTGAGTGGAGTCTTCAGAGAAAAATATTAGAGTGATTGACATTTGATCCTCAGCATCTCTCAGTAAAAGTTTGTCATCATCAGACTCCAGCTTAAGCACACTCCAGCAGATCCATCTGAAATGAAGGACATTCAGTTCTTCTGACTGAAGATACCATCTTTGCAGGATGGGAACAATATTGAAATTTCCTACATGTCCAGAACAAGACTACTGTTGTGTTAATCTACATCTGGTAAAACATGTTAATCTTGATTTGGTAAAACATGTTGTAAAAGTCTAGATTTGGTAAAAATATGTACAACCTCACTGCAGTCCAAAAATAACAAACAAATCAATGCTGCCAATACAAAACAAAGCAATCAAAATCTTACTTCAAAAATGCTGATCATTTGTAAAAGTTGCAATAATGGCAAGAGAATCTAATTTGGTCATCTATATTTTACATATCAATTTGATTTATCAACCTCGTGTCTTTTATGAACTGTCGTCAGAAGTTTCTTTTCAAAACAAAAGTCTAATCAGTGGGGAAGAAAAACCCAGTTCTGTAACGATAAAAAAAACTGCTAAATTCATCTGAAAATCTAACGAGGTCAGTGACTTTAACCATGTAATGCCATAAATAAAAAAACACCTAATGAGGCCCATAGTTCCGAGATGAACCACAAACATGTTTTTGGTCATTAGAGCATTGACAAAGTCCAAAAACATTAATGTTTGAACATAGCCCTTAAACACATAATTGTAAAGTTGAGGTTATTCACCCATAACATCACTGACCACAACTCAGTATGGTGTGAACACTGTATGCAAATACCAATTTGCATGTGCTCTCTGGTACACTTCATATGGTTGTTTCAAAGTAACTCTGAAATCAGTGAACTTCCCAGAGAGAACAAATAGCATTTGGTTACAATCAATACATCTTCCTACGCCGAAGGATGTCTGAGAGATCGACCATTTAGTTTTCTTTAGGTGTGACGGTACAGGCTGCATTTGTTTTGAAAAAAAACATTCTGGTGCTCAAATAGAAAATGTATAGCAGCTGTAATTAATAGCAAAAAATATTATTATATTTATTATATGAGGGTAAAAAAGTATCACGCAATAAAAGAAAGAAGAAAAAAAAACCCATCCAGTTCTAAAGATCCCCCTCCAATTAAACGACTGGTTGCTATATTGTTTATCGAATCTGACCAAGGTCTATCCCTCTTTTCATTTCTCTAATTGTTTTCGATTTTTCTTCTACAATAAGAATAAACATTTTGCACTTTCAGCAACTATTTCTTCAGATGCAACTATAATAAAGAAATCAGTTAACCATCATTCTATGTCTAACTCTTAAACTTTTTTCTTCTGAGTTTACAAATGATATCATGTGACTAGAAACAGGTACTTTGGTACACAAGAGATCTGCACCAATAAGTTTTTTCTTAAAATATTTTAACAAAACAGGGATGGAAGTTACCTAAATACTTTAGTTTGCTACACTTGGTTGGTAGGCAGTCCTATTCTTGACCTTTCCACAAAGATATATAGATGACAACTTTTTCTAAACAATCCAAAAGCTCTTTCATATACAGGATTAGAGGCAAGGGGGATCAACGTTGAGCACAGCAACCTAAAAATGTTTTATCCAATAAAATAATTTTTCAGAATTTCAACGACATGATATGGATGTGTGACAAAATATTGTAACAACTCCACAAACTTGGGAATTAATGGTATCTTTGTCATATTATTCTATTTGGATTGCATCGCAATGTAACTACATACCTTGGTGTCTCCAGGTGAGATCCATTTGTATGGCCCCTTGTCCTCTTCATCAGGGTGAGTACTGTGAGTTCGGACACAGTTTACACGACCTGGGATGATCAGAGAGAAGAGTTGTTTTCCTGTCCAGAGAGCCTTGGGCTTCAAAATGGCTGGCTGAGGCATCCTACCATCCCACAATGGCAAAAACATGAGCAAGTTCATCATCTCACCCTAGTTAGAGAAAAAAATAACCCCTTTGAAGTGAAACAGCATATCTAATGCAATCAGATCCTCATCACAAAATAGTTTTGCAGTACCATTTGTAAGCTAAATATTTTCATTAAACCCATGCATTTATATTGCAGCAGATAAAGTTAAAGTAGACCTTAATGACTCCCAGTTCAATTTCAGAAACTGAAATTCCAAAACCCCAAGGAGCCTAATGATTTCTTATTTCATCATTAAACAATCTTTGCTGGGTTTGTTTTAATTAAAGTAGGTGACGGCAATTATCCCTCCCACCCACTCAAATTGACCCACAATAAAAATAATTGTTGCCTTTCCATCTTCTAAGACTTGGAATATTACTTGTAAACCCATGTTTACAGTGTTAATATACTTTACAAAAGAAATATTCCTTGTCATTTCCCAGTTTTATCCTCGATGAAAAGGTTTTTTTTCTTCAAAGTTCAAATATGATCCCTACTGAAAAGAATCTAAAATATTTTGGCTTACAAAATGTGCATTTTAAAAATCAAAAGAATAACATTAGAAAAGCAGAACCAGAACATGGGATTATGCATAGACATGGGATTATGCATAGAATATTGCCTCAGAAGATTATGAGGAATTTAGCAATATCTGACAGTATAATGCACTCCAATGGGATTTCAGTGAGGTAAAGGTTACTATTATTCATGATGAATCTCAACACCATTTTCTCTATGCAAACTACTCCTCT
This sequence comes from Unio pictorum, assembly GCA_030141615.1. Taxonomy (NCBI): domain Eukaryota; kingdom Metazoa; phylum Mollusca; class Bivalvia; order Unionida; family Unionidae; genus Unio; species Unio pictorum. The sequence continues at coordinate 1,729,353 of JARLTB010000141.1, read as the reverse complement.
CCCCCCACCCACACCAAATGAATGAAAATATTTATCAAAATATTTTTGAACGTTGTGTATCCAAGAAGAACGTTGAGATATAAGCATTAGTTTTTCAACTACACTTAAGACAGATCACATGGTACAGTTGTGTTGGCACACTGTGATGCTAGACTGCTCTTTTTACCTTCAACATAAAAAAAGAAACTGATATGGCCTGAATACAGAGCAACTAGCCTACATGACCAATCCAATCATTGGACAGCATGAACCGACTATACAAATATGTTTAGGGCAAGCACCCAAATGATACATGCAGCAAAGATATCTTAACTTTAAAATATTTCACAACCTACAATAATTTCGATAAGAACTTGAATGCCTTAACTTGGGAACACCTGTAATGTTAGTCCGGTTTCATCACTGCTAAAATGAAATTAACATGAAAATCCATTTTCACCCCAAAACCTGACAAGCCAATATTTGAATTCGACCACCATGGTGTTTTATTGTTGCTATTATTCTGTCTGTAGTTTAAAGGTCATTTCAACAAGATCAAATCATACGGGTTGGCATGCCTACTGGACTGCAGGATGACATCAATTTGAAACTGTGAATAGGAGCTTGGCTTTACAATGACCTGCTGAAAAGTTAGAAAACTTTTATTGAAAGAACTAGTACTTCAAAACAAAATCAGTAGCACAAGGAACCAATTTAAAACTTGCATCATTTTACATGCTAGGTGTGAATCAAAATTATGTCAGCAGCTGATCACTTTTCTCTACAACAAAGGCCAGGTCAAAAACTCTAATAAGGGCCCTCCATGTACTGTCTAACACGTTTATACAGTCAAGTAATATTCAATTTTGATTCCCCTAATATTTTCTTGATAATCAAATGCATCAAGTTTAATAGCAAACTAAAGCAATCCAATATAAAATACTTAAATGTTACTGAAAAAACGAAAATGTACATGCTGATGTTTCCAGCAGGCAAACGACAATGTTTTCCCTATAGTACTGGTTTTAAAATTAGGGTGGGTAGGCAGGTTTTCTTTTATCTTTTTATTTAATAAACATGACATATGTGATAATGATTAGTATAGGTATATAATGTACTATATATAATGTACTATGTATGTTTCTGGCACTGAGCAAAAACTGCATCACTTTGATGCACAAATCAATTTCAGGATTTAAATTTTTGTATGTGCTAGGGTCTGTAACAAATAACTGATACTCAGCTGACCTGAAAGATATTTATTTTTGGGGCCTAACCACAAATACAAAATGTTTAATTTCTATTTTACTGTGGCTGCATTTTCTTAAAGTTCCTGGAACAGAATAGCTAAAAGTCAAACCTGCCTTAGCTGAAACCCGATTAGAAAGGAAAGCTTGTTTAACAGAAGACAAAATGCACTTCCTTTGCATATAAATCTGTATACAAGGACACTAGTGCTTAAAGAAAAAACATGTTTGGCTTTAATGTAATACCAAAACGTTAATAAAATTGGAGAAAACTAGTTTTGAAACACATTTTACAGATTTAAATAAATGTATTACCTGACTGCCAGGAGTTTCCATCTTACTCCCCTAGGTGGGTCAAGAGTTAGTATAATGACCCCAGAGTAATTGTAATGACTTACTCGATCCAGAAAGACGTCTCTTTTGGTCATCTTCCTGACAGCTGTCAATGTATCTTGCACAATACCCATAACAGGCCTGTTGGCCTGAGGTGTGATAATCATTCTGGGAACTATGGCCAGGTTGGATATCTCTGCCCTCGTCTCAAGAGATTGGGCCAGGTGAAGGTTCATCTCATCTCCATCAAAGTCAGCATTGTATGGAGTTGTCACACTGAAATCAGCAAATGATAGGTATGCATTGTCTTGAACATAATAGTCATAAAAATGTGGGCTGCTGTTAGGTGCAATTGTGTGCCATGATGTGATAAGCTGGTGCAGGCTGCCATTGAGTAGTCTACCTGACCAAGGATAACTTTCTACGTTCAACCACCTTTTCCATGCTATTTGGTAACAGAAGACATGTATCCATGCATATAATTTTTCCACCCCCCCAAAGCAGTTTACCCCAGATCTGGCACATAATATGCAAGCAGTATTCTAAGTATGATTCTTGTGTAGGATGGGATATTTTACTTCATAGCAAGGAATGTTAGGAAGTAAAAGATTTTTTTACATCTGAAAGAGAATTTTGTTAACATTATAACTAGAATCTAAAGTTACTGATAGTTTACTGGCTGGAAGAAATTTCCAGGAATCAAGACAAGAACATGTCTTCCTTTTAACTACACTGTTTTGAATCCATCTTTGGTATTCTTTAGCAATAACAAGATTTTCAAATTACCTGCACCGTTGGACATATTGATTTCAGCTTTGCAACATTTTCATTTAGGACTTGCACAACATTCAAAAGAGTCTTCTAGTGGAAACCCAATACTGACACGACTTTCCATTGTGGATGGAGATTGATAAAAAGATTTTGAACGATTTATCTGAGCGAGGAAGAACCAAAATAAACTCATAGAAGAACCATCAGCCCATGGGATAAAAGCAAGCGATTTAGACCATCTAGTTACCCAAGTCCTTGTTTTCATGTTTGGTATCGATGGTGTATCTTAATGGCAAACATTACCAATGCACTGATACAACAGTGAATTGTTTCATTTAAAAAGAATTATATGGCAAGTTACCTCAAATTTAGCCTGAAAGTTGACCAGGGCAGGATTTTAACTCTGTGACACATCATGGACATCTTGTGAAGTGTAGGCTGTCTGTTGAAAACCACAAAGTCATTGTCTTGCATATGTCTCTCCACCTGGTAATTGTTGTACAAAAAAGAAAAGAAATTATGTGATTGCATATACCTTTGAGCACTTTAGCAATCAAACTGGCCTCTTTCATAATTTAGGTGCAAGTCCTCCACAAACTTTGCTCCAGAAACATGGTCTACAAATAATTATTATGTGGAAAAATATTTTTCTACTTTTCACCTGAAACCCTGACCTTACCTTCTGATCCAAAAACTCGTTATGCTTTTACATACCCAATGTGTTTACCCATCCTGAAACTCTCTTGAAGGTTACAAGGTCAACAATTAAAGTTTTTCTTTCAGCCAGCACTTTTATCTCTGACCATTTGAATCCAGAAAGGTTTCTTCCTTTACCCATGAGCAAGTCATTAAAAAATATTCAACAAGGCTTGTATGCTAAAATAATGTATTTGTTCAGAAAACTTTTTCTTCTTTCAGTCAGTGACTGTTGATCTATTTAACCACAAATCTTCATGTGGAAGCCTTCATATGGTTAAAATCCGTAATGCAAAATTAATGTTATTGGACATAAACCATTTGAATTACAGTCACACTGACCTTTCATTGAAATTAATAATAGGGTTCATCAATACACTAAGTGCAAGCCATGAACAAGGTAGCTATATATGGTGATACAAATAGAATTGTAGTGCAGAAGCATTTTCAGGTTGGATGGACTTGGCAACAGACAACATGTTCTAAGTAGCAAACACTTGTCACCTAGTAACAATGTTTTGATTTGCAACTGTGGAAATTAGTTTCCGTAATGAGGCCCTGGCAAACATTGACCTAAAATAAATAAGGATTCTGGGGTTGAAATACAAAGATAATTTGAAGCCTCTTGGTACAAACTGCTATGTTGTTTAAATGTGTTTCTACTTTGTGTGAATCTTCATCAGGACTAGATGTTAGATTGACATCTTCTGCATGAAAGAAATTCTGGTGAAAAAGTTATGCAAACATTTTATGAAAATAATTTTAGTATAAACACTAATACCTAATGGGTGACAATTTTTTTTCTTTTTTTACAGGTTTACAATCCATGGAAGTCGCACTGAAAAAAATGGACCATTAATTGCCAAGGATAATAAATAGCCACTAAATACTGAGCTGCAGAAATTCAGTGCATGTAACACAGATTGAAGTCTCTAAAAATTACAACATTAAGGATGAATTTCAGATCCAATAGACCTGAAATTTGTTCAACATGAAGGTAAACTTTTAAATAGTTTAAATGAGATAATACATTTTTAATCTTTAATCTTGGTGGTAACATAAGCTGAATACGTTAACCCTCTATTCAATTTGCTTAACCGTGTATCCAATTTGCTGAACATGATACCCTGTATCCAATTTATCAAATATGTTACCTTGTATTCAATTTGCTGAATATGTTACCTTGTATCCAATTTGCAGATGCAGATCACTTGGTTTGGGATGAAATCGTAGATCTATTCTCTCGCCATTCTCTCGAACTATGTACTTTGCCCCTGGATACTGGTTGGTGCCTCTTTGTACCAACTGCTGCATTCTGTAACAAATACAAGTATAAAGGTCTCTGTCTCGTAGCACCTTACACAATATCAAGTAGTTTATTTTTACCAGTTGTGACCTCAATAAAGAGGCACCAATGCAATGACATATTAGTCCAATAATAAATTTATCTGCTACAAAAATCATGCATAAAAATATAAAAGTTGTCTGTGCCAAGGCATTTCACCTCTTCAGCATACCTTTTGGATTCAAAAACTGTGGAAGACGCCAAGTAACAGTGAGCCTTGAATTACAGTGCATCATTTTAAAGCATAAAAAAAACAAGTCAATCCACTAGATACTTCTATTAAACTTCAGTCACTGAACATGCAAAATTGATATTGATAGAGTAGAAAGTAATTTGTCAAGAATCTCTTCTATACAACATTTAACACATGAGTGTTACTTGTTTTCTCCACTAATTAATCCTTGTTCCAATTATACATGATAAGCTGCATTCTTCAAACAATACAGCAATACCAAACACTTTTATATACCTGTCTATGTTAAATGGAGTCACCATCTCTGGAAATGTCATGTTTTGTGCAATAGTTCTGGGTACACCAACTTGGTCAATCCTGAGGTTGGGATCTGGGGTGATGACAGTACGAGCAGAGAAGTCCACTCTTTTTCCCATCAAGTTACCTCGCACTCGACCTTCTTTTCCCTTAAGCCTCTGTTTGATGGACTTGAGAGGTCGTCCAGACTTTTGCACAGCCTGTTGAGATCAAACAGTTTGATTAGCAATGTCATCTCTGTGCATATTGGGTTCCTTTAATTACATAAAAAAAGGCTTCAGCTGTAGTAAATAGCTTTGATTTTATACCAATGTCTGTAAAGAGCTGATCTATTTAAAGTGTTTTGGTCTTTTGATTGATATACTGGGTGTTACACCTGAACAATCTTTGCTTTTCCAAACCCACTTTTTCATTTGGCCTTCCATGATTATTCTATTAACAAGTCCCTTGAAGGAATTGATGCTCTACTGGCCAAAATAAATCTCAAGAAACTCAACAAAAAAAATTCTTTCAAAAATGCCAAGTGTTGAAACCATCTTGGATATTCTTCAGCAATTTAAATATTTTCAAATTAGCTACTATGAATGTCTGAATGGCATTTTCATTCATGACAAATAAGGCACCACCAGAAACCATGGGTGATATAACATTCTGTGATGGAGAAGTAACAGTAACAAGATTTTCAAAATGGCTCCCATGGGGGACATATTGGATATCAGAATGGCACCATTTCCATTTAGGAAAAACTAGACATAATTAGTCTTTGGTGAAAGCATAATATCAATAAAGTATCTAGCAGAAGCAGCCTAACAAAATTTTCCAGAGAACCTACAACTATACTGGAAGTCATCTTTGCACCACTTTCATAGATGAACAAATAGACATCAAAAGTTTTCCATTAAAAAACCCACACTAATATTTCTGTACATTCAGGCATAGCAATAAGAATATTTTCAAGACTGCACCCTTTTATTTGATGGCACAAGACTCCTCCTGATTAAAATCTGTGACAATATTACTTTTGTTCAAGCCATAACAAGATTTTGGACATCAGATCTACACCATTTTCATTTAGGACCATTGTAAGAAATCTTCTAGTGAAAATCCCCAAGTTTATCTGACCATTTATACAAAACATGTAGCAATAACAAGATCTTCGACAAGGGCTATACAGGACATCAGATCTGCACCATTTTCATTTAGGACCCTCTAGATATTCATAAGAAATCTCTAAGTGAAAATTCCCAAAGTTGATCTGACCATCTATTCAAAACATGTAGCAATAACAAGATCTTTGACAAGGGCTATACAGGACATTAGATCTGCACCATTTGTATTTAGGACCAACTAACTACACATTATGTCTGGCGAAACCCTTAACTAATGGACCCTTCCATTCAGAAGGATTATACAATAAGATGTTTCACATAGCAAAAGTGGCAGCTGTATTTGATGTCAAAGTGGTACCCTTTTCATTCATATTAGCATACGATGGGGCCATTTTTGTACCCATTGTGGTTCCATTTATTTGGAGGTAGTTCTTTTCTATTAAATTTAAAAGTTATTGTGCATGTGTGTAAGACTTGGATTTGTAACATAGCTTTAACAATTTTCATAAAATTGCTATGAACCCACAACGTCAAGCATCTGAGGTGGATGCTCTAATCACTAGGCCAATGGAGCAGTCCCAAAATTATGGAGTTTTAGGACAAGCTCGAATAGTTGGACTAGGAAGTATGTGGTTCATTGTCTACAGTTCTTGTTCCCCATGCTTCCCTATATGCATGTATCCCTTCACTGTGCAATATGTTAGTATACAAAGGTGCGATGTCCAAGGAAACAAACAATGTATCTGGCAGTAATGGTTATATATATACGTGTCTGTGTTTGAAAATTAGTGACAGTTTGACTATTAATGATAAAACTATATAAAAATTACTATATTTAAGTTGTCCAGCTGTCCTAATAGTGAACTCTACTAACCCAAAGCAAACGTGGCAAAATTTGAGTTAACCATAAAGAAAGGAAATGTAGCAATGCAAAACAGTATCCTCAGAAAAAAATTAGAGTGTTTAACTACTATCACTGTACATCAAACTATTAATTTTGCATCACAGGATACCGTCTCTGCAAAATAAGGCAAACCAAACAAATATGCTGAGTATACCTATTATGTTTGCACCAAAGTAATCTCTATAGTGGGAGAAAGTCAATCAAACATGACAATAGTACTTCTAACTATGTACACATTACTTTTCTTAAATATTTTTGGCGAGGCCAAGATAATTCCACAAGGGACAATTTGATTTGACATCTATGGCATCCTACATTCTATTGCTTGTGCATTATTCAACCCAGGAATGAAAATCTTTCATCATCAAAGCATGGACATTTTTCCAAAATTAAAACCTTCAGATTTTACAACCAATGCATGATATAGACCTGCCTTTAATATTTACTTCTAGTCCCAAGAAAACCATTCTGAAATTATGCCTTTCAAAGGCAGAATGCAAAGGGAAATAACTATTTGAAGTATTTCTTTAGGCTACTCCAATGCATTAACAAGATCCACAAGTCAGAAATTTTCTTTACTTTCCATAAAGCAGCGATAGTAGTTCAGATTGGTTGTGTCTGACTCATAATCCAAGGGAGTCAATATCAGCCTGTGTTACTTGGGTCTTTGAGAAAGACACTTTGCTAAACTCCCATTTTCACTAAGATATAGTCAACACATTTAAAGTAAGGTTAAAACTTAATAAGACATAAAGTTTTCATGCACTGGGTAACTATCTTTTAATAATGACAGTAAAATTAATTATGTACATATACCTGACCAATTGAAAACAGTACCCTCAGAAAAAAATTAGAGTGTTTAACTACATTCACTGTACATCAGATCATCAATTTTTCATCACAGGATACTGTATCTGCAGTATGGGGAAAGCGTATCCAATGTGGCAAATGCACATGCTACTACTTTTTCTTTACAACATGCTCTCCCTGGTGTATGTGTGTTTTGGATATTAAACGTTGCTTTAACAATGTATCAAACATATTGATACAATGTCTGCAGTGTAGTAAATATATAGTGATGTCTAGCACTGGGGCATCATGTTGCAGACATGTAGCATCATGTCCCACCCAGTCGCAAGGCCAAAACCTCTTAATTCTGAGTGCCCATTGAGATTCTGCTAGTACCATTGTTTACAAGTCTTTGGTATGACTCGGCCTGGGTTCTAACCACGACCTCCCAAATCTAAGGCAGACACTCTAACCACAAGTCCACCAGAGCAGTCGATCTCTGGTATAGGAAGTAGACCAGACAAATATGTCAAGTAAAGCTCCAAATAATTTCACATCATAGTGCCCCTGTAGTAAAGGGAAAGTTGATTGAACGGGTCAAATGCACCTGTTACTAGTTATACATTATATTACTACTTTTGATGAAGCCAAGATCTTTTCATGATTAACAAGTTAATTTAATACATCACTCATTATATGTTCTATTACTTCCATTTGTTGAACAAAGAAATGTACATTCTCAATCATAAACAATGGAAATTTTACCAAACATAAAAATCAAAAGATTCTCAAAGCCAAAAAGATGATATAGACCTATCTTTAATATTTTTTTTTAGTTTTAAAAAGCATGTTGAAATCAGAAAGTTCAAATGTAGAATCAGAAGGGGAAATAATTCTCAGAAGTATTTCTTACAGCTGCTCCTATGCATTAAGGAGACACACAAATTTACAATTTAATTTATTTCCCCCGTAAAGGAATCATGATAGCTCAGATTGGTAGAGTGTCAGAATCATAATCTAAGGATCACGAGTTCAATACCCATCCAGATCAGCTTGTGTCCACTTGAAAAGTATACTTGACTGAGCTCCCATTTCCACAGCAAAATACAGTCAATGCATTGAAAATACATTAAAAGCCAACCAACAATAAAGTTCAAAAGCACAGATGAAGTGTCATTAAAATGGTAAAAATCATTCAGTCTGAGCAATTTAAAGCAGTATCCTCAGAAAAAAATTAGAGTGTTTAACTACGTTCACTTGACATCAGACCATCAATTTTTCATCACAGGATACAGTCTCTGCAGTACGAGGAAAGCATATCCATTGTGGCAAATGCACATGCTACTACTTTTTCCTTTCAACATGTTATCCCTGGTGTATGTGTGTGTTTTGGATTTTAAATGTTGCTTTAACAATGTTTCAAACATATTGATAACAATGTCAGCAGTGTGGTAGTTTCTAGCGATGTCTAGCATTGTGGCATCATGCCGCAGACATATAGCATCATGTCCCACCCAGTCACAATATCCAGACACCAGGCCAAAAATTCCTAAAACTAACTTTTTAATTCTGGGTGCCCATTGAGAATCTGTTAGTACCATTATTTTTAAGTCTTGGGTATGACTCGGCCAGGGTTCTAACCACGGCCTCCCAAATCTAAGGCAGACACTTTTACCACAAGTCCACCAGAGCAGTCTATCACTGGTATTGGAGGTAGACCAGACAAATATGTCAAGTAAAGCCACAAATATTTTTATATCATACTGTCCCTGTAGTAAAGGGTGGTAGCTCAGATTGGTAGTGTTAGACTCGTAATCCAAGGATCACGAGTTCAATACCCACCCAGATCAGCTTGTGTCCACTTGAAAAGTATACTTGACGGAGCTCCCATTTCCATAGCAAAATGTAGTCTATGCATTGAAAATACATTAAAAGACAACCAACAATAAAGTTCTAAAGCACAGATTAAGTTTCATTAAAATGGTAAAAATCATTGGCTGAGCAATTTAAAGCAGTATCCTCAGAAAAAAATTAGAGTGTTTAACTACGTTCACTGTACATCAAACATTAATTTTGCATCACAGGATACTGTCTCTGTAATATGTGAAAAGCTAATCGAATGTGTCAAGTGCACCTTCTACTATTTACACATTGCATTTTGCTGGTACTTTTGCAAATACCCAAAAATTTCATGATTGATTGGTCGAGTTGGCATCCCTATGGTTATTCTTAAGAAATTTGTAGTATGTCCCAGGTCTTCGAAAGTTTTAATCAATCTTGGATACAAAAGTAAATCAAAGTTCTGACTGCATCCTTATGATGATCGAGGAATCTAATGTCTTACTGAATTGTACCAGTTACTGATGTAACTTGCAGCTTTTCTTAAACTATAAAACTAAACTTTTAGTTCTATAAAATGAAAAAATTATAAATACCTTTGGTAAACCCGGCATTTCATTGTCTGTAAGTGTTGCAACATGGAACTGAAGCATTTTAACATCCTCAGCAATAATGTGTGCAGCAGCGCCATTCTGCTCATTCCGCTTCAACTGGTTATTGGCTTTGATGATGTCAGAAATCTTGTGGGTCAAATCATCCTGTTTGATGAAAGTAAATACATCTTTAACTTTGTATATAGGCAAAAATCTAATAATAGGAAAATGTTTGGGGGTAACTTTTGAATCAAGATAACTTGGGAAAAATCTGTTGTATATGCAGTGGACATTGACTTCTCTAGCCCAACTAGATGACAGGGATGACAACTAAAAAACACAGCTGGGCAAGTGAGATTTCATTTAAGAAGCCCATTATTTTGATAACATTTGGAGTTTAAGACCATTTCATAGCTATCATCCTTGCTGAGTAACTTGTCAAAACTGGTTTATACAATGCACATAAATACCCAAAATGGCATTTTCTCCAACCTCCTGTTGAATCAAATATATGTACAAGCCAAGTAAGCATTACTAACAGGTAACACCATTCATAAGTAGACTATCTTGATAGAAGTATAACGAATAGACCATATTTATATGGATAAGGAGCATACAAGGGTTACATATTAATAATTTATTAATCTCACGTTGAAAATAAATGTGTGCATTTCATTAGAACTAAGATGTAACATTATGTTTTCTCAGGCAAATTAGATTTTTTTAACAAGCCTGATGGGTATCACACTTCATCTGAAATTTGAGAGGCCCCAGGTGTCAAACAATTAGATTTTTGTAAACAACCAAAAGAGGTTTAGGAAATTAATGCAAATGATAAAGAAACAGGAACAACACCCACAAAATTTGCTACGACTAACTTTGAATCCAACACAAAGGTACAAGTGCAAATGTTGTTGAGTTTAACTTCTTAGTTTCAAAATTAAACATAGCATGGATGATGAATTAAAAACAGATTTAGGAAATGTGCAAATGAAAATTTTTCACTCTGGCAGGAAAAGTGAGTGTCCCAACCACCACGAACATGGGATTGACAAAATTCATACTTGTTAAATAGATTGTTAAAAATCAAGTCTTGTACCAAATCTGGTTGCATCCCATAAAGTTCTTCCAAAAAATTATTGAAAAGAAGCACAATTAACGAGGTACATGATGAATGAAGCTTGTGACACAACTGCAGAGATCAATCTCCTCTTAACAGACAATAGCAATACAATTTCAAACACTCATAAATAAATAGCCTCAATACTAAGAATGCCAATTCAGGCTAAATCTTTTGCCAACCTTTGATCATTCTTCCATCATGAACACTTTCACACAGACCAAAATGAGTTTACTAAAGTATCTAAAAGAAACAACTTGAATTCCTGTTTTTGCAAATCATTGACAACTGACTTTATTTCCTTCCTAAAATCTGAAATAACATTAAAGGGGTGGGGTGGGACCCAGGATTTCTACACAAGTACACTTACAATCTTTTGTTGACATACCATACCTGATTTCTGGCTGATCCAAACATGACTACTGCTGGTCTCACACAGAGAGGGGGAATAGGCATGACAGTCACAATCATCCAGTCTGGACGGGCAAATTTGGGATCCATTCCCACCACCATGCATTCTTCATCTGATATTCTCTTGAAAATCTCATGGACTCTTTCAGCAGTTAGTATAATCTTTCTTTCCTGTGACTCTTCATTTAATTTTTTCCACTCTGCAGTCAGTTCTAGCCCAATCCTCCTGATATTGGGCTGATATCTGCCACATCCACCATGACCCTGCTAAAAACAATATAAAAAAATCATTATTGAAATGTTCTGATAAAAAAAATCTTTGAACTTGCGCTCATCAGTCAGAACAATTGCATTCAACGATCTTGTTTTGTCTTCAAATGCCAATTTCAGAGGTGTTTTCTAAAACAAAATATAATGATAAATATTATTTATGAAGATAAGGCTCACATTTCCTGGCAACAGAATACAGAAGTTTTACAATTAAATTACAGCTAACCATGTAACAGTAAATCGATTTTTTTTTTCAACAAAGATTTATGATAGGCGTTTTTCTTCAGGTATACAGATGCACAAATGCTTACAGACGTCAGGCTAAATAAAGGTTGGCATAATTATTTTGTGATGACAGTAAACTGAGATCATATTTATAAAGTAATAACATGAAGAAAAAAATGTATCATACAGCTTTCTACTGTAGCAGAAAATTATAGATCATAATAAGTGAAAAAGGAGAGAAAAAAGGGTCAGAGGAAAGACTACTAATGGCTGCATGAGATCATTCAGTTACCAGTTACTATTACTTGCACCATAATGGATTGCAATCTATGACAATGCATGAATTTGGATGAAGACCTGGTCCTTATATGGGTTTTGATCCATCATCACTGGTGCTGCAGGTTTTAAATGCATGACTTAAGAGGAAGACCTGGCCTATATATGGATGTTGAATCATCATCAGTTAGGCTGTCAGCTTTTGAAGCACAACTTGTGAGGAAGACCTGACTCAATATGTGCTTTGATCAACCATTATTTAGGCTGCTGGTTTTAAGTGCACGACTTGTGAAGACCTGGCCTATATATGGATGTTGATTCGTCATCATTTAGGCTGTCAGCTTGAAATGCACTGACTCGGTTATAAAATTTATTTGCAATAGCCGTGTACAGCTATAGTAAATAAGACTTGCTTGAAAAGACTATGCTCTCAGAGTTCTTACCTTTTTAGGTTCACCATCATCTCCTTGCCCATTCTGCTCTTCTCCAAGTTTTGTGTCCATCTCATCTCCACCTTCACACACCTTTCTTGCTTTACACAAGTCATAGAGATGAGCCAATCGCTTTCTGGGGTGTCCTTTGGACTTGATAATAATTTCTTTCACTTTAGGACTATTCTGTTCACATACAAAAAAGAAAGATAAATATTAAAAGTATTACAATTAACTGTTGCCGTTTTTTTGTTGTAACCGACGCAAAAGCTTGTGCCGACTGGACAACCAGACTTGGACAGCCAATGAGCCATGAACAGTGTTTCTTTTTACAATGTAAAGTAAACAATAGTGGGTTCTGAATTGGTTTTTCATCTGCGAAAGATGAGAATATTTATTACAGGTGTGAAATGTGCCCTATAAAAAGCACCCATGGTAATCCTAAGTGTCATCACTAATTAACAAAGGTTGCAGAGATACATAAACTGATACACAACACCATTGCATATTTCATGGAATACAGTTACTTACCATGCAAAAACTGCAGGAAAAATAGAAACTTCTTACTTGTAAATAAGGATTATTAAAATACTTTTCATAACATACTAGAGAATTAAAGAACACAAATCTTCTTCCAATGCAAAATGAAAAATACACACCACAGATCTGAGCATTATCCTACACTTAAAAATGAAATAGAGACCAATCTGGATGGGTCATAGCTGGGGCTTCTCAATAGGTATTGACAACAAAAATAGAAAGCAGAACAAGAATTCTATAAAATATAGTGCTTTCTCCACTAAAAATGAATCAGATACAATACAATCCTTACAAAATTAAATTTTTTTACTTTTACAAAATGTTCTGAGAAAATATCGCCACACATCAAAGTCCTATGTTGCGAGATGCTGAACTGATTTATGGGGTTCTGGTGGTGTAAAGATGGGATAATTCTGCACTCATAATATTGCTTTGTTTGATACCTTTTCCTAATCTAGAAATTGCATTACTTGAGTTTTTCGCATGAATTGTGAGTAGAAAACACATTTTGAGGGTTATTTCTGAATACTAGTGATGGGAATCTGTCAGAAATTCATAATCGATAATCGGTTCCCCTTAACCAACTGATCATCGATTATAATTGGTTACTAAGAGCAAATTAAATTTTTTGTTAGTTATATCTTTGATCAAGAGTTCAATATGTTTATAAATGTACAGGAGTAATCTCTTTTAATGACATGTAGTCTTAAACTTGACAATAATATTACATTGTGTTACTTTTGTTCTACAAATTTGTTAAATTAACGCAACTTTTTATGGCTGATCAGTCATATGTAACTGAAATACTGCTACAATCCCCAGAAATTCTTTCATTCATATGTGATGCGTCTATAATTTAAAGTATAGAAGGACACGATTTTCATGTTTGTCATTGTTTATAAATACTACAAAAGATGTTGCAATTTAACTGAAACAAATCAACAAAATATATCTAAATTTATTAACTCAACAATTTAACAACTTGACCATGTAATAATAGCTATATATTCCTAATTATGAATCATAAGTTTTTTTTTATTTGTAGTTGTGAAGGGAATAATAAATTTCAGGTCAACTTTAGTGCCTGGAGTTTTACTAACCTTTGTGCTTTGCATACACATAAAAGTAGTCTCTCTTTGCACACAAGCGATTATGGAGTTTCACAATCAATTATCTTATTGATTTGTTTAACCAACTGATGATCGATTATAATCGATAATCGGAACAACACTACTGAATACATTGATTTCCAAGCAATTTACCATTAGCATAATACCTAGTTGTGTTAAAAACATTGATTATTTTGCTTGCACATGAGCAGAAAGTGAAAATTTAGAGTACATTTTATTTTATTATGAAAATTTTATTATCATTGATCTGATAGTAAGAAGAAGTAAAAAAAAAAAAATTAAACTATGCCACATATTCACTTACAATGTCAACAAGTAGTTTTGAACAGTAGAAGCAAACACATCTCAGAATCTTTATGGTTTTAGTCAAGAAGCCAACATGAAAAACAGGTTTGGCCAACTCAATGTGGGCAAAGTGTCCTGGGCATTCAGAAATATTCCCAGCACACGTCTGGCACCGCGATGTTCTGTCTATGGTTCCCTGACGTGGGTCCATCAAACCACCAAGTTTTGGTCGTCCACCTTCCATTGTTTCTGAATATTTGAGGCCTCCCTCAACAACAGACATTCTCCGCTGAAATATCAAAATTGTAAATGTAAATCTATTTTGCAATGAACTCTTGGATGTAGTTTTGCTTATCTACCAAATTAACAAAGATTGTGATAAATAAATTTTCTTTACACAAACACATGGATGACAATTGTTCTATGGAACACAACATCTCACCTGTACTGCAAGGAATGATGTATTCATTCACCCATTCCATATCCAATGTACAAAATGTTTAACACAATATCTTAGTGTTGACACCACCTGTATTATGGAGAAAACTTAATCTGAAAATGCTTATGCAAGAGGTGTATCTACCAGATATGTTTATAATATTTACTTAAATAAAATTGAGTCCAAGGAATGCCATGTTGCGTTTACAAACTATCACTTCTGTCGTTTCAAATTCATCAGTGAAATAATAATATAATCATTGTATGTCTTCCTATGCTTTTTCTAATCAAACACTTCAAAGCATGTGTATAACAGAAAAGTTAAATCATAATGTGTACGGCATACAAAAGTTAAATATTCTCCAAATCATAATGTGTACGGCATACAAAAGTTAAATACTCTCCAAATCATAATGTGTACAGCATACAAAAGTTAAATATTCTTCGAATCATAATGTGTACGGCATACAAAAGTTAAATATTCTCCAAATGATAAGCAAGGAAATTGTACTCATTCAATATCTACAATTTTTGGAATTGGGCTTATGGTGTAAAAAATATTTAACAACTTCTCAAAACAATTGTGCTGTGAAAATAAACAGATGCAACATTGTAGCTTCATGTCCTTCTAACTCCAATGAATTTCTTAAACCAAACTACTTGCATTTATATACTGGGAAGGATGTAACTTACAAACCAAGATATGGGTTTATATTATATCACACCTGAATACTGAGGAGGTTTATCATTACTTATTACAAAACTGCCTTAAATCTCTTAAAATGATCAAAACAGGTCTTTTGTTGCAGCATACCATGTGTTCAAGTGATAAAATCTTGCAGGTAATTATTGGTAGTGTCAAGCAGAAACCCCAACATCTTGTGTATCTGGCATTATTTTAAATTTTAGGGTGCATTTTAAGACGAGTAAAAGCAGAACAAAATATTGAAATTACCCTCTTGTTTGGCCAAATATATGTTCTAAACAGAAATTTTTAAGAAGAGCAATGATTGTACCACATTTAAGATATTTCCAAAATTTTATGCTGATGCACACTGCCTGAAATTGACTTTTAAAATAAGCAGGTCATGCATGTAAACCAAACTGGAAGATGCATTACCAGCATGACTTAAGTACTTAACATCATTCTCAAGGTTCGTAAATGTTACAATGCAAATAAACTTTTTGACCAAAATTGGCACACTATATATAACAAATTAATAACATTTCAAACATATATGTGAAATTCTAACACGACGGATTACCAGCTTATGGTGTATAATGTTCCAAACTACCACTCTGGTGATTTTAAGCCCCGAACCTACCTTGTTTTAAATGACTTCAGAAACTTGCATCATCTTGCCAACATGTCATTATGTTTAGTCTCAAATTTTAATTTGCTACTCCGTGTTTAGGAACAAATATCAGTGAAATTAAAACAATGGATATTAACATGCATTTTGCCTTTTTTGTTTACCCGGCTAGTAATATCTTTTGTAGTAAATCAATGTAAATTCTAATGCAGAGAGACAAATTATTCCAAATTACCATACCAAGGAAAACATTTTAATACATTGTAAATTTTCTTTTTTCTTTTTTACTTACATAAATTTGTAACTTAAAATGTGTATACTATTATAAAAAATATTTTACAGTTTTATTAGTTTTTGCAAATTTTCCTATGTCGAGGTGAAAACTTGGATCTCCAAAGGTCGGTAATTTATAGACTAACATTTACGGACAGCTCCTGGTATAATATCTAGGGTTTATGGGGTTGGGGTGTGACATAAATATGTAATAATGAAACCAAGATAAATCTAAAAGAAGTTAGTTTCAAATTGCCTTGACAGAGATAAACAAGAATGCAAAACTTCGGACATATAACAATTACCGGTATTATGAAAGCAATCCTTCTTAACCCTGTGTTTTTCCATCCTGGTCCTTTCTGACCCACTACCTTGTACTACAATTAAGACATATCCCAGGCTATTTGGTTTAGTGCTGCGTCTTACCACCTAATAATGGCCTTGTATAAATGCATTCCCAATTCAGCCGACAGGAGACAAATTTTTCAGCAATATCTCACACAAGGCAGCTTATATTGACAATTTTCGCATATTGAAATCTAATTGATAATACTTACCTCACTGTCTTTATCTGATAGAATCAAAATCTGACAGTAGTGAATGGACATTGTCATATATTGTTGGAATGCACTGGAAACCATTAATGCAGAAATCAGACTGGGCTGAAAAATGTTTCTTTAATGAAATGAATACTACTTATACTGAAGAAAGAATTTAAGATGTTTATCATCCTTTCAGCTGATTTCAGCATTTCCAGCTTCCATTGCATTCCAACAACTGGAATTATAGGTCAGTGGAACCTGAACACATGTCCATTTGCTTGTGAGAATTTTTATTTGACGAAAACAAAGTATAGTCGGCTTAAAATCAATATGACTATTTTATGGTGGAGCTTCAATATATACTGCCAAGTGAGATATTCTTGAAAATTTGCTCTCATTCCAATGTCAGTAAATATAAAATACACTACACAAAGCCATTACTTTGGTAGAAAGATGTAGCACAAAAATAAAATACAAATTACATTTTTTATTGAAGGACCACAGGATTCTAACATATTATATTACCGATAAGAGGAATTCATGTTGTCAGAGATTTTGCCGTACTTTATTGATAAAACATCAGACTCCTGTGGTCCTAAAATGAAAAATGTAATGTATATTTTTATATTACCAATAAGGGGAATTAATGTTGTCAGAGATTTCGCCATACTTTATTGATAAAACGTCAGACTTCTGTGGTAGGTCTAACCTATTACCATCTTTTTAACCTGGGTCTTTTACCTAAAAGTCCTTTCTGACGAGACATCTTTTTTTAAGGTCCAAAACTGAATTCATTTTTCAAATGAGCTTTACAAAATATCTGAATCCAAACACAACATGAAATATTAGTATTAAATGATACATCTCACATGAAAGATATGCAATATATATATCGTTCACATCGCTAGCCAATTTTTAAAGTTTAATTTCACGTAGTTTCTAATTAATTTACAAATCTTTGCCCTACGATAGTTTTACCAATTAAAGAAATTTTATTTTTTGGGTAGGGGAGGGGACTTTTTATATTATACAGAATTCTGTCAGTCATCGATAATCTTTTACAACTTACATAGGGGAGGGTTGGGCATACAATTAAGCTCTAGATTTCCTCCTTTAAGAAACGTACGCATTGTGAAACTATATTAAAAAATTAACCTACTATTTCATCTGGACTGAGGATACCAAACTGCATCCTCTTCACTTCTCGAAGAGGAGCGTTCGAGTCGCCTGTGTACGCCATTTGCGCCTTTCAAGATGGCGATGCACCACAGCGAAAAGATAAATGCTAGTTTCTTATTTGACTTAAGCTGATTGGTATACTACAAAGTAGTTTTTTTAATTTAACAGTTTGGCTAAAATATAACGTTTTCCAAGAATGATGGAAAATGTATCATTCGCTAATCACACCCGCTTCTTTCATTTCCTTCCTCTGTTCAGTCAGCTGTCTGACCGATGGTTGGCCGTCGAATCTCCTCGGATTGTTTATATAGCCTATGAATGTACGGGTTGAACATAACCAAAACAGGGGGTCTCACCAGAAGTACGTCAACGTGGTAGTTTTTAATGGTTTCCTCCGACTTAATTGTGAACCATTCCTGCACTCTTTTTTTTTTTTTTTAAAATAATGAACTTTCTTTTGAATAATAATAATAATAATAATAATAATAATAATAATAATAACAATACAAACTGACACACAAAATGTGGTATCTCTGTTTAATTAAAACTCCAAACACTCATCGTGATATTATTCCAGAATATTCTACAAACGATCGGGCTAGTCACTTTTAAAATTGTATCAATATGTAACATACCAACTTTGTCATGCTCTTTGTCATGCTGAGAGCAAACTTGATAAATTTTCAAATACGACGTCAAGTTCTAAACAATAATATTCAAGCATTTGTTTCATGGTGTTAATAATTTGACGTCATTTGGGACATAATAAAGCGGTTTCATCTGAACCAAAAACTGAACTTAGAGCAACATGGATGCCGTCACAAGGTAAATCTCAACGATTCTGATTATACCTTCCATATTGAGAAACTATTCATATATGTGTTGATTCATATATATATATATATATATATATATATATATATATATATATATATATATATATATATATATATATATATATATATATATATATATATATTTCCGATGGGTAATGATTTAATACTGAAGTGATGAAACGAGATGAAAAGTTTCCGGTTATTGCGAGCAGTTGCGAACAAACGCTGGGAAATATTCAATGAGTTTAAAATAAAGAAAACGCTAACTTATATATCGACACATTACCAATTTGAGATCATGCTTATATATCGATACATTACCAATTTGAGATCATGCTTATATATCGATACATTACCAATTTGAGATCATGCTTGAAGCATAGTTTTAATTTTAGTGGAAAGAATTTAGGTTGAAAAAGGAAGAAATGAATTTTGGCATTTTGGCTCAGACGGTGGATCCGACAATCTTCTGAGTGTGAAAAAATAGTACCAGACGCAGGTCTGGCCTTAGGCCGATTAGACCGATTTGATCTAATCGAGCCTACAGTCATAAGGGCCCCGCGTGTTAGTAATTTGTTAAAAATATGTCTATGAAGAGAAAGTAATTTTAAATCAATGGGAAAATAAAACATTTATGTTCAATGTCGTATACAACTTGTATAAATGTTTATTTACAAAATACTGTGCTCACAGGGACCCAAAGCGTATATCCAAGAGAGTCGCTAAAATGATCCACAATCGTTCTCAGCGTTTGCTAAAGCCGCTACCGCCCATGCGTGAGTTGAATCAATAATGCACAGTTTAATGACGTGTAACATTTAAAAGTAGATTCTTTTTTAAATTTTACAAAATATACCTCACTGAGTAACCGTCCTTCAAAATAATTTGTACATTTGTCACTTGCAACGTCAATCCGCATCTCAGGATCCTCCGAATAAAATTCATGTGTGATGTCACATAGTTTACTCTGGTCAGGTGAGCTGAAGAAATTCATGATTCGAATGAGAATGTTTACATCATTTGCACCGAAAAATGTCAATTTCATGTACTATGGTCATTTACTACAGATGCAATATTGGAAAAAATTAGCATTGTTGGACAGTCGTGTGTGAGAATGAGAATTGATGCAGAAATTGTTACTAGGTGTTGCTGGATATAATGATTCCCGATTTGGTGATTTTTGTGACTGGTCATTTGATTTGGAACAATGCTGTATTTGGATAACTTCCTGTCACTTGGGATACAATAATGTGTCGACAATCTTTTATAAGAGAGATAAGTCTATTTACTTCCATAAACTGACATTTAAATGACGTTTTATCATGGGGTATGGTGCAATGTCAATACACTAATGTTCTCATTTGGCATTAGGATGATGGTAGATAGGGTGAGTTTGCTGATTCCGATGCAACTAATAAATGCAGTCTGTTGAATTTTTTCCATTATCCATTGGTCGTCTGATTTTAAAGACGGCCGCCATATTGTTGATAGAAATAGTGAAGAAAAAAAAAGGTATCTGAAGGTGGGACAAATAAAATTTTCACAGTCATAACTAATCAATAATAACAATACCATGCGAACATTTCATAAGTTTATTTGGACTAATCAGATTCACAGAAATTAATGCGTTAACATTTTAAAAAAAAATATTAAACCAAAAACACTGTACGTAGAGCGTATCAACTACGACATACATTGTATAAATGTTTAAATTTGATGTTTTTAAAACAATGTTTCAAGCTAAACCCAGCGTCTTCATCGCATCTTCATTTTAAAAAATCCCACCTTCGTACAAAAATCCAATTTTCGCAAAATCCATAAGTGGCAATTAATCATGATCTAAATGATAAAGGCACCGACGATCTACTAAATTTGTATTTTGATCTTTTTAAACATCTATTTTTGAACAGATACATGTTTTCATCTGCTTAATAGAGATTTGTTGCGTTTAGTTTATGGTTTTGATTAGCTTACACATAAAAAAGCCATATTTTATAACTTGACTCGTTGTTTTTGCTATTGTGTTAAGTGGTGCATTTGCCTTTCATAAATTAATTTACGTGGTATGTACACATCTGTACAAAATTACAAGGTGTTTAGCTTTACAGTACCAATGACATATAATTTATGAAAGTGAATGAATGAAATTTCAGTTATAGTGCCTCGGCTACGGAGGGTCATTTAGCACTGTTTTATCCAGCATAGGCTGGATTATTTTAATAACTCCTGGGAGAAGGAATGGTGCCATTTCCACCAGGTTTTTATGTGTTTAAAGAACATTATTTAATTTGGGCGTCAGATCGGAGTCGCTATCACACATTTTTTCAATTTCAACACTGTTGTATTATTATTTATGCAAGACCAATATTATAAGTTATCCTTCACCATCAGACAATTAATCCTGTCTGCCTGTCGAGTCCTCACATTATCACATATACTGCCAAACATTTACAATCTAATTACAGCTTTTCTTACAACGGTAGAAATATTCATTAAGATTTCTTTCTCAATGACATTCCTGATCTTCACATCTCGGTCTCGGCTCGAGTATCCAATATTATCTAGAATGTTGAAAAAACACTCTGACACGGATGCGTAGTGCTTTGGGATCTGGTGAGTCATGTCAACTGAAAGTAAAAGAAGTAAAATGGAGTGCAATATTACAATGGGACGAAATAGCATCTAATGGGGTCCACGTGTACACGGGTTAAGAATGGATTCGGTCTGATAAAATAAAAGTAAACAGACCTGACCTTCTTTAAGAATTGGATGGAAATTTAAACTGGAAATGACCCAAGTACAGAACATTTCCTTGTGTCATAAGCCAGGTGACAATATGTATATAGAGAACAGCAAGTAAACAATTATTCATTAATATTTTATTACCAGTCCTTTTAAAATAATTTTTTTGTTTTGTTCAGTTTTAATTGGACAGGAGTTATTTATTTATTCATCGGAATTACGAAGTGTTGATTCACATTTTCGACTAAAATATTACTTTGGAATAACTGAACCAATTCAAAGACATTCTGGATTATATTTTTATGATGTATCGTGATGACCAAGGCTATTGTTAGATCAGCACATTTATGATTATAATTCATTCATAACAGTCCATACTTTTCGATTATTTTAATAACATTAAGGATTATTTAGGAATTCATTTACAATACTGTAAGCTTGCTTTAAATGTTCACTTTGTAACTGAATGAACACAATTATTTTACAAAACTTAATTTGTTTCTTATGTTACTTAGCTTCAGAAGATAGGGTCGTAAAAGTAATGGAACCATAATGATAATTGATTGTTAAACTTTTGAAGTTAGACTACCACTGTTGTATGTCACACTGACTGGACAATGCCTATTGATGGTCGGATTACCGAACTACCAGCGATGTGGGTCACAAACCGCCAGTAACTAGAGTGTAACTAAAATATAGATAAATGACGTTATCAAAGAAAACACACCTGTAAATTATATATCAACTATGTGAATTAAATAATACTGCTGTGAACATGTGTCTGAAACAGTTCCCCGTGCATTCTCATAGGAAGATAAGTGCGTGGTTTTATTTCTGGAAATATGGGGAACATAAATAACAATTGTGATTGCAATTGTGATGAATTGAACCAAAACACAAAATAGTTGTACACGTCATTATACTTCACTTGCTTGTTATAACAGATAATAATTTTATTCATATAAATTGCACCAAAAAGAGAAATATGAATTAGAAGTCGTCATCTAGGTAGGAATGTCTAATATTTATCTCCCTTGGCCCGAATGTTCACGCCAGCTAAATGTTTCCATTACATTAATATATTTAACATGCCATATTAGCTGGGGTTCTTTTTGTTTTGTTTTAAATTAAATGTTCAAGTATTGCAGCACTCGTGACAGTGAGTTTAACTTTAATTTCATGAAATTCGGCTTTTAAGTTGTATAAATGGTGATGTTTCAAAGTTAGTACATGTATAGCAACATCAGAATCTATTATTGAAGGTTATCCACGTACATATACATGTACTATCTTTTCTTAAATTAGGACATATACATTTACGTCAGATTTGCACCAGCCACCACTTCTGTCTGGCTAAGATGAAGTCATAAATTGCCACTCAGGCAATTTGATTGTAAAAATGTTAATATATGTTTGTGACATTTAACCTAATACATACACGAGTCGTATATTGGTAATATTAATTCATATGAATATAGGTAATATTAATTCATATGAATATAGGTAATATTAAGGGCGACTTCCTAATGGCAGGAGTGGAGTGGTTGTAGGTGAGTACGGGTGGGGTGGGGCATGGGCTGACTTTCCATATCCTCCACAACATATTTGTGGAGTTGATTCCATTTTGTTACTGCTAAGAAAACAATTATGATAGTTCTAAAGTTTGTGCAGGCAATGTTATTTCGATTATAACGTACCTGTACTGAGAAAATACTTGTATTTAATGAGAACGCGTAACATTAGAATACGTATTTCGTGTCAAAGAGAATTAACTGCCGTGATTTAATGGAGCTTTATGCAAACGTTCATATTTAGGTGCTATAGTAAGCAAGTAACAATGAATTCATAATTTTAGGTAGGTAGGGCCCACGACAACACAGAGTCCCATAAATTTGACCCAGGAGGCTCATAGGGTCATTTCGTTGGAAAGCTGGAGAAACATTGTTTACCTCTATATATTTACTAGTAGAAGTGATCCAAATAGAACTTGACACATTGTCCATGTATATGTACTCAATAATATATGAGGATATATAGTCTCTGATAAAAGAGCATTGTGTAATACATATATTGTCTCTGGAAGATTTCCATAATGTCCATTGACCGGTTAAACACTTCTTCGTAAAAGAAGAAAACCATTGGTATATTATAATAATAATAATAATAATAATAATAATAATAATAATAATAATAATAATAAATATGATATACTACTACTACTACTACTACTACTACTACTACTACTGACTTTGTATAGCAAATAATCTTTAGAAGGGGACCCCGACAAAAGAGCGCGGACAAATGAGCGCAAGACAAAAGAGCTCAATACCTAAAGAGCGCAAGACAAAATATCGCACATAATTTTTATAGGACTGACAGGGGGAATAACCGTTTCTGGCTTCTCGTTTTCTGATGCCGCTTAGGTTCCAGAAAAGTGGTCTGCTGTTACGGCATGTTTTGAGGTAAATTTGGATCGTTTGAATGTTATATCATTGGAACCCAAAAGAATACATATCCGGATACTTGTTTATGGTATAAAGCGGACGGTGGAAGAAAAAAAAATAGTATTTTTGCGAAGCGTTGAAAATTTTAAAAGTTTTATTTCCATACATTAAGAAGAGGTAATACTCATAAACACGGTAGGTCTTAAGCTTCCAACAATTTGGAATATATCCATGTACATTTCATATTTCCGAGTAGCCTCTATTTACCGTACGAAGTCTCAATTCAGGAGTCCTATCTGGTCGTTTCAGCCATATCTGACATGACCGGTGCGTAGGCCAAATTATCTCTCAAATATTCAGCGCATTAAAAATGAAAATAGTGTTTGTGTCTTCTCTTCAAATGTATCTATCAAACTTGTTTAAATTAACGGTGTAATGGCAAGATTATATCTCTATGAATTTAGTCCTATAAAGCTAAATTTAAAATAATGATAAAGAATGATGTAAACAACAATATGGGGTTGTTTCACAAATTTCCTTTTTTTCTCTACTAGAAATCTTTAGTACAAAATCAAATGTCAACAAATATAAATTCAAATTATCAATGCAATATTTTTTTTTCTATTTAAGGTACCAACTTGAATTGATTATTGATCTTGCAATCTTGACTTGAGCAGTAGTGACACCTTATTATAGGGTGTCACTCCTGCTCAAGTCAAGATTGCAACGCATAATTTTTTTTCAATTAAGAAATGAAACACAGAATGCAAACAGGTTCATAAATACTTACATTTTATAAGGCTTATAAAATGTAATTATTTATCAACCTGTTTGTATTCTGTGTTTCTTTTATTAATTGAAAAAAATATGCTACTTGTGTGCATGACATTAACTGTATGACATTCTGTTGCAATAATGTAATAAGATGTATACTATTACCATGCTCACACATATTTATTTGTTTGTATTATGTTTTGTATGTGGGTGTGTAGGTATGGTCTTATATACACATGTATATGCATTTGAGAGAGAGAGAGAGAGAGAGAGAGAGAGAGAGAGAGAGAGAGAGAGAGAGACTTTATACACTTGGAGAGAAATGTGAAGTTGTGAAATGTGGACGATTTTTGGGAAAGGATTTGTAGGGTGTTATTTTTCTCTCTCCATTTTATCATTTTATCAGTGTAGTTTGCATAGTAGGGTTATTATTTTAGGGCCAAAGGGAAGATTAAGTTTTTGGTACCACATTAATACATTCGCTAACTTTATTGCATTGTTAGTCATAGGAAAATGCCCACTGAGTTATCTTCCCCTTATTATGGCCCTTTTACAAATAATTTTCATTTCTAAAGTTTAGTATTTAATCATGACAATATTATGTTGAAATAATTTATACAAACATGAAACAGTTGTCACGAATGTCCAACAGTTGTGTTAGATTTCATCAAAATAATGATGGGTTCTGGAAAAGGGTACACACGTTCCTCAGATGGCTGACGACACGTGTGATTTGGTATAGCTTTCAGTTTGTCCTAATAAAAACTGAAGCTATAAACATGTTTTCTGGCACAATCAGGAGTTGTATACTCTGTTCAATTTCATGAAATAAAGCAGGACCATTTTTTTTTCTAAAAATGGACAAAAATGCAGTTTGAGAATTCCCCACCCCCCACTACTTTCATGTCCCAACATTACATTAAACTGCATCATAGAAGCAGTTTAAACCTAATTTTTATCATTCTTGAATGCATCTCCATTGAAAAATAGCTTGATATGCTTGCAAAAACTGGTATTTCAAATTTCCTGTCCTATACCTACAATTTTAGTAATTGAAAGCCTTAAATGCTTAAAATGAAGTGTATTACAATTTAAATTAGAAATCACTTCTGCATAAATTAGGTAAATGTTTAATTAAATTATAATCATTACGTAAAATGACTTAAAAGGAATTAATAGCACTATCTTTCCCTTCTGTGACACGATCGTTTCCATGTAAATTTTTGTACAACTATTATACTGTAATTTTGTAAATGTTGTAAAACTGCAGAACATGGTGAACTTAAATAAGAATTTGTAACTATTTATACACGTCCAACATATTCTTTGATCGCTAGTCTGTTTGTACCAACGTATACAGATCAAGGCTTCCATCGTTTGAAAACTTCTCTATATAACTATTTGATCTCTTATACTTGATAGTATAGGGGTTTTTACGGTTACTAGCTCACCAGAGTGCGTATCAGTGCCGCTCACTTCCAGATAGTTCAATAATTAAAGATGGCAGACGTAGATCAAGAAAATGTATTGCAAACCGCTTACATTTTGCAAGCAAGATCGATATCTCACTATCTTAAAAAGAAATTAATAAATTATATCAATATTTGATCAATTGTTGTTACATCTTTTTCCCCCCACTAAATTGCGCTGCAGTCAGCTTTCAAATAAATGTTCTCTGCCCACTTCAGATCTTCATTATCTTTCCATTATTACATTATGTACTAGTTGTAATATTTGATTGTGCAAAAGTGTATCGCTGCGTAAAATGTTCTTGCATCTATCTCGCATGAAGAATATTGAAAATATGTTTTTTTTTACAGCTTTAATCATAGCAGTAAATTGAGGATGAACGACAACGAAAAAAAATCTAACTTCTTTAGGTTCTTTTATTATTGATTTAGACTGTTGCATTTATATTAATGTTAATTATATTTTCATGAAATAACTTGAGTTTCTTTCAAAATGCACAAATGTCATCCGTACCTCAAAAGACAAGTGCACGTACGAGTCTCCATAATAATTATTTTAATTTTATTTCCTTGAACGGATAGAAATTTTAGAGTATACGATTTGGAGAAATATCTACGTTAGACACACTATGCATGTATGGGACATTTGTGGTTCTCACCTGTCTGCCTGTCTGTCTGTATGTGTGTCTGTTTCATTTCATCTGGTGCATGGGTATGTATATCCTCGAATGAATGTGTATGTTACAAAAACATACTTCAGGTTAAAAACGAGTATAATATGATGCTAGGATAGAACGATTGACTGATAGATAAATATTTGTTTGTTTCTTTGTTTGTTTAGGATTTGTAGAAGTCGTGATCCAATCTCATTTAGTACATGGTACATGCATATGTAGATGTCGTGATCTCTATATAATTTAGTACATGGTACGTGCATATGTAGATGTCGTAATCTCTATATAATTTAGTACATGGTACGTGCATATGTAGATGCCGTGATCTCTATATAATTTACTACATGGTACGTGCATATGTAGATGCCGTGATCTCTATATAATTTACTACATGGTACGTGCATATGTAGATGCCGTGATCTCTATATAATTTACTACATGGTACGTGCATATGTAGATGTCGTAATACTTATCTCATGTACTACATGGTACATGCATATGAAGAAGTCGTGATCCAATCTCATTTAGTACATGGTACGTGCATATTATAGAAGTCGTGATCCAATCTCATTAGTACATGGTACGTGCATATGTAGATTCCGTGATCTCTATATAATTTACTACATGGTACGTGCATATGTAGATGTCGCAATACTTATCTCATTAGTACATGGTACATGCATATGAAGAAGTCGTGATCCAATCTCATTAGTGCATGGTACGTGCATATTATAGAAGTCGTGATTCAATCTCATTTACTACATAGTACATGCATATGTAGATTCTGTGATCTCTATATAATTTACTACATGGTACGTGCATATGTAGATGTCGTAATACTTATCTCATTAGTACATGGTACATGCATATGTAGATGTCGTGATCCAATCTCATTTACTACATAGTACATGCATATGTAGATTCCGTGATCTCTATATAATTTACTACATGGTATATGCATATGTAGATGTCGTGATCCAATCTCATTTACTACATGGTACATGCATAAATAGATGTCGTGATTCTTATCTCATTGGTTATAATGTACACTAATAAGTAGATGTCGTGATTCATGATAGGTTTCGATATTTCATTCGAGACCAAATATGTATCTACATGGGCTTAGATCTGCCATTTATGCCAATAATTCTTAAAGATGCGTTGAGATCCGTTATTCAAGACAAATAATTCATATGGACTGGTTTTGATCTGTCATTCAAAACCAATGATTGATATACATGTTTTTAAATCTATCATTCAAGACCAATAATGTATTTCGATGTTTTGATTTTGTTTTTGAGGACCAATAATTCATATGGATGTTTTTTTTTTTAAAATCTATTCACGAAGATCAATAATTCATATGGATGTTTTTAAACCTGTCATTGAATACCAATAATTCATATGGACATTTTAGTTTTCTCTTGAAGACCAACCATTCATGGAAGCTTCTATTTTGTCCATGAAGACTAATAATTCATATGGATGTTTCTAAATCTGTCATTCAATACTATTAACTCATATGGATGGTTATATTTTGTCCTTGAAGACCACCAATTTCATATTGAATTTTTTATTTGTCCTTGAAGACCACCGATTTCATATTGAATTTTTTATTTGTCCTTGAAGACCACCAATTTCATATTGAATTTTTTATTTGTCCTTTGAAGACCAATAATTCATATGGATGGTTTTAAATATGTCACTTCAGATCAGTGATTTATATGGTTTCGTCAGTTGATGCGCGCGTGCATACAACCGCGTTAATCTTTCTACGCCTTTTGAAAACATCCAGCTTGATGAAAGATCTAAGCCTATATTTGGGGTTCTCTTTTATTTCCTTTATTTGTTTTAGATAATCCATGATGGATAAGAGCTGTGACATTCACAAGATTTGATGAAATCGCCTCCATCGAGTCCCGGTATCCTTTTCATATTCGGCGGCTCTCTAAATTACAATAACATAACATCTGTCATGTGCATTATCTCGACGTGTTGAAGGCTAATGCAGTGTTATTACACCAGTCATTGCTTTCAGTGTTAGTTTGGAAAACAGTTGAATCATATGGATGGGATGAGATCGGTCATTCAATGCCAGTGAATCATATGGATTAGTTGAGATTGGTCATTCAATTCCAGTGATTCATATGGAAGGGCAGAGATTGGACATTCAAGATCAGTTATTCATATGGATGGGTTAAGATCGGTCATTCAAGGCCTGTGCTTAATATGGATAGGTTGAGATTGGTCATTTTCAATACTAGTGATTCATATGGATGGGTTGAAATCGGTCAATCAAGATCAGTGATTCATATGGATTAGTTGAGATCGGTCATTCAAGACCAGTGATTCATATGGATGGGTAGAGATCGGTCATTCAAGAATAGTGATACATATGGAAGGGTAGATATTGGACATTCAAGACCATTGATTCATATGGATGGGGTTGAGATCGGTCATTCAAGACTAGGAATTCATCAGGAGGTGTTGAGATCGGTCGTTCAAGACCAATGATTCATATGGATGGGTAGAGATTGGTCATTCAAGACCAGTGATTCATATGGATGGGTTGAGATCGGTCATTCAAGAATAGTGATACATATGGAAGGGAAGAGATTGGAAATTCAAGACCAGTGATGTATTTGGAAGGGTAGATATTGGACATTCAAGACCATTGATTCATATGGATGGGGTTGAGATCGGTCATTCAATACTAGGAATTCATCAGGAGGTGTTGAGATCGGTCGTTCAAGACCAATGATTCATATGGATGGGTTGAGATCAGTCATGCAATACCATTGAATCATATGGATTAGCTGAGATCGGTCATTCAAGACCGTTGATTCGTATGAATGGGTTGAGATCGGTCATTCAAGACTAGGGATTCATCAGGAGGTGTTGAGATAGGTCATTCAAGACCAATGATTAATATGGATGGGTTGAGATTAGTCATGCAATACCATTGAATCATATGGATTAGCTGAGATCGGTCATTCAAGACCGTTGATTCATATGAATGGGTTGAGATCGGTCATTCAAGACTAGGGATTCATCAGGAGGTGTTGATATCGGTCATTCAAGACCAGTGATTCATATGGATGGGTTTAGATCTGCATTTTATTTAAGTTTCTTTAAAGTATTTGGTTTTTATGGAAAGAAAAATATTGGTATGCAATTGGCTAAAGAAAAGAGGAAAGACACAAATGTTTGGAAAGAAGATATATGGTCTGCAATTTTGATATGGTTTAGCATAGGTGACATTAAAAGACCGGCGCCAGGACGCATTGACATACAATGCAGACATGTTATCAGATAATTCTCATATATTTTCAAAATATATTTAACTTTAATTATCCGCCAGTTGTTCAAACGTATACAAACTCTACCTGCACATCTACCTACCCACCTGCTTCCTGGCTATCTTATTATGTATTATCCACATGGAGTTTTTATGTTTTTCTTTGCAACTACTGTCAATGTAATTAATTTACGCAGCAAGTGATAGTCCCATATTCAATGCGAAATGCCGTTTTCTAATGTGCACTGAACACATCCAGACCACTCTTGCTGATTATGGGGACATTTTTTCTTTCTTTTTTTAAAATATATCTGATACCGAGGTTTTGAAACCTTTCAGAAAATGATAACTGCATAATATACTTGCGTTACACTTTAAATATTATGACAAGCTCAGATATCCGACATGTAAACTTAGGAGTCAAAGTTGACCCAAGAGTGCTGGAGATGATTTTACACCCACCGACTCCAGCTCGAATACGTGTCTAATCAGTATTTTTACCTTGCAAAATACTACCCCAAAAATTATTTTCATCAATCTTTCATTTAGGTAGTTAAAATTATTACAGTCAAGGCGTTTGTTGCAGCTTTGTTTGTCAGACATGAGCTCGGTAGCTCAGTGATTACGGGGTGGAACACAAAGCTAAATGGATCCAAATCAAATTCCTGCCAGCAGATCAATCATGACCGGTCAAATTCCTGCCAGCAGATCAATCATGACCGGTCAAATTCCTGCCAGCAGATCAATCATGACCGGCCGCGGCCATCGGATCATTCCGAACTAGCTGCCGTGGGCATGCGACTTTATTAAACTTGTTTCGGTACGATATTACCTTTCAACGTATTACTATGCTGAAAACACAAAAACACAAAACGGTCAAAACAATCATTTGCAAGATTTGCAGGCATTGAAAGACTGTTATTTCATACACCATTAAATTAAAGACTCAAATCCAAATAATACAAAGAGGCATACGAACATAATGCTCATTTTGTTCCCTCTATCTATGTTGAGGTAACATCACCCCATCCCCACTCTACGTCAACCCCCAAAAGAGAGAGAGAGAGAGAGAGAGAGAGAGAGAGAGAGAGAGAGAGAGAGAGAGAGAGAGATTCACTCATGCTCCTCGAATGACTGTTTTCGGTTTATGTGTACTTTATATGTGTAAATATATCCGGCATTGCAATATATTTTTTTGTTTTTTTATAATAACCGAAGAAAACAAAATTAATTTTGCGGCATATCCAACATATAGCGTTTTTAAAAACTTTACTGATATTTTTTACGTGATCGATCTAACCCTATACATGAATATATTATATTCAGTAAGGAGCGTCAGAGTGCATGTATGTAACTCTGCGTGTTATAGCGTACAACACTTTGTCAGTATTGCAGACTGTATCGGACAAAGAATTACTCTAATGTGTTTCTTTACTTCGGTAATATAGTATACCGTGCTGTTTGAATATTGGAAACGTGAACACTTCCTGGTAGACATTTGTACCTGTCGTCATGTGACCGTCCCCATACCAACATACAAACAAACCATTCATTACGGGCACACTTGGGGAAATATCTCAAAAGAAAATGATCCCATAAAAATACAATATTTTTATTTGGCCATAAAAGTGATATTAATGTAAAGTCAAAATTGTCATTAAAGAGAATACCAAGTTAAATATTTCTGAAATATAGGACATAAAGAAAAAAATATGTCGATCTCTTTCTCTGTATTCATTTTGAATTTTGATAATCATATGACTGGTTCATCAGCCGATTTTATAACCGCTTGCACATTTACACCTGAAGTGCCTCATGATATTTTCCTGTACAAATGTTACATATTTTTAAACACGAGATCAAAGTCAACTTGTGCTGAGAACGAGGCAGCCAACCGGTCAATTTTGCACTGCAATGTCCATCGTCAGAAATAGGGTGCAGTTTACCGGGGCATTTTTTTCTTATTTTACAGCAGGATTGTTTCTGACTTTTTTTGGAAAATTATCCGCCCAGTTTCAAAACTATGAGAGAAGTGATATTGATACAGGTATCGAGTGAACTACAAACTTTAAATAACAATGGAGCATACACTTTGCGTCGGAGATATTGTTTGTCTCTATTCTGCTGAATCCAACGGATACGTATTTGCGTTTCAATCCAGGTAAGTTGAGATAATGAAGATGATGATGATGGTAAAAGCAACGTATATATATATATATATATATATATATATATATATATATATATATATATATATATATATATATATATATGCATGCATACATACATACATACATACATACACACACATGTGTGTGTGTGTGTGTGTGTGTGTCCCCTTATTTATCAAGTTTTGACCAGTTACGGGATTAGAATTCTGCGTTTCTAAGATTGGCATTCATATATTATCTTCATCACTGACATAAAAAAATAGAAAGAGCTGAAAAAATAATTTACAGAGATTACTCTGCAGATTTAATCCATTCTTTACATTTTTAAGTCGCGCGCGATATTTCTACACATTTGTAAACAACTGTAAAGAAATATTGCACGAACATTGGGAGTGAGGTATTTTCAGAAAATGAGTTCATATTTCCCCATACAAATTCAGTAACTTTAAAAAAATTATATATTCATTATCTCATTAACTATGGGTTAAACTATTTAAAACGAATATACTACAAGAAACAAACTAAGTTAAGTTATGCTGTATTAAAAAATAAATGCACAACCGTAGATTCATGAATACAAAATAACAATATTAAGGCGCACAGAGTACCATACAGCGACCCTTGAACTTTTGTCACGTGGTCGATAGTAGTTTAAGAAAGCATTGTCATTTGGGTCTACTTAAAATTAAAATTTAGAGACATATTGCGAATGAATGCGCATTACAACCACTTTTTCGTTTGTTCTTGAATGGGTGGATTTCGTTTTTATGTTGATCCAAGAACTCAGTTATGCTTTTCTGATTATGACGGATTGGTTAATTGGGTCGATTCAGTGCAGATCTGCAGGACACGTCATTCGGATTTGCAGAACTAGGAAATTACATTTTGAGGAAATTCAAGATAATGTAAATATATTTACTACAATTTTTATAACCAGCTAAAGAAGACATACGTTCACTTGCATCTCGCTGTTGGATGGACTACAGCTTATGACCTGCATCATAAAATGTGTATCATATATCGTTATACTAATATTGTAAAAAGTTACAAGGGGAAAATTGCAAAGCAGCTGCTGTGTGACAGTCCATTTAGCCAGCGTCTTGTCTTAGTGGCTCTGATGCTCTTAGTTTTCTACCAAAACCTTCAGTTGCAATTTTAACAAATCGAACTTAGTATTTTGACTGACTTGTAAAATGATTCTTATCCAACAGTAACGCGATATCTCTGGACCTGACCATCCTTTTCAAAGACCCTAGAAACCACTGGTCATTCTCTGAACCATTCTATGTGCGAAAGGATAAGAACATTCTCCTGAATAACTGTTTCAATGATTTAAACTGTATTTTCAATTACCGCGTCTCTCACGTTTGTTGTTATTATGGCGAATATCACATTCATTAGTGTGCATGTTTGAAAATTTTGTTTCTGATTCGATTAATTCGTCCATGTCATAAAATGTATCATCTATACTTTCAAATGGACGAGAAGGTTTGTATACTTCACAAACAAATTTAATCAAACAAAAGCTAAAGCACCTACAACATGAGTGTACCTGGTTTGTTCCAAATAAACTATTTTAAATACTTCGTGCATGTGCGTGATATAGCAAGGTGTTCATTATCGTAAAATACTGCGCGATTATAACAATGTAATGTTAACTGAGACAAAAAATAAGCGTAAAAAAAAGAGAAAAACAACTGGTTCGTATATAAATATATGTTTTGCCAATGAATGCTGTGGACAGCCCTAAGCACAATTCTTCTGGATACACAACAATCTTGGCTGATAGGGACTTGATATCGCTGGAACGTGCTACTAGCTAGTTCACGTTAATTTTTTTTTTATCACGCTATATAAATAATATAGATAATAGTATATTGAGAGAAACGGGGCACAATTTTTTTTTTAAATTCAAAATTGTCGTTTTGCAATCGATCTGCAACTAGAATGAATCGGAAAATGTTAAATATATCTGGAACTGGAATGATTAAGAACATGTTAACTCAATCTGTAACTAGAATGATTGGTGACATGTCAAATCGATCTGTAACTATAATGATTGGGAAAATTTGCTGTTATCCGGTTTCATCTGAATTAAAGTTATTCATATCTCTGACGCAATACTATATACCAAGTCGTGTTACAGTGACAACAAGTCGCGTGTCACAACAGGTAATGCAACAAGTTAGATACTTTTGTACTGTCTAAATCTGATTGTGCTCTGTTGCGTATAGCTGAATACGTATGCTGTAGTTAATATATCACAGTAAATTGCAAGTATATACGGTTTTAAATGTGGCTTATGTAAATTTGCCTCTCTTTGCTGTGCAGTCGATGATTTGTTAAAACTCTCTTTTCTAATACTGCTATCAGCCGTGAAAAGTTATCTCTCAGCGTCGGGTCTAGAAAACTCTCATCTACGTAGGGCAGATTCTCGTTGTATGTAATGTCATGTACCAGTATTATTAAATTTGATGTAAATTACTGTTATGTTTTGCACATATTTGTAAATCGATATCCATTCATATATGAATTTGTACCGTTGACCATTTCCGTATTCACTTTTTGTAATGATAACAGAAAGAACCTTTCATAATACAGTCGACTCCGGTTAACTGCACACCCTCGGGCCCGTCACGAGACTGTGCAGTTAACCGATGTACGGTACAGTACAGCTATAAATCAGCAAGGCACGAATATGTGTGAAAAATAAATTTAAACAATGATTAGAATCCACTCTTTCAACTTTTACTTAAATGTTAAGCTTGTTTTCCTTCCTCCGAACACAACTTCGCTGATTCAACCAATGGATCAAGGAATTATAGCGATTTTCAAGAAATTCTATAGATCGCTTGTTATTCGAAAACTGCTGTCAGACGTTGTTGGGTCTACTCCCACAGAAAAAGCGTTCAGGTCCAAAGTCGTCTGCATCCTGTTTTTCGCCGTGTTGTTGTTTAAATTGAATTCCGTTGCGCATTTTCCATCTTTCTAACAATCCATTTGTTGGTTTGAACGGTTCAGAGCAATGTTTCCCATGCTGTACTATGATTTTTTCCACGCTATTGCTCCCTAGTGGGCGCGGATATACATGTACATGTATATAACACCTAGGGCGTCTTTTACATGTCAATCATTTACAAGTCGCATGTACCGGCTTAATTGTCGGCTTATTTGAAGCGCTACAGCAGTGGACTGGCAATAACTGATCATGACTATACATTGTGCAGTTAACCGGAGTAAAATTGTTATGAATAATGTGCCACGGGTATAACATTATCGTGCTGTTATCCGGAGTGTGCATTCAAACGAAGTGCAGTTATCCGAAGTTTGTTCCCATTGAAAAGCATTGGGGAAAAACGGTACCGGCGTGACTACGTGCAGTTGTCTGGAGTGTGCAGTTAACCGATGTGCAGTTAAGTGGAGTCGACTGTAGTGTCATTCAGGTTTATGTACGTTTATTATCGAAGTCTTTAAGTCAGGAACCGTTTTTTATTCTTCTCAAAAACGCAAAATCTAAATTGCTGAAGCGCAAACCCCAAAGTATTTCTGCACATTAATAGCAAATGTTTCCCGTGCAACACGACGTGTTTACCATTTTTAATTTCTGTCCCTTAGCGTGGTATTTTTGAAGTGACATGAGCACTTTTTAAAACTTGAAGCGTGCTCTGAGATTTGTTTATGATGACTTCACAAACAGCTATCTTATAGAGATCTTATGGCATAAATGCCAACGCTAAAGGTGTACATGCTTTGTATTATGGCTCTAGAGACATTAAACTGTCTAAATAAGCGTGCTTCCAAGTGTTTGCATAAATTTATATTTTTAAAATGCATATAATTTAACATAGACATTTAACAAGAAACCTTTTAGATATACAGTTGCCATTTTAAGAAATGAGCTACGAAATCACTTTGGAGCACAATCGAAACTTTATTCATGTAAAGCTTTAATTATATCTTGGAATGGCAAAGACCTTTAATATTAGCATGATGACGACAGCTAATGTTAGTGTCTGATCATAGTTTATGAGTCCTTGTCTCGTATACTAAAAAGTGACCCAGAGGCGTAGCGATAATATTTTGCGCCCGGGGACGAACTATAAAATTGGCGCCCCAGCGATCTTGTGACCAATTTATTACCCTTGTTTACTTATTATAATGTAACGTTGCAAGCCTCATTTTGGCGCCCCTGTACCTTGGCGCCCGGGGACATATGTACCCCCCTGCCCCCCCCCCCCCGTCCAGCTACGCTTCTGAAGTGGCCTACGGTTCAATTTGTTCTTTTTAAGTAGAGTTAGGTGCATTACAGCGTGCTTGTAGTCCTATTATGTTGTTCTGCATTATTTTAGTCTTCAATATTTACCATTGTTTGGATGAAATCATTATACATTGTGGCTTTAATTTATCCAGATACTGAATTAATGTTAATTATTGTCTTGAAGATTCAATGCTTGCCTGTATTTTAAGTTACGAGCTGTGTTATTTGTCCAGTCGTATCTATGTGTTTTGCTGTGTTATTTGTCCAGTCGTATCTATGTGTTTTGCTGTGTTATTTGTCCAGTCGTATCTATGTGTTTTGCTGTGTTAGTGTCTTGCAAACCATGCGTGTTGTCATGACCCATTTGTTTTATGTAATGTCTGTAAAAGATCATTAGAGCTGATGTTGAAATGTTATTCTAAATCATGCAGACAGTAAATAAATCGTATCTACTCCTAGGTTAATCTTCGATCCAGGTAAATAATAGCCATTTGAAAGGAGTCGTATTGCTGTTTTATTTAGTGTGCGATACAATGTTTTAAACCTTTACGAAGGTCCCGTCAAACTGCATGAATAGAACCACCCGACGTGTCCTATTCACATTGTAACAGTACTCTATATGTGTAAGAATCTTTTTATTTCAGCACAATATTTTTTGTGTGCAAATATATTATTTATTTATATACGTCTTTCATTGACATGTATGAAAAAATATGGAATGCATTTAGGATACCTAATTGTCAAGAGAAAGGCTTTCCCATGGTGTTATTTTATCTGTCAATACACCGA
The DNA here is from genome assembly GCA_030141615.1 of Unio pictorum. Taxonomy (NCBI): domain Eukaryota; kingdom Metazoa; phylum Mollusca; class Bivalvia; order Unionida; family Unionidae; genus Unio; species Unio pictorum. The sequence continues at coordinate 1,691,370 of JARLTB010000141.1, read as the reverse complement.
CAAAGTTCCTCATATATTTCCTTCATTTTCCCATATTTGTAGGAAATCGAGCTCATTTGTCATAAATTAAGATCCAGTAATACTACTAGTATCGTCATTATGTCCGACACCAATCTAAACATAACGGGTCAAAATGCAAAATATGTTGTACATTATGGAAATATCAGCATATGTTATGTTGTACATTATGGAAATATCAGCATATGCTATGTAGTACATTATGGAAATAGTAGCATATGTTATGTTGTACATTATGGAAATAGTAGCATATGTTATGTTGTACATTATGGAAATATCAGCATATGTTATGTTGTACATTATGGAAATAGTAGCATATGTTATGTTGTACATTATGGAAATATCAGCATATGTTATGTTGTACATTATGGAAATATCAGCATATGTTATGTTGTACATTATGGAAATAGTAGCATATGTTATGATGTACATTATGGAAATAGTAGCATATGTTATGTTGTACATTATGGAAATAGTAGCATATGTTATGTTGTACATTATGGAAATAGTAGCATATGTTATGTTGTACATTATGGAAATAGTAGCATATGTTATGATGTACATTATGGAAATAGTAGCATATGTTATGTTGTACATTATGGAAATAGTAGTATATGTTATGTTGTACATTATGGAAATAGTAGCATTTAAAAGAGATGGTATATATGATGCAAGCGACCATTCCTAAAATGGCCGAATCACACCTGTCACCTTATGCAAAATCCAAAGGGCTAAACAAAATAAACATTTTATTTTCTGTTTAAGTCTTTAATGCTTATTTCATCCGTCACTTAGAAAATCACCTGCAAAAATCTGAAATAATGATTCTTTTTAGACTGCAATAAAATGCAAAAGACGACAGTTTTGTTTTATGGCTACCTAAAATGATCTCTTTTGCAACCATATAATCGGGCGTTCATAAGATAATTTTCAGTGAAAAAAGACACCAGTCTTCTTAAGGGACTTGTTTATAGCCATATAACTGGGTCATATAAATAAGATTAAAAATGCAAAAAGTGCCCCGACTTCCTGTTTTCTAAACTAACACTGAAAACAACGACTGGTGTCATAGCACTGCATTAGCCTTACGAAATTTGAAAACGTCTAGTTAATGCACGTATTAGATATTTTGTTATTGCAATTTAGAAAGCAGCCGAAGATTAAAATGATATCAATACCGGGAAAAGGGGGATTTCATCAAATCTTGTGAATGTCCCAGCTCTTATCCATCATGGATTATCTAAAACAAATAAAGAAAAGAAAAGAAAAGAAAAGAAGAAAAGAATCCAAAGAATAAGATTAAAGCTTTTATCAAGCTGCATTTTGTTCAAAAAGGCACATAAAGATTCACTCGGTTTTATGCACGCGCGCATCAACTGACTTACCAAAGCACACATGGCCTGATACTTGTAGTTCCTGCTTTTCTTCATAGAAACAAAAGAATGAAAAATTAAACAGTGACTATACTTTAACAATGATGTAACTATTACGAGACGATTTCAAAGGTCACGTCTCAGAGCATTTATACAATAAGCGAATATTTACCAATATACATGTATAATAGGTTTAGAAATATACCTGCTTACTGCTCAACAGGATTAAATATGAATTATTCACTAAAGCGAACTAGATAAGAGGCATTTCAAAAGTTCTGAATGTTAGTGAGCTGTACTGCAAAGTCAATTACCTATTAGAGAACATTACCCCAGTGCGTCTCCTAAAATAGCCGTGCACTCTGCCTTATTTATCAGTCTGAGAGTCCAATTAGTACACACCATTTTTATTCACATTCGGGTATACTTTTCATACACTAGAAAACTATACTTTCATCAGTATTATGGCTTTCGAAAATGTCTTCGCATATCTAATCTTTGATAACAAGTATCAGTTAAATTTACTTGGAGATAAATGAATGCTGTATGGTGGATAATGCAAGACTAAATGAGGGCTGTATGGTGGATAATGCAAAACAAAATGAGGGCTGTATCGTGGATGATGCAAAACAAAATGAGGGCTGTATCGTGGACGAGGCAAACTTAACTTAGAGGTAAAATTATGGCTGTATGTTGGATGAGGCAAAACTTAACGAGGGCTACCTTGTTGATGAAACAGAGTTAACTAGGACCTAAAAGGGGCTGTATGGTGGATGAGGCAAAAAGGGGCTGTATGGTGGATGAGGCAAAGTTTTGATGACGCGATCATTAAAAAAGAATGCGAAGAGGGCGGACTGTTTGCGACTGTATTTTCATAGAATAGCAAAGTACTTATGATACTCTTATGTCACTGGCTCGTATACAATTCAGTCTTTGCTTCTATTAAGTTTGTATTTATAAATATAGTACATATGAATATGAATATAAAGGTTTCTCGTTAACTAGGTTGGGGTGGGGTGCTCCCAGTATTATATTAAATTATTTCAGAAGTTCCATTCTGGCTCGTTTTTGTCAGAAATTGAAGTAGTGATAGAGCAATGCGACGCTCCGAGTGCCCGTCAGCGATGTTGACAATTAAAATACTAAATACACAAAATGCGAAGTTCAAATAAACAACAATTTAATATCATTCAAAAACAGATAGTCATTTCTCAAATAAAATTCAAATTTAAAACCCTATCACTCGTCTTACACTCGACCAAGTGACAGCCTATTTCATCCTCTGACTTAGTGTGATAGATTTTCCGCCTGTCCTATGTTCCTTCTCATCTGTATTACGCTTTCTCTGGACTGGTACTCCAGTTCCCTCCGGTCCGTCTACCGTCTGCCTCTGTTCTTCCTTTTTCTTTGTCTCCCATATACTCGGGACCAACTGCACTAGGGTATTTTTCTCTGTCCCCTTCCTCCGGTCCCGAAAATCTTCCTGTACGAACACACCAGGACATTAGCATAGCATATTCCTCTTGCTATCTAGACTCACACTTTAAGAACACTATCATCAGATAAGCCATTACCTTCTTACGCACTCGTGTATATCGAACTATTCATTCTCTCGGATATGGTGTACACGGTTTATATAGATTCTCAGTCTTATATACAGAACAATATCACATAATCAGACGCATTTCTGTATATTGCACTTCTACAAAGTGTACATATATCCACATATCCATGCGCTGATATATCTTTATACATGATACTTCTACAACGTATACACAAGTAGTCAGATTCCTATTAACTAATGTTGCACACTGCAACCATTATACAAAGTTATAAATCAATTCAACATTTGCAAATCTAGAATATCACATGTATAAAAAAATGCACGAGGTTTCTACGAATTAACCAAATAGCGAATTACAATATTTATTCTTTATATAAACATTGCTCATATCTCAAAATATGCATGTTGATCAAACACTACAAATGAATTGAACCCTACACATGGTAATTATACGTACTAATGATTCTAGTAATGAAGTTTACATACTGCACATGTAAAATTACTTTGCCGTAATATATTACAAGAATCGAAAAAATAACTGACCTGTTTTTAAATTCCTTTGTAATTCTCAGAATAACATGTTTCCCGCCAATTTTGAATGACGTCGGATTAGTTTATGTTCCCTTTTAATTGTCGCAAGATGGTTTAGCGACTACTAACGTTTAGTCCTCAAGATAATATATATAAGCTTGCGATTCCAATGATGGCCACACCTTGCTAAACTCCTAGTGGATGTTGATTCAACCCTGATTCACGTAATTAGCATCACTGCCCCATCCCCGACAGTCTGTCAAGGCTGACTTACGACCTCCCCCCCTCTTGATGTTCCTTAGATCCAAAAACAGGATTCGTCAGTTACCTGTGAAGCATGTTCTGACCATGTTATATAACTGGATTGACCAAAATAAGGCGCCAGTCACGAGTTCCTATGACCATGTTAAATAACTGGATTGACACCTCATTGTTAGCAAAACTGACCTTCGTGCATTTATGACGCGGAATTATTAGCCTCAGGGTCTAGCATATACATGTTGCAATCTGGTTATTGTTCCTTACAACGTGACAAGAAAGATTAACTATAATGTTCACTTGCAAAGCTGATCAAAGTTTCATATTCGTTTCATAGACAAGCCCTACAGTATTCGAGTACATATTGTTATGCAATGTGCGCATTTGTACTGTTGACATTGTATACATGCAAAACTGTAGTGTTTACAATACGATACACTGCATACCATACGATACATTGATTGGTTACATAGATTGCCGTGCATTTTGCAATTGGTTGAATTGTCTCATGTTGTTACTGGGGAGGGTTATTAATAAGGGAGCGCTGTCATTGTTGGTCAGAGAACTGACGAGTACAGTCGGCGCAAGAATTCAAAGTGTCAAAGGAAAACAAAGTGTCGAATTAGTACATTTTTGGATCTTTAAACATAGCACATTACAACATGAAATAAACAAGAATAATATATTTATTCAATCAAAGATAGATTGTAATAGTTGCCCCCACCACACCTGACAGCCACCCCCCCTTTTGCAGTTTGTTATATTAAAATTACAGAATCAGGTTGTAGACAATAACTATAGCTCTTATTTATTTATTTATTTTAAGAATTCGTTAAACATTGTCAAATTGTTCTTCTTAAACCTAGGTTGATGATATAACCCATCTTACATCGACCCAACCCGAAACATTTGAACTTTATAACACATCGCTCTCTTTACCTATGTACAAATATACGTAGCACCCTTAAGGACGAAATGGGATCTTATATATTCTATTGGAGTTTGGATCCATCTGTTTTAGATATTTTAGCACACTGACTGCGCACAGCAGATAACTTTGTTGGCTTCGGTGAGGATAGGGACTAATGCTGCCGATAATGTTAGTTGTAATCCTCAATGCAAGACCATGACGGAAACTGGCAAAGAGGGTTATTTTACCTCCCTACGCCTTGCTCTTTTGGATGGTTTCCACTCTGCAGAGATTGCACGGAAAACAGATAGGATGTATTTTGGTGACACCCCAAGTGCATCTGCAATTTCATTCTTACGGGAAGTCAGGATCTGGTCAGAGAGTGTGAAAATTGGCCATCAGGAGCAGATGAACGATTTTACCTTACAACTGTAATTCGTTTGGCAACGACCATCATGGCCTTAGGGTCACATAGTAGGGCCTTGTCCTTCTGAAATGCTCATTATTTTGTGAGGTCCTGCTGTACGGTTGCATTTCTATTTTGTGGGACCAAGGACATCTCACATTGGATCATTTTCCCCATGCCTGGAATATTAGGGTTATACGGAGTCATAATGGCATCATCATCCTCATAATCAGGCTGGAAATGGGACTCGTATAATTGGGTGATACCATCAAATCTGTTGGTCGTAGCATTGGTCTGCTTGTCCTGGTTCGTCAACTGGTTTGTCTGGAGTGTGGGTTGGGGTGCATTTTGTCTACATTCTGCTTCCTAGCCTTGTAGCCACACACTCCTGCTTCGGGTCGATCTAGTAATCTTCCTTGCCCACTCGAACACCACAACTCGGGCTCTTAAAGCTAGTGGTCGTGCCACCTGGTAGATCTGATAAGGCGTCTGTAGTCTTGTGGATACAGTGACAACCAAAACGCATTGTTCTCACTGAAGAACTCTTCAGGCATTCCATTTATGTGGTCAAGGACGCGCTTAAATGTCCGCTCCTCGTGGTAACACCATGGGCAGATAACCACTAGGCGACCATGTGGGGCTGGAATCATATGCTTTTTCAGCTCTCTCTTGCTGTTACAATATTTGTTGCATAACCGACAAGTCTCCGCTATTCTGCAAAGAAACAAATAATTCATTGTTGGTTGCTGTAATTACTCTTTATTCCAGCATAGGTTATCGATCACAGATTTAAAAGGGAGGTGGGGGATGAAATGACCAATAAGTATATATATATATATATATATATATATATATATATATATATATATATATATATTTCTGATTCCATCCATGTCAACTCTGCTGACATGGAATATGCTCGATGAATCAGTTCCTGTCAGGTCAGTGGTATAAGCAGGCACTTAGTTTGTGTTTTGACCCTTTCTTCATCATTAGTCATGTTCAGACAAGGATTATCTTGTACGCTCTTTTAAACTCATTTTACTAAACATGGGAGGGAACATGGTTGACCAGGCCAGATTCCTTACCATTTTATACTATAGGATTCATCTTTTCTTTGACTTGGTCCGTCACGGATCACCATCTATCAGACTTACATACCTCAGACTTAATAATACATCTAAGGTCTACCGGCTTCAATCCACAGTTGTAAAATCTGACGTGGCCCATCCCGGATCACCATCTGTAAATAAAGGGTCATCAGTTATCATTGGAGACAAATATATTATTCCTTGAAGATTATCACTGAAGGTTCATATACTTCTGTAATGAAAGGAAATGAATATATACACACATCCTGCAGTTATGGCAAACTAAAACTATATATAGACTTTCATGGACGTTTTACAGAAAGAACCTCTTCCTCAAAAATAGGTTACACATGTTAAGGTACGTTGCTAGAATTGGCTGTTAGTTTGACAGTCCATATACATCAGATATAAATATATTTTATATGCTTGTAACTGAACTTAATTCATATGTATATGTGCCATAATTATAAAAACAAACTTATTAGAAGCCAAGACTGAACATTGTATCCGAGTCTGTGTGACTGGAATCATGGTCATTACAATATGGTACGCAGAATGGCGATAGCTCTTGTACGGTACGAAGACGGGTATATTGGTAGTGCTCTACAATTTTTGGCAACACGTTGGAGGCAAACAAAAAACGCCCCGTGATACTGGCAGAGTCAAACACAGATATATGGACGACTAGAAATTTTGAATCGAAAAAATAATGAGTACAAAACTCCATTAATGGTCCGTCTATCTCCAGCAACTTGTGGTCCCTCGTGGTCGTCAGAAACGTTATTTTTTTCTCTTGACTTTGATCAGAACGTGCATCCATATTTCATTATCGTTGACAATCTCATTCAAGGGGCCCCGAGTGGCCAAGCGGTCTAAAGCGCTCACAGTTACGGATCATTGCCATTGCACCTCAGTCTGCATGGGTTCGAGTCTCGGGTTCGGACATTCTGGATATGTGAGAAAGCTTGCCAGTAATCTCGTGGGTAAATGGTTCTTTCCAAAGTTTTCCTGGGTTCTTCCTCCACTATTTGTACTGGCCGCCATGTATGGCCTATCCTGTGCTGAAAAATGGCGTTAAACCCACCACCACCACCACCAATCTCATTCTAATGCCCCTAGTCATACTCTTTATATTTGGCTAGTACCTATATCTGAAAATAATCATCGCAGATGTTTGAGCGCTTATCTTTCTGAGCTTTGAATGAATGAATATTCAGCAAATTACAAACAACTGAGGAATCAATGTCCGTGATAACATAAATATTTCTAGCGTGTATTGAACATCTTCAGTAACTGACATATTCACAGCAGCCACTTTATTCTCACTTTTTGAAGACAATGGTATTCCAAAACATGCATAATCTTCCATGAGTTCACTAACATCTTTCAAATGACGAAACGCCCCCATAATTGCAGAATGTGACAGAGAATTACATCTGTAAATATTATTTGGGTAGCTTTTATATCAGTCTGAGAGTACCATAGAGCTAGTCCGAGTTTCCTCTGACCCTTGCCATACCATTTTTGATATCTGGACATTCATGTTGGGGTGTCTGTCCAAATATCAAAAATGGGGTGGCAAGGGTCAGAGGAAACTCGGACTACCTAATTATACAGACTGTACTTTGTTTAGTAGCCAGAATTGTTCTCCTTTTCTAACACTAACATTTTCATTTACATTTAAGTAACACACACACACACACACACACACACACACACACACACACACAGAGTAAAGCCTCGTTAATCCGGCCGGACACATTAATTCACAGTGAGTATGTCCGGAATAACGACTTTTCCGGATATTGAATCATGCACTTTTTTTATTTACGATAGCATCACACCGTGTATATATACATGTATATGCTAGCTTTAAATGTAATGGACTGTATATTCAATAATGGTTGAAATAAATTAATGAATACATCTATTAATTTGTGTTTATTTTACATTATTTTAACATGCGTCTGTACGTACATGTACATTAAATATAAGTTTAGACAATTAACACATCCAACATGTATGTACGGTACATATATTTATCATGTTAATTTCCTGAAGAAATCTGTAACCTTTGTTTGCCTGGATTCTTTGGCGGATCTATCGGCAATGCTTATTGACAGTGGCCATATATTCTCAAGGGCTTCACTATTGTGCTTTATGTCATCACTTGTGAATATTGCTGACGTTCGCTCAAAATATGAAATTAATGTTGCTATACTATCCTTGGCTTGGTTGATGGAAATGTCTTTTCTCTCAGGGTCGGTAGTGTCATCATCGTTTTTTATTATCATTGTCTGGAACCTCATCTTTAGATACCAGGGTCAAAATGTCGTCATCGTTGAATTGTTGCCCTGTCTCTTCCTTGCCAAGATTGACGTCCCCATTTTATTCGGAAATGATGTCCACAGCTTAAGTCTGTCAGCTGTGTTTGTACAGCCATCAATAAACTGTGATAGTTGCATACAATTAGTAAACAACAAAGAGGCTTATTGATACTTAATTTTATTACCATATGTTATGTCAAAAAGCGTGGACGATTTGATCACACACACACACACACACACACACACCCTGTCGGCGACTAGCTAAAACAGACATTGTTTATACAATCACTGGTTAGAAAATGGTCACGCTACTTAGTTATTGATAGTGGCCATAGATTCTCAATGGCTTTACTATTGAGTTTTATGTATTATTCTACTGACTGTATTTTCATTTACGATTTTTTCAAATTTTCTTATTTTTTGACAGATTATTTCCGGATTATCGAGACAAGCTTTAATGTAATTTTACACTTTTGTCCCCAATTTTGATTCCCGGATCCGGAACGCGGATTTCTTGATTAACGGAGCAAATTAACGTTTAGGAATTCCGTTCCCGTTGAATTATGTCTGGATAGCGAGGTTTCCGGATAAACGGAGTCCGCATTAACGAGGCTTCACTATATAATAATAATAATAATAATAATAATAATAATAATAATAATAATAATAATAGTAATAATAATAATAATGAAGACTTTGTATAGCGCCTAATCTTTAGAAGCTCTAAGCGCTTTATAGCATCTATAGTGATATGACTACACTACAGAAGTTCAAAAAACAAAATCCATGAAATTGGAAAATATAAAAACATGCTGAAATCATATAAGATACAAAACATTATTAGGTCTCTAAGTTTGTTCCTGCAGTCGAAAAAAAGTGAGTTTTAAGAGCACTCTTAAAAGGGACCACTGTGTCTTTGTGTCTACTTTCAATGCGCAATTCGTTCCACATCGCCGGCCCTGGTATGCAAAATAGTTATATGACTGTATCTGGAGTGATGCATGTGCAACTCCAGATCGTTTCAAAAGCATGGTTCGTGTCGTTCGATTGGTGTTAATTTTCTTGACGTGTTTAAAAAAAAACCTTGGCTGCAACACACTATTCATAACTTGTCAAATGCCTTTCACATGAGTTCGCTCTAGGTTATTACCATCTCGCAAAAAACATATTCTTAGTCAGCGTGCAAGATATTAACATTGAATTGGAACCCCCAAAATCATAATCCAATACTGGTAATACTTCCAATAATTATATGAATAGTAATAAAGTACTGATATTATTATTATTATTATTATTATTATTATTATTATTACTGTCCTATTTATCCAAATTTATTTTGTTAAGACCACACATTTGTAAACTCCTTTTCTGATTACTGCTTTTGTGTTTTCTTTAAATAATGTATATATAAGAAGAATCCAATTAACACTGTATAGGCATACGATAGAAGACTGGAAATTGTAAATCATTACATTTCGGTTCACAGTATAAATCTATTGTTTAACACTTTCATGATCATCACTCGTATAGTCACGAGTCTGCGTTTCCGAAAACATTTTCGTTAACGAGCTAGCAATTTCATGTTGATATGAATAGGACAAGTTGAATTCAACATCTTCAATCCAGCCGATCAGCGTTCTAAAATCAGTGAATGAATCATGTAACATGCCGAAAAAATGGGGCTATATACATTTGCCAAGGACACGGAGTATTGAACACGTGACTACGAGTCCGACACTGCCTGATTTCATGTACTTGCTAAATATGCAATATCAGTCTTACAGGTGATGGTCTTCAAGATTTGTACCTGTTAATAATAGTTACCTATGATACTAGGATAAAATCAACGAAAGTAAAGAAAAATACTTATCAAAATTACCCATTTGTATAAATTTTATTCTTTTTTATATATAACAAAATGCTTTCTAAAATATATAAATCACCTCAAAATGTACTTATTTTCCAGTGCGGTTCACAACGAAGTAGCTGTTGGCGCTCGTCAAGACAAGGTTAATCCTGACTTTAAAGACCAGCAAGGTAAGGGTTGTGGACAATTGAAAGAAAGTCACAGAAAACACGTCACGGATGAAAGGTTTAGCTGCGAAAGAAAAGTAATAATGCATTAGTTTGGATGAGATAAAGTAAACCCATACTGGTTGCAAGCAATATAAGTTTATTATTTCATTTGTAAACATATCACATGTAAACAATGGTACGTCATAACATATATAACAACCCTAGTGCAAAGTTCTAAATGTTTCTTCACATCAATCATTGCTGTCACAACCATGACTGTCACAATTAATGCTGACACAATCATTGATATCGGAATCACTGCTGTCATAATCATTGGTGTCAGAATCACTACTGTCACCATCATTGCTGTCACTATCATTGTTGTCACAACCAATGCTGTCGCAATCATTGATGTCACAACCATGGCTGTCACCATCATTGCTGTAACAACCATGGCTGTCACCATAATTTCTGTCACTATCATTGCTGTCACTATCATTGCTGTTACAACCATGACTGTCACCATCATTCCTGTCACTATCATTACTGTCACAATCATGGCCGTCACCATCATTGCTGTAAGAACCATGGCTGTCACCATCATTCCTGTCACGATCATTGCTATCACAACCATGGCTATCACCATTATTGCTGTCGGAGTCACTGCTGTCACAATCAATATGAAAGCCATTCCAATCAATTCAAGGTAAACACTCTACGAATGTCTTGCGGTCTACTTCTGTCAAATCTGAACTTGCAGACTTGCCTATGTTTGTGAATAAGTCGTTATCATACAAGTTTTATTCTGGATTTCCAGTAACACTAACATCTTAATGCTGAACGCTAAGCGAGGCAGCTGTTAGTACAATTTGTGTAAGTCCTTGCACCAACTCGGTCGGGGTTCAAACGCGCGACCTCCCGCATACGGTGCTGCAACCATGCATAAACTAAATTTGTTGCTGAATGTCGTCTTACAAATTTCTGAATGCTTATTTATCATTTGTTCTGAATGCGCTTTGAAGTAAATTCTAAATGGATTTTGAAGCCACTAAACTCCAATAATTACTAAAGGAAACAGTAATGATTTTATTACGAATACGTAACTGCTAGTCTGTAATACACATCCATTTGAATTGAGCTGAAAGGTCTGGTTTCGAAATGAAAATATAATGTGGGTGTAATGATACATCTATCTCTTGATTGAAAATACATTATACAAAATCCTCGACAATTTCTTTCTCGCCACATAAAAAATAATAATAGTTTCTTTCGATAAAAGAAACCACTCATTACATTACAAGTGGCTTAGTGTATTTACTTTAGGAAGGTCAGGATACGTAGTGAGAAAGTCTTGATCAATCGGGAGAATTTACATAATGTTTACCAGGTGTATACGTATTCATTCAGATTAGAAGTAAACATTAATATTCATTCGTGATATATCTAAACAGTTTTAAATTACATACGTAATATATAAAAAACATACATACTTGGCTATGAAAGTTCTTACTTAAAAAAGGTCAGATATAATAAAAATTTACAAATATGTGTGGTGAGTAATTAGGTTTGGCTATATAGCGTCAATGGAAAAATATATTACAGACACCCTCCCCCCACCACAGCTGTATGGCGTCAAGGTTTTACAAATCAAACTGGGGCTGTATAGCGTCAAGGGGAATTTAACACGGAGAATATTGGGGCTGTATAGCGTCAAGAGAAAGTGGTATATTGGTTAGGTTTTGTATAAGGACAATATAAATTTAAGAGGCCAGTTGACTTCACGGTACTGAAATTTGTAAAATTTCAGATCATTTTTGTTGGTTGAGGCATCGAAGGCAAATTTGTTTGAGACATATGAGTGGCGCTGAAAAATGGTCGTTGAATTTTATATTAACATCATTACATTAACATAGAGAGCATCTCTTATTCTGTACCTCAGAGTTCTAACTTCTGATAAGTAGATCAGTACTCTTATCAAACAGAATTGTCTATCCACATAGATCCTTTTTTTCCAAAGGGTTGTATCAGTCATTCGGTGAATGTCCATGATGATCTGACATACATGGTATAGTCCGGGTGGAAGAGCATTGACTATATGAGGGTATACGATGCTACGTTTGTCCACATCTTATATCGAGAACAGGTGAAGGAATGCAGGTAACTGCGGTTATTTAATGTGGAAGAGTGCATCGAAACGGAATGAGTTATTTCACCAATCAGAATGCGCGTTACAAAATTCAGTCACAGTAACGTGAGTGTCTTCCAATCCTAAGAGAGTGGTCTGTGACATCGGATTCTCTATATTGGTGCGCTAGCGTCTGTCCGTCGGCTTGTCTGACAAAAACTTTCGTATGACACCACGCAAAGCTCTGATAAGAAGTTAGTTTTGTTTAGGTGCGTCCATAATTCTGGTCGATTTGTGAGTGAAATGAATATTGGAAGGTTAGTCACGGACCATATATATATATATATATATATATATATATATATATATATATATATATATATATATATATATATATATATATATATATATATATGTACTGGTGTGACATGAATATATAGGAGATTATAGCCTTTTAAATATAGTCATTTGACTTTTTGCAGTCAAGATGAAACGATCGCATCGTTTCGTAGAGACAAGAGAAGGAAAAAGGAGGCATAAACGTGATTTATCGCCTCGCCCAGTAACTGAAGTCTTGCTGAAATTCATGCCAGTAACTTTGACGATGACATGAGTGAGCCCGAATCCATACCTAGAGAGTCTACGTGCAAGCCAAGTTCAGCAGTAAACCCTGAATAGTATTACCAGATTCGAGAGACTAAAAAGCGTTCCTCTCGAAAATTTTAAACTACGGCTTACACGTACACGGTGAAGTTTATAGATTTTCAAGTTCAACGTACCGATGGAGAATGCTGAGGGGTTCATTACCAAGGTGTGGGATCTTTGCTAACTACACTGAAACAACAATGTCAAGACAAAGAAGGCGATCGCTTGACACTTTCCATTTATCACGACGGTTTGAAGTCTCCCGTTTGGATCGACTTTAGCAGCACAGCAGAATTTTCACCTTCCAAAGTCATCGACAAGATTCAACACGTGCAACAATCCAATGGCAAATTTCAAATTACCGATGGAAAAGCGACACTGTTCATGACCCACGTTTCTCGCCCCCAAGGGACAGGACGCAAAAAGGTGTATATGGGTAACAACCTTCACAGCATCAAGTGCAGCCTCATCCAAATTAACAACCCACAAAACCAGATGTGTTTAGTCCGTTCCATCGTCGGTGGATGAACGTATACCAACAAGAATGACAATACCGAAGACCAAATGAAATGTAAAGATAAATACTGGGAGCAAGAATACATCACTTTAGACCTTGTGGAGAAAAGCGAAGGAAGGCGATCGTTTGCCAACGTGATGCTAAATTGCTTGCAGGGTAAAACCGCACAACGACCGTGTTTATGCAAGACGGAGTATTTCCAGATGATTTACGACAAAACTAAATACATAAAACACGTGGACGTCGTTCGTGAAGACTTGATCATTGTCAATTACGAAGAAGACCTGTACTTTGTAGAAGCCGACGAATTTGGAAATGTCGTCATTGCGGCTTACGTGACAGCTAGCTAGCTTAAAATTGTACGACGTTTTAGAACTATTAGGAGATCTTGTGTTGTATTTTGATACGGACAGTTGCAAGGTAATAGAGGCTCGATAAGTCTTTCAAACACCCTCCACAGTTCCCATTCCTGGTAAGATTTCAGTGTCCTTGTTGACCTCGTTTTCCACTCCCCAACTGGAAGAACTCGAAACGTGGGTTAAAAGATGATGTCCGCTCCTTCTTTGACAGAAGTGAAAAAAAAAAAAGAAAGAAAAGGAAACCAGAAGTGAGAAAAGAAAAGAAGACTAAAGCCATCCCATTACCTCCTTCTCCACCGCCAGCATTACTACCATCGACTTCTACATCTGTTGTACATCGGACACGTAAAACCGTTCCCAAACAACTAACATTTCGCCCCATTCAAAATAGCATCATAGAAGAGTAGGTGACTTGTTACAAAAATAGAGAAGGCGTTTGTCAGCATTTACTACGATCCAGCCCATCGTGCCGGTTACAGAGGAGTTCAGAAGTCGTATCGTGCTGCCAAAATCCGACTGAAAAGTCTCCGTTTATCTGAAGTGCAACAATGGGTACAAGAACAATCCTCATACGCTTTACACAACCCATTTGACATAAGATTTCCAGAAGTCGCACTCAAGTGGAAGGCAAACATAATCAATGGCAAGCAGATTTATCTGAGATCTCTCGTTTAGCCACCTACAATCGTTGCTTTCTGTCAACGATGTATTTTCCAAATGAGCCTGGGTCGTTCCATTGATTTCTAAATCGATCAGCGAGTTAGTGCGAGCCCTCTAACTGGTGATGAAACAAAGTAGTCATCGCCCTCTTTAATGGCAAAAGGACTAAGACACATCATTTCTGATCCAAACTTTTCATAAAGAATTAAAGAAACGTGACATTCATTTTGTCACCACCGTGAATCCCGAAACCAAAGTCAGCATCATGGAACGTTTTTAAGGCACCTTGAGAGAACGCATGTTGAAATATTTTACACATCAACACATTCTCAATTACATTGACGTTTTACATCATCTTGTCGAAGCGAACAACCAATCTTATAGGAGCATCGGTCGTGCCCCTCAAGATGTGCCTCCCGACAACGAAGTGACTATTTTTTTTAGCGCCAGTTTAATGCGTACAAGACGATGACTTTCACATAGAAAGGCAGAGTGTTGACAAAATGAGATTCGGTGCGCATTGGAAAAACCAGATGCACTTTCGACAAAGGTTACTTATCCAACTGGACCATATAATTTTTTCTTGTCACTGAACGAGTGCATGGTCGTCATCATACCGTCTATATATAGAACATATGAATGCGGAAGTATTAAAAGGAACACTTAACTTGCCCGAGTTCCAACTTGTAACAAAAAAAGAAGACAAAGTGTACAAGATCGAAAGTATTCTCGAAAGATGAACACGTAAAGTGGTAAAACGTCGTATCATTGAAGTCAAAAAAGTACGTTGGAAAGGATATCCTCCTAAATTTGATTCTTGGATCGACGTTTTGCAAGTCATTGACTATAAAAAGAAGTGACTATCATGCTCTTCAACACAGCCTAAGCTATCACAGTGACCACTCCCAGTCACTCAGTTCTTCTCTGCAAGATCTAAAAACAAACCATTGTTTGCCATACCACCTACTATGAGGACCATGCAATAATCCAAATGGGTCGAATTTCATCCAGTCTCCTTTTTGACTGATTCAGCTCCCATCTAGGTTGAAGTCAAAGTGCAACCCGACGATTACATCGATTTGAATAGCAGTTAATTGTATTTGAAAGTGAAAGTGATCTAAACGGCAACAGCAATCCCGGATCCGATACTAGCGTAGCTCCCGTCAACAATTTCATGTATTCCTTGTTCAGCTGTGTGGATTTGTACTTGACAAACAATCTGGTCAGCAGCAGCATGGGTACATACCCTTACCGAGCATACATAGAAAATCTCTTGCGTACGGAAAAGAAGCCAAGATTACTCATCTGGATGCTTGGGTGATATGGAAACCTGACACTTCAGGCAAGGATAAGTATAATGACACAGCATTGACAGCAGATAACAATCATCACAATGTGGGTTTTAAAGACTGTCGAAATAAAATGCTGCAAGAACGGAGTTTAGAACTGTTCGATCGTTTACATTTGGACATGTGGTTTCAAGAGAAGTATTTGTTGACCGGTGGGGCTATTCGCTTGAGACTGAATCGTAGCAGTAGCACTTCGCATTTGATGGCTCACGCCAACTAATACAACACCATTATCCATAAAGCCAGGTTCTACGTGCGTCGTGTGGAAGTGTTACCTAAAATGGGAAATGACATCAATCACGCTTTGAGCAGAACGAAGGCCCAATATCCGATACGAGGTGTGGAAATGAAAACTTTCACCATTGCCACTGGACTCTGATCCAAGATCGAAGATCTGTTCCAAGGATAGTTACCCAAACGTTTAATCATTGGTATCGTTAGCAATGCAGCCCTCAACAGTGCCCAAAATGAAAATCCTTTCCAGTTTAAGCACTACAGAGTGTATCAAATCGAAGTCAGTTGGTATGGAAACGTGTGCTCGGACCTTCGAACCTAACTTTACCGAGAAGAATTACTTTTGTTTACTTTTACTTGTCCCTGTACGAAGCCACGGGGCAGTTAGGAAACAACACTAGTCACGGCATTTTGTACGAATATTATGCAGGAGGTTACACTTTGTGGGCTTTTGATTTCAATCCAGACCAAGAACTATGGACATTTTTCTCCCTATAAAACCTGGTCAACTGCGTGTGGAACTTCAGTTTGCCGATGCTCTTGCCGAGACGTCTTGAACGTCATTCTGTATGCCGAACTCGATAACGCCATAGAAATCAACAGTTTAAGAGAAGTTATTCTAGACTATTACAAACTACGGAATACACTTATCCCTCCTTAGAATAGTGAAGCATCTATATAAATGGAATGAGATTATTCAGAAAAAGCAGATCACCAAGACAAATACGAAGAGGTAGTGGTAATGAAGCCCAGATGGCCAGAACATGAACAGCATTTAATATCTTGCTTTGCCAAACACTTGGCGAATAAAATGAGGGAATTGACTAAGAAAGATTGCTATGGATGTAAAAACTAACATCCCATTCATATGCAATACGATACATGTCTGATCATGAGTCAAGTAGAAAATTTGGACGAGTATCTGGACGAATCTTGAAGTCTCATCTCAGAAGAAGCCGTGTTACATCAGTGGTATAAAAACTGCCTTGATCATTCCTCTCCTCCGTTGATTGCTCGAGAGATCAAGCACATCGAAGCTCTCTTGGATCAGAGTGTGTAAACAAAGTGAATAAACGGTTTCTTGTCAGACCTTTTCAAGCAAATGGTCTTGATTGAATTGATGACTTATCATTACATGTGAATAAAACAAACAAAATCATGAAAACAAATGGATATATGGGAACTTTATTACCTTTTGAACCACAGTTCCTCATCGCAAATCTCAAGACCATCAATCATATGTCATCAATACGGACGAGAGAGAGAGAGAGAGAGAGAGAGAGAGAGAGAGAGATCATCAGGAACCATACAATGGGTTTATGGACAGTAGTGTCGACAGGAAAGAAGCGGACTATATCTTGTGGGAAAGCCTGCTGCCAGAAGGGTGAGGAAACTTTGACTATAAAAGATTGTCATAATAGCTCGTCGATAAAACTTAAAAAGGCTCTTTTCAGTACTACACAATACTCTAGAAAAAGATATACTAATTCAATAGCCAAACATTGTATGTTTATATGAAACAAAATAGAAGTGTGTCTATAAGCACTTCATTTTGTTTGATTTCTTAGATGTGTGTCTAAGTTCTTCTTTCTGTAGTTGTCAAATAGTCTCCATGTCTATGTGTTTGTAATTAGTGATTGTAGGTTTAAAAAAGTGATTGAGTACTTCATTTCAGTCCGTGCCTTTTTTAAAAGGAATTTTATTGATCGATACATGAAGGTCAGTCAGCGGCAACCGAGCAGCAAACAACACTATGGAATTAGCTATACCAGCGACGGAATTTTTCCCGCCACAGGCCCTCAGTGCCATTATGGGCATTGGGTTACAGCTTGCTAGTAACTGGAGCCTAAGGCAGCGGAGAAGAGAACTACTCTTCTCTTAGTCTGGGAAAAGAAAGAAAATTATGAAAGAAGATGGATTCTCACGTACATGAGAACTAGGGAAAAAAAAACAACGGCGGCGGAGGGTAACCCAGCCGGACCACAGCACCCCACCCCCGCAACCAGAAGTCATTGAGGAACCTGCCCCCACCCCACCTAAGAAGGAGGATACTGTACAGGGGGATGTAATAAAAGCCCTCACTGACAGGGTAGCAGAGCTATCCAACCAAATTCAGGCCATTTTTATGGCTACGACGGAGGATGTGGCCACGTCGCCGATACAACTAGAGCCTGAACCATCACCACCACCACCACCACCCCCACCAAAAAAGGGGGAAGAATAAAAAGGGGGTGATGAAGACTAGTATACCCACCCCCACTCAGTCTCCAAGTGTGGCAGTGAACATGGAAAAGAAATTGGAAGAAGCCTCGCCCGAAGATAAATGGGAATCGCCGGTCAAAACAGTGCGAATGCCAGAGAAAACAAAGGAGAAAATTATGGTGAAGCTTTGCAGTGATCTGGGACTCACGGAGCTCCTTAAGGACAAGAGGAAGGCAGGTGGTTTTGTATCCTGAATCACCTACATCGGATTTAGGTCGCTGCAAAATTCACCACCTCGTATCCACCAATGGAATTTCGCACTAAAGATACTCACAAGGCACTACAATGATCGTCCCCTCCACCCCTGCTCGATGCAGCACAATACATCGCCTCCCGTCATGGAATCTAGTTCCCTAGAGTATCCCGGGAGGAAGAAAGAACTGCTGCATTCCTTGCAGAGGTAGAGGATCGGCGGGGAATTTTCTGCCAAACTGAATTAAAGCCCTTCTAAGGGCTATTTCATTGCCATTTATTTTACTGAGCTCTCATTTGGCACGATAACTCTATTCGAACAATCTCTATTGAGAAATCTGACACGATCATTTCGAAATACCGCTCCAAATTTACAATCTATTCCAACCTAACAGTGACCCAACTATATATGTCGCATAGACATTTTAGAATAAAATTTGTTAGGGACTTATCATATGTACACTATGTACTAGAAACATTGGTTTGTTAAATTCTAGGAAAATTTCATAACTCTAAAATTTGATATAATTGCACAGGTGGCTTACACAATATTGGTATATTGCTGTCCATTAGTATAACTGGACTGAATTTGAAATAAGTACGGCTAGGGCGTTCCAGGGCGTGAACGACATCGATCTACGACATCTGCTGGCTTTCCGGGACTCTTTCTTCCTTTTCTGCGACCAGTATCCCTCAACATAGCGATATGAGAAAACTATTTTTCTCTGGCTATTATATGGTGCCATTGCACCTATAGTATCTTTCATCCGATTGGTTGATAGGGTTGAGTGCGTGTTGGTACTATTCCCACTCACCATGGCCTTTCATTCATTTCGATGGTCGCTACGACTACGATCTGACGGCCTAATTAAGTAGCATATTTTTTATGCATAAATGCCCGCGGGGATGTGGCACTATTCCTTCCCCCGGGATTAATTAAATGGCTAGCTTTGCTAGCATAAACCAGTGCTAAATGTACCTCCGTGTACGAAACACTTTTATTAAACTATTGGATTGGATGCGAATATCACGAATATCTCAATCTTGCGCCCAAAAAACCAGCAAGACAATATCGGGCACATAGTTTGTTACTATATTTTAACAAACTATGGTATTTTATTTGCTGCACAAGAAAGACGTGCGTTATTGCATGGTCTTGTAGATTCCTAATGAAAGCGACATTTGTATTATGCCACATACAATTGAGTACAGGTGTTAATATTTGCAAAACCCTCACGAGGCGGGAATTTGAGACGACCCATTGTGTTTGATCAAACATTTCTATTTAAGAATGGTTAATCAAGATGACAAGATGATTTAATCGATGACCTTAAACATATTCAAGTGGTTTCCTCATTGTATTGCTGTTCGTATATTTCTTTCTAAAGTATTTTGGTGGCGATGTGACAGCCAATGCTTGTATCTATTGACAGACGTGCCAGTAATGATTTCTTTTAAACATAAAATTGTGTGTCTTGTAAATATTAAGACTGAAATGATAGATGATTCAGTGTATTACATAAATACAGAGTGCAAACTACTTGTTATATTACAATAAAATCTACAACCGGCCACATCGAAACATAAAAGAATTTTCCAGATGTCTCAGTTATGCGATAGAAGAAAGCTGCCAGTAACATGTGGAAAATGTAAATATAACAGGTATTTGCTATCATGAAACCCAAGTTCGTGCTGTTTGTGAACCGTTAGGGTATGAAACAAAGATTATATATTTCTTCTTCTTACAATAATGTAATGGGGTTTTCTGGACCATACTCGCTCATGATGTGAATTATGTACCGTATTCAGTGTACAAAAGCCACTCAAGAGCCTTGCCTTATACACCATTATTATAAAGCATGGCTGCAAGGCTCCTATGAAGGACTTTATCAAGGGGTTTGCTGAAGTCTAACATCTTTCTGCTGTTTGTTGTTTAGTCAGGCTGCTGGTTCCTGATGTGTGATTGTAAGTTTGCTCTTGCATGATCTCTTCTTTCTGAAGACGTGTTGTCTTTGATATAGAACCCTGATACTTTAAAAGAACGTCATCTGATGGCTATAAATGTTGTGTTCCCTGACCATGCATGAAACTGATGTCAGGGAAACTGGCCTGTAGCCAGAGGCGTTGCTTTGGTCGCCTTTCCTGAAAAATGGAGTGAACAATTTTCCTCCCCAATCGTCTGGAGTCTGTCACTACTATAATGAGCTTTTTGTATGAAAGTTAGCCCTGGAGATATTGATGGTGCAAACTCTTTCATGAATCGTAACAAAATCTTGTCAGGACCAGTCGATGTATGTGGGCTAGGCTAAGGTCTTGAATTAGCTTAAGTACCTCTTTATAGTGAATTTGGGTAGGTGGGGTATCGCCGTCTTGTTAGTACCGAGATCAGGCATGTGAGTTGTTGTGTACATAGTGTAGACTAACGAGAACTGGGCGTTCAGGATTTCTGACTTGACAGATTACTGGAATGAATTGTACCATCCTTCTTCAGATGGGAGAAACTTTAACCATCACATAGCTTTCTTTAATTTCGTTATTTTCCCTGAATAAATATTATGATGTCTTGCCGGTGGTGCTTGTGTTGCTGGCCATATCGTTTACATATCAACAGAGTAACTTTTAGCATATGTCGTTATCTATCAAAATTCTTTCAATGGTTTGCTTGTCTTGTTCGCGTATTTGCCCTTCCCTCCGTCCTGGAGCGTTTTTGTATCTCATGGTTGCACCATGGTTGGCTGATGTCATATTGTAGTCAAATATTGTTTTATAGGTGTGGTTATGCAGTGGTAAGACATGAATACAGATGAGAATTCTTTGAAATCGATTTCCTCCACAAGCAGACGAGTCTCTTAAATGGCTTCTCTCTGCTTGGAATGACGTAAGTGTCAATCATTAGAATGTTGTGGTCAATGATCCCAGTTACTGGAGAACACTTGGCGACAAGAGATGGGCGGTTTGTCAAGATGTCTTGATGGGAAGTGGACAATTTGTTCACATTTAATGTCGTTTACTGCAGTAATGAAGGCCTGGTTTATAGGTTGGTGGTAGTTTTGTCGTGATATGGAGTCGTCAACAAAGTTAATATTGGGTAGGTTTGCATCTCCTCCAACCCAAAATGTGTGGTCATTATATCGTGAGTAGAGGTATGCAATTTCTCCATGGAACGTTTCTGCATAACCGATATTGTTACCATCAGATCTGTCTCTTCTAGTAACGAATCTGTAAGTGTCTGGTAATACTTTATTGTGAACAAAGGAAGTGCTTAGACACTTCTTGCGAGCAGATGTGATGTCAGGATCTCAGTTCAAACATTTCTCTATCGGCGCATACGTTTTGAAGGTTAATGCAAGATAGGTCTGAGTTTGTTTTTCTTGGATGTGGTGTGTGCCTACCTACGAGTACTTTGCGAGGATGAACATTTTGGCGGACCACTGTTAATGCTGGAGGTGAAGCAAGAGATGAATGATTTCGTTGACAGTGTAAATGGGTGTGCTACATGACGTAGGATTGTTTTCAAACTCCTCAATAAGGCATGTGTTGAAGTTTAGTACGCATCAGTTACAACAACTCACCGCTGATACTTCAAGGGGTTCCTCTACTCTACAGCAGTACACATATACTTGCGGTTTTTATCGAACCATTTCCACAGCCTTTACAGCTAACTGAATGTATCTTTGTAGACTACGTGCATACCTTTCCACCTATATCCCATGGGCATTTCACCACTCCGGGGGCATGGTTTGATGTATTCTGTATACAGAGAATATATAGAGTAAGTGGCCAGTCGTGCGTCTTTAAGGAGCCGAATATACAGCGTTCTTTCTTTCGGAACATGCCTGGTTGGTTGCATGTAGTCGGTGGGGAAAGGATATCGCTGGTATTCCATGATGTGGTCGAGATGCTAGATATGCAAGATTATAGGATAGGAGCATTCGTATTTCAAATACATAGACAATTACACGCATCATAGGCTGCAACGTTGGACAATGAGGGGGGGGGGTATGAGTGTAAACAACACTATATAACGTAAAATCCGATCACTGAAAGTGATAAATCCTGCTCAAGACATGCATTCTGGGTAGATATACAGTAGTTGTGACATGAGGGAGAATGTTCATACATATTTAACGCGCTGAAAAGGTGCACGGGACTCGCTAGGACTCCGAGGAAACGAAGAAATTGTCCTTTCGCAACTGGTCGATGTTGGACAACTCAGCACATGCGAAATTATCTCCATTTTTGTATTCATATGATAATGGCACAGAAGAGAATGAGAGTTGTACAGTGTGCATAACATATGTTTTAAAAAATCACTCCAGACACCCCCCCCCCCACATGAAACCGCCTTGACTGAAAGCAAAGATTGCATGTAAATGTATTCTTTATCCAAAACTTTGGACATATGTAAAACGTTTACAAAAAATCTCCGAGATAACAATTGTTAATTAACGCGATTCGTAAGTGTTATTTTGTTTTAAATAACTCACAATCTTTCAGAAGAAACTCTTTATTTTACTGATTTTCTTCTGAAACATAAATCTTCCTTGAAATCTCATGTACCTTCACTGGCGTTTCCCATCCATCTCTTTTGAGACCTCTCAGTTACCTTGAAAGCGGCCCCTCGTGCACCTTCCTCTGACGAGTCTCATGTGAATACATCGAAGCCTCTCATGGACTTTCAAACAAACACCAGACGCAAGTTTTTGTCATTTGAATACTAAACCACAAATTACTACAATGTATTAGAGTTAAGTTGTATGAAAACCAAATCACTTCATACAAGTTCCACTGGATATCGTCGGCTGACCAGTCGATAAAAGATAAATTCGTTTCATTGTTATTGAAGAAAAGTGAGATTTAAACCTGTTGGTTAATCAAATGTATTATCACATTTATTTTAATTTCTAATTCCAGTGTTTGCCTTTGAAATATGTGTCGCAAATCGCTACAAGTTCAACAAGAAATATCGCAAGTTGAAAGCCAAACTTGAGAAAGATGAAGCAAATCCGAATCTTTCCAGAGATGTTCAGCAGGCTCAGGTTTGCAATAGTATTTGAGATTAAATAATCTATAGTAAAATGTATTTAGAAGCAAAAACATTAAAAAATTAATTCTGAATTGTAATAATATAGTGAATTGTAATAATATAGTGAATTGTAATACTATAATGAATTGTAATAATATAGTGAATTGTAATAATATAGTGAATTGTAATACTATAATGAATTGTAATAATATAGTGAATTTTAATAATATAGTGAATAGCTGTTAAGAAAAAAAAATATAATCACTCCGAATTTTCTAAATCTGTTAGATATATTTCTATTTTAAATACTAGTATATATGCAAATGCATATTAACACATCATTCCTTTAAAGTTCAAATACACGTCTTAGGAACAGATTGCTTAGCGTTATAAATTAAATATAATGCCCATTAGTTCATATGTCCTCCCAATTATTGTCTGCAATTTGGCTCAAGTCATGCACCACAAACATTCAGGAAATTTTGCAAAAGTGTTACATTTGTAAGAAAAGTCCCAACAAAATCTGTGGTCAATAGACAATGGCCAAGATCCACGAGTCTGACATAAAGACACACTTTTGCCTTAGTCATGTTTTCTGATACCTTGCATTTGAAACTTGATAGACATTTTGTCGATTTCGGATTGAATAATTCAAAGGTTCAGATCACATTGACTCCAAGATGGAAAACTTCTTTGCCATGTACATGTATGTTGTTCAAAGTTCATTGGTAACTTACATTTTGTGGTAACATTATTGTATGGTTGCAGATAGATCAAAGAAGAAACAAAAATGAGACCATAGGTCATAGGCCAATGCCAGAGCAAAAGTGACATAGTACACTAGGGAAACAAGTACGCCTTTCATTATCTCTTTGTCTCATCATTGAAAGAGGGTTTTAATTACAGTATGTACAAAAGGTACCACTGCATGGCGGTTATGTAATGTACGGTTTAATGTTTTATTTTTTATTCATATGCGATGCTTGTTTAAGCTGTATATCATATTACATTTTCTAAAGTTTTTTAATCTTTGTCTATCTGTTTGGCTGTCTGTCAGTCCACCTGTCCATCCATGTACATTTCGTGTAGTTCTGCAACAGTGATACATACTTGGACAGATCATTTGATTATTACAGATTTATGTGCCTTTGATAGGTTTATCCAATTTTTATGGAGCTGTTACCCCTTTTCTGTCAATATGAAATCTCCACTATGTCATGTCATTGTTAATAATCAGCTTAGCTCTATTTACATTGTATGTGCTATATGTATAAACTCAGATTTTATGCATAAACAATACAATAATCCTTTATTGATTAAAGGAGCACACATACATATACAGTAATCTGATGGAATAGTTTAATGGTCCGTTCACATCTCTTACTCTGTGTAACAACAAACTTTTCCGAATTTTGTTTTATGTAGTTATATCTGAATTACCAAATAAGATGTCTATGTTAATGTTGCAGAAGGCTGCCAATGCTGAGGATGAAGATAATGAACTGCAGCAGAGGACACATCAAGGGAAGAACTTACTCTATGGTCAGACCATTCAGGTAGATTATAATTGTTTAATCTACCATGTGATCAGTCTGAAACCTTGTCACATAGTTTTTACTCTTGGACTGCATAAAACAGGAAGCCCCATATGTGTATACCGTTTTAATCAATTGCACCTTTGAAAAGGATACGTTTGTTTTTGCATGGTCATAATTTACCATACTGAATGATGGATAACTGTTATACTTAGTACAATTTGAGGAGAAAGCCAAAAACGCTTGAATTCAATGCTCTCTGAAAATATATTAAGGTTTTCAGTTACGTTTTTCTGTTAGGTTATAAGACACTGGATGTACAACCGTCATGCATCTTTCATCCCCTTACTTACTCTCTGACCACCATGCAAGGTGAAAGTCAATTGATAGTTATTATTATTTTGTTGGTTTAAATTATTCTTTATGGTCCCAAATTCCAAACTCTAGAGGAGAAATAAAGCAATCCTTGGACTGTAGTGTTTGGAAGCAATGCTTTTTTTTATCTCTGCACTCCCAGTCTAGCTCTGACTTCCTGGAAAAGACAAGGGCATCTATAATTTGAGTTCCATTTTATTGTGACATATAATTGTAATATAATCAAGAAGATGTAATAAGAGAACTGAGCAATGAGATTTCATAAATATTTTATGTGATTCTTATTTCTTGTATTCATGTTGTAACGTCATGTCTGCAGACATATTTTATGTTGTACTTAGATATTGTATTAGGGCTAAAACATTTGTTTCGACTGTTCAGTCTAAATTGAAAATGGTCATATTTGAGAGTATAATGTATGTTTGGGACTAATGAGATTTATTAAAAAGAGTTCTACGCAATGCCGTTTTGACAATGTCACGAATGTAGCTAAACCAGTACATACCGGTATCTTGATATGAAATTAATACGAAACTATTCATTTTGTGGGTGAACTTCAATAGAAATGTTCAGTATGTTTTTTGGATTAATTCATAATACTGGAAGTGTCTTTCACATTTTCACTTATAGCATTGCTAATTAAATTGTTAATTAAGTAGGTTGGATTTGCTTCTTTCTGTTGCCTAGTTTATGACCATATAGTTGTAACACCTTATAAAAATAGTCACCAATAAAAACTTTTTTATAATGTCTTCTTAAGTTAGATTATTTTGTATGTGCTTTACAAGTTACTGTGGCGTTCATTTTACTATGTTATAATGCATGACTTTATGATCATATTGGAATGTGTCCTTGCTAGGTGATGTATATACGTGAATATTTGTATTCTACTGGGAAAAACATTTCTCTGTGTTAATTTTGAAGGTTTCACAAAGGATACAGAGACAAAATAGATGTGACTGAAGATGTTACATACTTTAGGAAGGTGATGTAAATGTATAAAGCAAAAGTAATCACGTAAATTATTGGAGCGAAATGCACATAGCTACGGTAACATATTTTACTTTATACACAAATGGTATTTGATTTCAGAGATCAGCTTGAGAATTTTGAATTAAAATGACTTCCATTATTGTTTTGTTTAATTCTGTGTTGTTTTTTTTTTTCTTCAGTTGCGTCATTTATTCACCAACAAGTACATCCATGCCAGCACATCTACCTCCATCGCAGAGAGTAGCAACATGGCGGTAAGTTCGACACTACTAGTCTTACTGAGGTGTCAACCACAACACGAATGTATATAATGTCAAACATGTCTACTGAGGTCAGGCAGGTATTGGCAAAAGTAGCCTTTTATGGACAAGTGGTCTTTGTGCAACTGGCCATCCCTATAAAATCAAGGTGGCAGGAGATTGATTGTCTTGTCGATATATAACCATAATATAACTTTTTATTTATATAATATATAAAGAAGTAGGTAGAACATTTTCTTTTAAAGCATTCTATATACTTGCCTGAATGCAACATACTAAACTATATGTATCTGAGACCAAATAAAGCTGATATGTGTACCTCAGTGGTGAACATATCTTCAAGGTGAAGGTTAGGGCTCAACAGTGTATCTTTGTGGAAGTAAAACAAAAAGTCATAGGGTCAGGCCACACTGGGGTATAAATCATGGGAGCACCGCAAGGGTCAGGCAACACAGAGATGGACATCATGGGAGTATTAGTGGGGTCAGGCAACACAGGGATGGAAGTCATGGGAGTATCAATAGGGTCCGGCAATGCAGGGATGGACATCATGGGAGTATCATTGAAGTCAGGCAACACAGGGATGGAAGTCTTGGGAGTATCAATGGGGTCAGGCAACACATGGATGGAAGTCATGAGAGTATCAATTAGGTCAGGCGTCACAGGGATGGAAATCATGGGAGTATCAATGGGGTCAGGCAACAAATGGATGGAAGTCATGGGAGTATCAATGGGGTCAGGCATTGCAGGGATGGAAGTCATGGGAGTATCAGTGGTGTCAGGCAACACAGGGATGGAAGTCATGGGAGTATCAATGGGGTCAGGCTACACAGCTCTGGAATTCATGATAATATCCATAGGGTCAGACAACACAAGGTTGGACCAAATGGAAATAGCTCTAGGTTCAAGCATAAGGGTTAACTTCATGGTAATAATCACAATGTCAGCCATAATTGGGTGGCTGTCATAGCAATGAACATAGGGCCATGTCTGACAGCAGTAAAAAGTCATTTAAAGAGCCATTGAGTCAGGTAACACAGGAATGAAAGTCACAGGAATGGCCATTGCAACAGACAACACTAAACATTTTGATCTTATTTCCTGCTATATGTACAGTACTATTTTGTATCATAACATTATATATTCACAGGTGGAGCTGCAGGCATACAATGCAAAACACGCCCAGTTTAAAATCATGCCAATGTACAAGGTTAGGGCAGAGGGAATTGTGGTAAGTAAATGTTTTGAAATCATTTATATTTTATCCATTTACGTTTTGTGTTGCTAGTTAATCATGGAAAAAAATTGTTTTCACAGATATATCGTTGCATGTACCTCATAGTAAACTATATTTTACAGATTTACCTTACATTAGTGGCTGTATTCTACTGCAAGGTTATTATGATATGAGTTCTTGTTTCGCTATTCGGTTGCAAATTAATTATATTGTTCTTCACAATTGATACTTTTCTGCACAACACCTTTTTTATATACATGAACAAATCTTTCATAGGCTTTGGTAACAGTAACTTACATTACATGTATTCTTATATACTTTTATTAACCCAAACAAATGCATGTAAATTGTGAAATCAAATAAAAAAAATACCTATCAAAATGAGTAAAACATTTCCAGCATATGTAAAATAAATATTGTGAAATCCATTTAGAAGTGACATTATATGCACAAAATTGAAGGCAATCACCTGTCTGGCTGTACACCATAAGTCACTTCTACTGACTGACCTTTCTGAATAATGTCATATAGTATTTGTGACTTGTTTCTTACACAATTTCAGATGCATGTTGATTTACTTCTAATATGAGCTGAAGTTCCCAAATGCAAAATAAAATTCACTAACTTGATTCTGATAAAAAGTGGAACTTACTAGAAGATATTTTGTAATGATTGTATGTATACAACTATGTAACAAAAAGAAGATAAACCAGCACATTTAGTAAAACCAACAAATACTTTATATATTTTAAGTTACGATATGAACTATAAGAAACATGTACAGTATTTTGGTATAAATTTTAAATAATTCTAAATGTCCTATCACAGATTCAAAAGTATCGAATTTTCCTAACGAATCCCATTAATCTTTAAGGTCCTGATTCGGCAATGATGCAGAATGCCTTTGAATGAATTAACAACAATTACAAAATAATGTATTAATCAAGTCAATGAACACTTAGCAATTCTAATGAGTGATTTAAATAAACAATTGTTGTGGAATTATGTCTAAACATAACTGAAAACTCTGAAACACAGATTTCCAAAGACTTATTGGAAACAGGAATGAATAATTGCTGACCAAATGCCCCTTTCGTAGTTGACCTTTGTTGCAATACAATGTTCTGCAATTCCCAAGATGTGAGTAAACAGGTTTATTTCTAGAACATTCTGAACTAAACTTCACATACAAAGAGCCACAAGTTGTTTTGATAGGATCTTACTATCCACCAAGAGTGTGGCATCCATTTTGACTAGATTCTGATGTATCTTAACAGGTTCATGCGGATGATCAGATTGTATTAGAGAGTGTCGAGTGTAAAGGCCAGTATCTACATGTCAGTGAAAAGCACTTGAGAAAAGTCTCTATTTACGACCAGAGGTATGTAAACCAAAAGGGTCTAATCTGCCCATTTCCATTGTTTCTAGCACTGTCCATCCAACTTGCAGATAGTTTCATAGGGATTGTTCTGCCACGAACTTTTTCATCGATTTCTGTTCCATCATTCATCATTGCTTCCATCGCTAAATATCGTGAAGGAAATAGACAACTTCTTCATAAATTCCGCTATACACGATTTAGCAAAATCTTAAATCTCATCATCTGAAATGTAGGTCTTTCAAATTTGTATAATTGATGGTGATCCTCTATCAAATATATCTACCAGCACAGAAAACATTTAAAACACTTTGAATAATTCACTCAACAAAATTTAACCAGATTTGAGAAATCTGATTTCAATTTTGTCATTATCTTATAAAATATCCGCTCAGTTTTATTACTAATTGCAGAAAAAGAGTCAGAGACATTTTTGATAATTAGTTTGTTAAATTCAGGTACTTGAACATATAGTGGAACCAAAGTACTTACATTTTTGTTACTGAAATCCATTAGTAAAAAAAACTTTTTTAGTAATACATTCTGCCGAATAAAAGTTTAAATATTTGAAGCTAATTTATTAATTTAAATAGAGGTTCTTAAAATGTTAGAGGTTAAATAACTGTATAAATAATGCTGTATACATCAATGAAATCTTCAGACAAATATTTTCAAGCATATGCAATTAACAGCACCAGAAATAAGTTCTGCAGAAAGTTTTCTGCTTCCCAAAATTGTTTGGTGACGTTTTTTCTTTAGGCTGATGGTCAGCCCAAACTCACCCGATGCATTAGCAAAGCATCTACTCAGATTCTGTGTTAGTGGCTAGGGCAGCATTGTCTGTGAAGAGCATGTCCCTGACGGTTGTTTCATGAACTTTGCTCTTTGCCTTTAGTTGTGCCGGTCGAACATTTTGTTGTCTGATCACGTGTGCGGGTATATCCCTTTTGAGGATGTCACAGAGAAAGTTGAAGAGGTTGGACATTGTGTCATCATACTGCACTGTGAATTTCATGTCAAGCAATCTTAGGTGTCTGACTGTACGCCAATCGTCAATGACTTACAACTGACTGTACGCCAATCGAGCAATGACTTACAACTGACTGTACGCCAATCGAGCAATGACTTACAACTGACTGTACGCCAATCGAGCAATGACTTACAACTGACTGTACGCCAATCGAGCAATGACTTACAACTGACTGTACGCCAAGCGTCAATGACTTACAACTGACTGTACGCCAATCGTCAATGACTTACAACTGACTGTACGCCAATCGAGCAATGACTTACAATAGTTAAACTGCTGCTTCCAGTCTTTTATCAACGTTGTGAACCAAAGCTGGTGTGTCCTCTCCAGGGCATAAGCCTGGACAGGGTGATATGGAGAATCAGTTGTTGCCCATGCAGCTGGTTTCCCCTACTTCACATAGCTGATGGATCTAAGGGAAAGGACAACCCTAGTTAAATCCCCAATGGCTTGCATCTGATAGAGCCTCTGACAACCAAATTCAGCTCCAGGTCTTCACAAGTAGCTTAACAATGCTCAGCATAATCTGTTTAAATGGACTGGGGAAGGGCTGATGGGCAAGTTTCTGGCGCCTTAAAACCAGATCTGTTAAGCAGATAGAGCTTATTAACCTTGGATGGACACCCAGCTAGGAGAAGTTAAACTCTGACTTTAAGCCTTAGCTGCCTTGCGACTATATCCTCTCAAGGGGATGGCAAAGCGAGTAAACTATAACAAAATCTAGAGACAGAGTCCCTAAGGTGACTTGGCATTCTTTTAAGTGTCATCTCTGCAACTCCTGCAATGCCGCTGGTGCCATGACATATAGGCTTGTCCTTTTGCTTGGTTATTCATATATATATATATATATATATATATATATATATATATATATATATATATATATATATATATATATATATATATATATATATATATATATACACAGGAACATTAATTTATATATATATATATATATATATATATATATATATATATATATATATATATACAGTAACATTAATTTATATATATATATATATATATATATATATATATATATATATATATATATATATAAAACAGTAATATTAATTGCAAATATATCACACAATATTGCAAGTTATGTACTACAAGTGTTTGTCATTTTTGTTCCTCTACAGTTTAAAAGCATATGTGAATTTGTATTCATAAGTTGATCATTCATTCTCATGTGACACAAACATATTTTCGTTCAGCTCAATTTGCTTGACAAATGACACTGTGGTATGTACAGTAATGCACTTTGAGATTGTTACTCTTCACAATGCTGTTACTGTACTGAGTGGCATTTGTTTGAATAATTTGCTTCAACAGTTCCTATTATGAAACTTTATTCATTTCTTTTTCCAGGTAAGTATTTGGAATGTAGAATGTTGGAACAGCAAAATATATTATTCTGTAAAATTGTTTTTTCAGACAAGTTTGATTTAACACTGCAATAATATTAGGATAATTGTTTTTTATATATTGCAGCCATGAACTGAATATCTCCGTCCATCAGTCTGGGTTCATCGTCTGCAAGAAGTATAAGCCTGCCCCAGATGATGACAAGAAAGTTAAGGTTCGAAGATGGGATTATATTCTTTTTTTTTCTCAGCTATTGACAAGTTTTATGATGAAGGCAATATCAGTTTTTATATTACTAATTTCTCACATGTGTAGTATTCACCCATGCTCACATCTAATGTGACAACCTTGGATGATATAGTAAAGTATGCAGTGCAAGGAATCTCTAAGAACATTTAAACCTGTGTGTGACCTTCAAAGGATTTTTTCCAACTTTTAAGAAAAATGTAACTGATGATTTTATACATTGCCAGTTAGTACCACTATTGCTATGGTTATATTCTCTCTTTATAAAGTCTGACTAATATTGCTATCTTTTTATACTCTCTAAATAAAGTCAGTAATGATATTTCTATTATTTTATACTCTTTAAATAAAGTCAGTAATGGTATTGCTATTATTTTATACTCTCAAAATAAAGTCAGTAATGGTATTGGTTGCGCTCTACAGTTTCATACTTTGCGAAGGGTTAGAATTTTAAAGAAAAATAATTTCCAGGATTTCTTCACTGGTTATACTGGCTATATAATAAAGACTGTATGGTTGATTGTATAAAAAAACTGCTAGCTCCACATGTTCATTTTCACTTCCTGGACTTTCAAGGTAAATTGTAGAAGAACCATCGAACAAATTTCTTTTCTTATCAGATATTTTAAAATTCATTCATTGCACTTTTAGAAGCCACCATTGCCTACTTCAGCAAAATTCGTTTTCCCTAGTTTAATAACTGCTAAAGTTAGTGTACTTTTGATTAATTCTGGTTAATTTGTCACGCACATGGAAGCATCCATTTTGTTTTACCATGTGCTTAGATCATGTACAATTTCCACAAGTGCAGTATCCAAAGAAATGTCAGCTACATTACCTCAAAGTAGCATAGAGATATGCCAACGTTATGTCCATTGTGCATGTTACAAATGCAAACAACTTCGCCTCACATACGTCACTCTCTGAAAAGTACATACTAACTGGTGCTATTATTTTATACTCTCTAATAAAAGTCAGTAATGGTATTGCTATTTTTTTATACTCTCTAACTAAAGTCAGTACTGGTAATGCTTTTAACTAATACAATATAAATAAAGTTAAAGCGAGTGAATTACAAACTGTTATTTCTACAAAATCTAAAGCAAACTTTAGTATTTATGATTCATTTAAAATATAGCATACTGAAGGAATTGATACCTATTGTTTATTGATGGAGATTTCACATTTCTTGACTGTTTATGACTATTTTTATTTCCAGGCAGGAGATGTAATTCGATTTTACCATAATGAGATTCAAGCATACTTGGTGGCAGAAGGACTCTTCAATTATGAACTGACAGAAGATGGTAGTGTATTTGCACCTGTTAAGTGACTGTATATCATCTGTCCATAAAGGACACTCACAAAACACACAAATATGTCCTTTCATTGGATGTGTCTTTCCTACTGTTGTTAAATACAGCAGTGTGAATATCAAATTTTTTATTCTTACTTTAATATATGTGTACAATGATTATGTTTTCTACTGTAGACCAGTGATAGGAAATATTTCTCTTTCATCTTTTGAAGGTTGCCTGTAATCATAAGACCTCTGTTGCCTGGATAAAACTATAAGCACAAGCATTTCCATCGGACATTGATCATTCACCATAATGAATATGAGCATTATGACATCCCCTTTACATAACAAAACACACATCAGATTGAAGTTGTCGCTCCACAAACAAAACAATTTACATTAATCAGTCTTGCACAAATATTGTTCACAAAGACTCAATCTTATGCAAACCACAAGATGTTATTATATTGCATATTTGTAAAAAATATAATGTTACTCTTTGGCCACCCTCACCCACCAAAGAAACATCAATGTGACGAGAATGTTAAACAGCTGAATAAAATATTATAAAATATCATGTACCAGAAGTTTACACTTTTTCTTAAATTCAATTATATTATTTACTTAGGCTCTTATTGCTTTCCAGCATTTTGAATGACAAAACAAAATGTTTAAAATAAGTGGGAGTTTGGCATTTCACTGCACAAAAGATTTATATGCATGTATAGCATGTTTTGAAAGTAAAATTAGGACCTTAATATGATCAACAAAGTTAATATTTTTCCTAGAATTTTTTTGATTGTAATGAAAAAATTTGATCATCAGTTTTGATCCACTCCAAAATGAATTCATAGATGTGTTAAGCAATTAAACAATGATATAATAAATACTGTTAGCTCTGCTCGTTTAATATTAAATAACAAGACATAGTAAACCCATCAAGCATTTAATCTTCCAAACTATACATTTTAAAAATTAAAAAAATAAAAAATAAAAACAAAGTGAAACAATTAAAAAAACTTCAAGTGTATGAATTCCTAGAATATTATCATAAATTGTAATACCATTTTCACACTAATCCAGAAACTGAACAAAGGTATTCCAAATGAAGGGTCTAATGTGTGTATGTGCTACTGTGATGATACCACTGAAGAATCTCAGCTGTAATCCAAATACAGTATTGCTATTTCAAGATAATCCTGTGAATCTCAGCTGTAATCCAAATACAGTATTGCTATTTCAAGATAATCCTGTGAATCTCAGCTGTAATCCAAATACAGTATTGCTATTTCAAGATAATCCTGTGAATCTCAGCTGTAATCCAAATACAGTATTGCTATTTCAAGATAATCCTGTGAATCTCAGCTGTAATCCAAATAATCCTGTGAATCTAGAATTTCAATGAAGTTCTTCAAAACTTTACATAATCCAATAGAATTATTTAGATATTCAAGTTCTTGATTAAATTCACATAATCCAATAGAATTATTTAGATATTCAAGTCCTTGATTAAATTCACATAATCTGATATAATTATTTAGGTATTCAAGTCCTTGATTCAATTCACATAATCCAATAGGTAATAACTGTTTAAATTAAAGCTTTTCCACTCTGCTAAATCCAATGAACAAATGTTGTAAATAAATCACTACTACTCCATCTCCACAGATGTTACAGAACTAGAATAGACTTGTATTCTCATTATACAGTCTCTATATACACACCAAATCAACATAATTTGATTCACTGCAAGATTCTCAAAAAATTCAATCAAACTGTCATGTCAAACCAATCAACAATTCCATGATAACTCTACAGGGAAAATACACTCCTAATTTCTTGTGATGTTTAGGTGATCTCCATTCAAATAAATGCGTGATATATTTGACCTAAATATTTATTAACCTGACCTTTGCGATCTGCCTTGGTTTATGAAGGAAATTCATACAGCGTATTGTACATGTACTTTTCTATAGTGCTTGACAGCCACTGAAATATATAATTTAAAATATAAATGTCGTTAACCAAAATGACTTTAAAAAAACTATCATTAGTTAAATAGATGATACAGATATCCATATCCCACATCTTTTGATGCATATTAAATGCTATAGGAAACTGATTTATCTCAAAAACATCATTTCTTCATTCATCTATAAATAGAAGATAATAGAGCTGAGCCTCATCATGCAAAGAATTACTCCAATACATGAAGTCAGGGCAGTCACTACCAGCTTTGCATTGATTGAATTTGCTCACAGAAGAATTGTATAAAACCTCTGAAATGGTTATCAAATATGATATATTTCATCTCAGAAAATTCATTTATACCTGGTCTTTATCAAGATCTTTACTTGTTATTGAGGCCCCTCAGTACCTACCTAATGCTGTGGATTAGACATATTCTGCGGAATTTGCAGTAATGTAGTTTCCTCAATCTGTACAATATGATGCATCTGTCCATGCCTAGTGCAAGGCTTTGCTCGAAGCTGCTGTTCAATTGTTACTGAAGTTAAGGCCACATCATGGGTAAGGGGATACAACTCCATCTGCCACTTTTCTTGCTCCCCTAACTAAATTTGATTGTTCAATTAATTTTGGGAGAAGAAATGGAGATTTCTAAATTAAAAATGTTTCTTAGTTGATAATTACCCAATCATAATTAGGGCACTCATGTGTAAGCAATTCCTTTAGTTACATCGGGCAGAAGCATTGGCATTCTTAGAACGAATCCCTCAATCCAAGATGCAATAGATCTCATCTGATTTCTGGCTGGGTTGGGAAATTAGCGATTAATTAATCAATTTATAATTTCTAACCTGGTAGTCATCATCTGGCATCGTGATCGCAATTCAACGGAAGCTGTCGATGTAAACAACCAGACTGCTCACTGTCATTTCTGGGTTGTTATAACAGTCCATGCACGGTAAAAAATGTGTTGTCTGCATCCAATATTTAAAATGACTGCTTTTAATATTTCTGAAAAGAAATTGAAAAGAATAGAAAAGTATAACTCTTACATGTTTTCAATGTGATACAACAACCAAAAGCACAGAAACTTGCAAAATTATTCGAAGACTGTGAAGTACATCACGTCTGTTGCCTGAAAAAAGCCGATACTAACATAGGAAGTCGTGTTACAGTACAATTCACATGGGTCATGTAGGCATTCAGCACCAACTATTTCAGTATCATTTTTCAGAATTTGATTATACATACCTTTAAGTGGCAAATATTCACTTCATTTGGAGTCGTATACATCCATATTCCTTGAGAAGATTGTTATTTTGATGTCCCAATAGGAGTTTGTGGCAAAATCAATGTTAAAGTACGTATACATTTTTTGAAAAAATTAACCCAAAAGGTGTGATCCAGAACAATCCAGATTGAATATCGTATGCTGTGATGTCACACTGAAAGCTATGCATATTGATAAAAAAAATTATACTACCCTCGATTGTGACAATTCCACTTGAGGCGCTCTTATTTTGACCTTGATGCATAACCATCATTGTAAAAGTCCATAGTGATAATAATAATAATAATAACAAAAATAATAATGATAATAATAAAAATTATTGATAATAATAATAATAATAATAATAATAATAATAATAATAATAATAATAATAATAATTATAATGAGGACTTTGTATAGCGCCATATCTTTAGGGGCTCTAAACGCTTGAGAACATATATAATGATATGACTCCACAAAAAAAATACACCATGAAATTAAAAAAGATAACAACTTGCTGAATATATTTAAAGTAGGTCTTTAAGTTTGTTCTTGAAGTCGAAATTGGTTAGTTTTAAGAGCACGCTTCAAAGGAATCACTGTCTTTGTGTATAATTTCAATGGGCAATTTGTTTCACGTTGCTGGGCCCTCGTATGCAAAAGAACATTGTCCATATAACTTCATCTGGAAGTTTCTTTGTGACAGTTAAAGTACACAACATTCAATAATCAGGATTGAATAGGCGTTGTTTAAAGAAAATTAGATTAAATTTTAAACGAAAAATGTATGTTTATCTTAAAACTAATAAATGGGCATACACGACCCATGTTACTGTAGTAAATAAATTTCTGCTTATTTAGACATGTGACTTTTACTATAGTAAATAAATTTCTGCTTGGTTAGATATGTGACTTGTTCTATAGTAAATAAATTTCTGCTTGGTTAGAAACATAAAAAAAAATGACAGAGTTAGTGAACCCTTGGAGAAGATTATGTTAAATGTTGCAACTTGATGAATGAAATCACTATTTTGTTAATTTTTATGTCTTTGATTTGTTTTCATTTTAAAATTGGTTAGAAGAGAAGAGAAGGGACAAAGGACAAACAATTGGTAGTGTAATCAAATACTATTCATGACTGCTAAGATGTTAGGAATTTTTGAATACTATGCATAACTGCTAAGATATTAAGAATTTTTAAATACTATTCATGTCTGCTTAGATATTAAGAATTTTCAAATACTATTCATGACTGTTAAGATATTAAGAATTTTCAAATACTATACATGACTGTTAGTCAATTTTACAAGAACATTGTCAACAAGAATCAGGTAGAAAAATGAAGTCAGGATTCATACTTTTATTCAAATGCAAATGAACTAATTAGATTATCATGCCATTATTATGCCATTACAGCAAATGTTCAACTGCCATTTTAACCTCTGGATTTAGTTGACAAATATTTAAGCACAACTAAACAAATATGTTTTATGATAGACAAATGAAATTGATTAAACCTGTGTTTATTCATTTCGAGATCAGTATGGCAATTTTTCATTTTTTACACTTTAAATTGTTTCTATTACTTAATTATGTTTGACCATTAAGCAAACCATGCAATTTAAAAACAAACCAACAAGCAGACAAGCAATCAAACAAACAAGCAAAAAACCCACTCCCAATAAAACTTTAAAAAGTGAGCCACCAGCGTTTACATTTGGATACTTTTGTCAAAAGATAGTTTTACTGGTACATGTTGCCTACTCATTTGCTCCATGATATTATTTCACAAGACCCCACTGACCCTAGTGACTTGTCTTAAGACCCCACTGACCCTAGTGACTTGTCTGAAGACCCCACTGACCATAGTGACTTGTCTCAAGATTCCATTGACCCTAGTGACTTGTTGCAAGATTCCATTGATCCTAGTGACTTGTCCCAAGACCCCACTGACCCTAGTGACTTGTCTTAAGACCCCACTGACCATAGTGACTTGTCTCAAGATTCCATTGACCCTAGTGACTTGTTGCAAGATTCCATTGATCCTAGTGACTTGTCTCAAGACTCCACTGACCCTAGTGACTTGTCTCAAGAAACCATTGATTGACCTAGTGACTTGTCTCAAGACTCCACTGACCCTAGTGACTTGTCTCAAGAAACCATTGATTGACCTAGTGACTTGTCTCACAACTCTACTGATCCTACTGACTTATCTCAAGATTCCATTGACCCTACTGATTTGTCTCAAGATTCAATTGACCCTAGTGACTTGTCTCAACATTCCACTGACCCCAGTGACTTGTCTCAAGACTCCACTGTCCCCAGTGACTTGTCTCAAGACTCCACTGTCCCTAGTGAATTGTCTCAAGATTCCATTGACTCTAGTGAATTGTCTCAAGATTCCATTGACATTAGTGACTTCTCTTAAGACTCCACTGACACTACTGACATGTCTGAAGACTACTGACCCTAGTGACTTTTATCAAGACTCCACTAACCCCACTGACTTATCTCATGACTCCACTAACCCCACTGACTTATCTCATGACTCCACTAACCCCACTGACTTATCTCATGACTCCACTAACCCCACTGACTTATCTCATGACTCCACTAACCCCACTGACTTATCTCATGACTCCACTAACCCCACTGACTTATCTCATGACTCCACTAACCCCACTGACTTATCTCATGACTCCACTAACCCCACAGACGTGTATTAATATTTCACTGAGCCCCATTAATGATGCTGCTGACAGTTTAAAATAAATTTCCTAGTAGCTTATGTATGCAAAAGTCTGTGCTAAAAATGTGCTGCAAACATAGGAAAAAATTGTTTGGCACAGGAATTAAGATTTACATGTCGATGTTGACAACTGTGCCGCAAGGAAATAAACTGCTATGTGGAACAGGTAATAGAGCTATATATTTTTATTAAAAACTGTGTTGCACACATTGTGGACCACTGTGCGGCTCAGGAAAAAAATCTACATGTGGATGCTGACAATTATGTTGTAAAAAAAGGAAAGAAACATTTGGCACAGGAAGTAAAAATATATATGTGGATGTGTACAACTGTGTTGTAAACAGAAAAAATAACCATGTGGTACAGGAAATAAAGACATACATCTGGATGTTGACTATTGGTTGGAAGCAGAGAAAAGAAACATGTGACATAGGAAATAAAAACATGGTAATAGATAACTGTGCTGTAAATATGGGAGACTACTCTGTATCACCCATGAAAAAAAGATATAAATTATTGTCAAGAAAGCTGTGATGAAAGATGAACAACTTAATAAATAAAATTAATAATTGTTTTCTTTTCTTTGCTAAGTTCACCTACGAATGCGACCGGTTGACCAGTCCAAGCCTAAGACCATGTTTCCAAGTAGTTCAGCCATCACATACTGGGAAATTGAACTCCAGGAAAGTCCTGTTAGGGGTAGGATATTAATTGATGTTTATTAAGTACATTTCAGATCTTGATTATCTGATGTTTATTTTGGTGTATTACATATATATATATATATATATATATATATATATATATATATATATATATATATATATATATATATGTGCGTTGTTTATATACATTTATATTTGGTATGTTACATATAGCTATAGTGGTATGATCTTAATTGATGTTTATTTAGTACATTATAGATCTCTATAGTGGTACATGTATCATATTAATTGGTGTTTGTTTGGTATGTTACAGATACATCTTGTGGTATGATATTATTTGATGTTTATTTGGTACATTGCATGTATATATCTATATTTTTGTATCCTCTTTTAACTAAACATCTTTGCTCCCAATATTCCAACCACATACACATGTGTTAAAATCATACATATGTGGTATAATCAAACATCATTGATCTAAATTTATGCTAATTGCAGGCACACACTTTCAGCACACAAATTTGGTATAAATCAAACATCATTCATGCAAAGAAACATTAATCTGAATGTCTGTCATATTGATGAGTTAATCTGAATGTCTGTCATATCAATGAGTTAATCTGAATGTCTGTCATGTTGATGAATTAGTCTGAATGTCTGTCATATCGATGAATTAGTCTGAATGTCTGTTATATTGATGAGTTGATCTGAATGTCTGTCATATCAATGAGTTAATCTGAATGTCTGTCATGTTGATGAATTAGTCTGAATGTCTGTCATATCGATGAATTAGTCTGAATGTCTGTCATATCGATGAGTTAATCTGAATGTCTGTCATATTGATGAGTTAATCTGAATGTCTGTCATATCGATGAGTTAATCTGAATGTCTGTGATATTGATGAGTTAATCTGAATGTCTGTCATATTGATGAGTTAATCTGAATATCTGTCATATCGATGAGTTGATCTGAATGTCTGTGATATTGATGAGTTAATCTGAATGTCTGTCATATTGATGAGTTAATCTGAATGTCTGTGATATTGATGAGTTAATCTGAATGTCTGTCATATTGATGAGTTAATCTGAATGTCTGTCATATCGATGAGTTGATCTGAATGTCTGTCATATTGATGAGTTAATCTGAATGTCTGTGATATTGATGAGTTAATCTGAATGTCTGTCATATTGATGAGTTAATCTGAATGTCTGTCCTATTGATGAGTTGATCTGATTGTCTGTCATATGGATGAGTTGATTTGAATGTATGTCATATCATTGAGTTGATCTGAATGTCTGTCATATCGATGAGTTAATCTGAATCTAATAATGGGTAAATCTTATCCAGTCTGTCAGCATCAATTAAAAGTGGATGAACTTAATCAGTCTGTCAGCATCAGTCAATAATGGATATAATTTATTCAGTCTGTCAGCATCAGTTAATAATGGATAAATCTTAATCATTCTGTCAGCATCATTTTATAGTGGATAATTCTTAATCAGTCTGTCAGCATCAATTAAAAGTGGATGAACTTAATAAGTCTGTCAGTTTCAGTTAATAATGGATACATTTTAATCAGGGTGTCAGCATCAGTTAATAGTAGATGAATCTTAATCAGTCTGTCATCATCAATTAATAATGGATTAATCTTAATCAGTCTGTCAGCATCAGTTAATAATGGATAAATCTTAATCAGTCTGTCAGCTTCAGTTAATAGTGGATAAATCTTAATCAGTCTGTCAGCTTCAGTTAATAATGGACAAATCTTAATCAGTCTGCCAGCATCAGTTAATAATGGATACATCTTAATCAGTCTGTCAGCATCTTAATCAGTCTGTCAGCATCAGTTTATAATGGGTGAATCTTAGTCTGTCAGCATCAGTCAGTAATGGATATAACTTAATAAGTCTGTCAGCATCAGTTTATAATGGGTGAATCTTGTTCAGTCTGTCAGCATCAATTAAAAGTGGATGATCTTAATAAGTCTGTCAGTTTCAGTCAGTAATGGATAAATCTTAATCAGTCTGTCAGCATCAGTTAATAATGATAAATCTTAATCAGTCTGTCAGCATCAGTTAATAATGTATAAATCTTAATCAGTCTGTCAGCATCATTTTATAGTGGATAATTCTTAATCAATCTGTCAGCATCAATTAAAAGTGGATGAACTTAATAAGTCTGTCAGTATCAGTTAATAATGGATACATCTTAATCAGTCTGTCAGTATCTTAATCAGTCTGTCAGCATCAGTTCATAATGGATACATCTTAATCAGTCTGTCAGTATCTTAATCAGTCTGTCAGCAT
Organism: Unio pictorum; assembly: GCA_030141615.1. NCBI lineage: Eukaryota > Metazoa > Mollusca > Bivalvia > Unionida > Unionidae > Unio > Unio pictorum. Next base: position 1,648,827 of record JARLTB010000141.1, on the reverse strand, counting down.
CAGTTCATAATGGATACATCTTAATCAGTCTGTCAGCATCAGTTAATAGTGGGTAAAACTTAATCAGTCTGTCAGCATCAGTTAATAATGGACAGCAATCCTAATTAGTCTGAAATTATCATTTAATAATAGATGGCTATCTTAATTAATCTGTCATGATCATTTATAAATTAATTGTAATCTTAATCAGTCTGTCAAGATAATGGATGATAATCTTAATCAGTCAGTCAAGATCATTAATAATTAGAAGAATTTTAATCAGTCTATCAAGAACATTATTAATTGGATCAATCTTAATTAGTCTGTCAAGATCATTCAATAATGGATGATACTCTTAATCAGTCCATCAAGATCATTTGATAATAGATGATAATCTTAATCAGTCTGTCAAGATCATTATTAATTGAATCAATCTTAATCAGTCTGTCAAGATCATTCATAGTTGGACAAATCTCAATCTGTCTGTTGAGCTCATTTAATAATGGATGATAATCTTAATCAGTCTGACAATATCATTTAATAATTAATTGCAGTATTATTAGTCTGCCAAGATGATATGATAATTAATGTCAATGTTAATCAATTTGTCAGGATCATTTAATTATTAATGTCGACCTTACCCTGTCTGTAAGAATCATATAATAATTAACTGCAATCTTAATCAGTCTGTCATTGTCATTTAATTATTAATGGCAATCTTAATAAGTCTGGCATTGTAATTTAATTATTGATGGCAATCTTAACCAGTCTGTCATTGTCATTTAATTTTTGATGGCAATCTTAACCAGTCAGTCATTGTCATTTAATTATTAATGGCAATCTTAATCAGTCTGTCATTGTCATTTAATTATTAATGACAATCTTGATCAGTATTTCCTTATCATTTAATAATTAATCTTAATTAGTCTATCAGGATCATTTTATAACTGATGGTAATGGTAGTTATTTTAAATCATGTTCTACATAGATTCTATGAACATTTTCCATTTTATGCTGCACCACGACTATCCCAACTTTTAGTGAGTGACAGCTCATGCAGATTAAATATTTCCAATGTACTTCAGAATAGATAATTTATGAACTTATTGCAGGTGGAGTTTTAAAATGGGAGCAGCAATGCAAATTTGTCCATTTGTGTACCAGAAGGTATTTAAGTGTTGACCAATCAGGAAAAGTGACCTTGGTTTCAGATCAACTTGACCCTAGAGCTGTTTTTTGTTTGCATCCTGTGATACGTGTGAGTCTTCTATGCTTTAATCATAGTCAATGTTTTTTTCTATTGTTCATTTTTAATTTACAGATAAATGTCAGTGGTTGGCTGGGATGTTCTTTCAAATCATGATATATTTTTTCTATTTGAAAATAATTAATTTTTCTAATTTTATAATGGATGCAGTTAATTCATTTTTTTATATTAAGCTTATAAAAATATTTTTGTCAAACTATATGGGGGCAGTATATTTTTATTCGAAAACATCCCATGCTTTCTTCCCTTGACTAGAGAATGGTTGGTCCCTTATTAGTTAACATATATATATATATATATATATATATATATATATATATATATATATATATATATATATATATATATATATATATATATATATATAATGCTTTGCTGAATTAACACTAAATGAAATAGACATTTGTACAGGAGGGAGACAAGTTGTAATCATTTTTGGATGTGTGACTCAATAGTACTGTTTGAATAATAATATATCCATAGTCACTTTTTCCAGATTTTTTACCTTCAAAAGTGTCTGTCTATCCAAATTATACAGACAAGCATGGTTACAAATGTCATTTCTAACAAAAATTTAAATATTAAGCCTGTAAGTGTCTTCAGTTAAAAAGTTTAAAGACATTGTATTTTGCAGAATAAATCTAGCACTGTCAAATCATATTATCAAAGGGGGGAGGGGCTGGAGAAATTCTACAGCATTCAATTTTCCCGGTATTTTGTTTGCACCATTATATTCTATTTACCCAGCAGTATTTGTCATTTCCAAATTGTAGAATTTTCAAAGAGTACCAAATAAATCTCTATGAAATCCTTGGAATGAAACAATATTTATTTTTAGCCAACACATTTTTAAAACTGTCCCCAATCTCCTGGGCATGAGATTTTTCCATCATGGTACTATCCTGAAGCACATTTACATTTATACATCAATTACGTTTATACATCAATTACATTTATACATCAATTACATTTATACATCAATTACATTTATAGCGAGATTTTTCATACAAACATAACATATTCATTTTATTATGAGACACATAAAATGATTGGTAATCCCTAAATTGTACATAACAGTTTTCTCAATATTATGCAGATTTTTTATATTTCTTCATCACATGTGCATTGAATTGCCATCACAATTTATAGAGCCCAGTATACTTATAAAAATTCTGTAATATTTTATGAACAGGAAATTCATGGTTTTTTTCATAATGCCTTTTAATGCTTCATATACAGTCTTATCAGAATACTATTCTCTAATTCTTTTTTTTTCTTCATGCTTTGCAGGGAGTGAGTATCAAGAAGCAGTAATGGATTGGAAGTATTTTTATCTTGCCTGCACTAGTCAATAACAATACATAAGTATCACTTTTACAATGACCATATATGCCTTATTCCTTGAGTGTTGGGGTGTTTTTGAGACTCAGTGCCAAGGAGAATTGATGCACATGACTAAAAAAAGTGTCATGTTATCCAATTGAAAATAAGTTATCCCATCATGTGAACCAACAAAAAAATGATTGGAAATTCAAATCAGAAAATAACTTGTTTGTCTTGTTCAAAGCATTTTGGACACTTTTGATAAAGTAGTTGTTAGACATAATAATTAATATTTAATAATAATAATTAATTATCAACACAGTGCACAAATATGTGCAAACAAATATTCACAACCATATTGACATAAAATGAAAACATTCACCAAGTTTCTGTCTTTAAAATCCATAGACTGATAGGCTTAATTAGACGTAGTCTTTGCTGATAAAGATAGTTCATTAAAGGGGACAAAAACCCTGAACTGCATAATTTTATTGTAAATGGAAGGATATTTAGTAGTTTGTGTATTTAATCTATCTCAACTATTTGTTTATTTGCATCTTATGTATTTGCACTTCACTTTCATAAAAGAATACTGTCCTGTTTTCCGAGATCATACGGAAAGACCATGCCACAAATTTGTTAGCTCCCTTCCATATACAGTGGGACCCTGCTATAACACGGTAGTTGGGAGCTATAGAATCTGACCGTATTATGAACCAAACCTTGTTATAAGCAACCATGTACAATACCAACACATTTTTGGATTTAATTGTTTGGGGGGGGGGGGTACATAAAGACGGGTGCGAAAATGCATGGCACAATTACCATTTTTGATCAATGTACATGCATATTAAATAAAAAAAATATTTGCTGTGGTAACAGAAATTGCAGATATAATATATTACTTTATTCAGAGAACCATGCATTGGTACATACACATGTCTAATTTATATATACATGTATAATCTATTGCATAAAAAGAATATCAACACCGTGTACTCACCAGCGAATCTTGTAACATACATTGAATCCATAATACAAATATTTCCATCGAAAATATCCACACACAGATGTAAAATATTCAATAATTTTGTCACAGATCATTATGTTACGGAATTCAATGAAAAGAAAATAAAAAAATTACGTAACGGGTGTATGTAATGAATGATGAAATAGTACATGTCCGTAGATTAAATAATGGAAGCTAAAGTGTATTCTTATAATAACTACATGTACATCTCAGGATCTTTCTGTCTCTGAATTCAGTCATTGTAAATTTCAGAACATTTTCCCACCCAAGCTGCTAGTCAAAGTTTTTTGAACTTGCCGCCCAGCTATTGCATCATGTTCTTTTGATGTACTCTAATAAATACAGCAGGCAGAACTGGCTGTATTTTAACCACTGAATTATGTCACTGTAAATATCAGCACAGCTAAAATGATAAAGTAATCAACACTAACTTTGTCTCCCAGCTATTTGCATGCTTATGGAGGACTCCTGCATGGAATGACATATGTGTCCCAGATCAAATATTTGCATTCAAATACGCGTAATTAAGCGTTTCCGAGACCTCTGTGTTGTATACATTATTTACCATTGCCAATAGTTATTATTTTTTTAAAAACTCTGATTTTTAGCTGCTTTCTGCTAATGTCACGTTTGCTCTTGGCAAAGTCAATTATATAATTCTCAGTTGCAGAATTCGAATTTACTAGCCAACAGATTGCATAAAACAACACCGCCAAGCCACGCACACATGTTGGCGGCTTTTATTTCTTTGATGCTGTATAAATCGTTTCCCCCTGATTTGAACAAGTTTAGCTTGGCAGTTCACTTTGATGATAAACAATGTACTTAAATTAATTGATTTAAACATTCTGGTGACTATCTTTTATCAACCCCCCACATTGGCTGTTGCTTAGTTGTGAATGAAATTAAGAGAACATATATCGGAGATTATTAGAGCAATGATTGTATTCGGAATGCATTCATGACAAACACAAAGTAGACACGATGGCTTCATTGCTCAGGGATCAGTAATAATAATATTGACACTTATGAGCTGTCATTTTTCAACAATAAACAAAGATCAAAGTTCTCCTGTACTGAATTACCTGAAATTTCGGGAGCCATGTCACGACCATGTTATATCTGAATTCGTGTTATAACGGGGCGTGTTATGGCGGGGGCCCACTGTACACAGGATGTGATCTCATTTAAGATGATTAGCATATACAAGTTGTATTCAGTTTGTGCACCAAACTGTCAAGTAGAAACAAGACGGTTTAATACACAGCTCTAAATTGTGTGAATAAAATATACAATTTAAGTGTCTATAAATATGCCTTGCAAATAAATTTTTAAGGAAGGAAAACAAAACAAACTTGGAACATATAGAATACTTTATTCTTCTTCTATACCACCGCAGGGCAGTTCCCGTACTGCACAGAGAACCCATATGAAAGGGTACCATAAACAATTTAGGAAAATCTTTAAACGGACTAATAAATAAATAAACTCGAGTCTGGAGAAGTACAATTTAAATTTTACAAACTGTATGGACCCCCACTCGAGCACAGTCGAACTCAATATGAAATAAAAAGACAATGCGAAGAACAACACGAAAAAAATACAAGCCATAAAACAATCAGATTCTTTTTATTCCCCTTAACAAATATAGTACACCGTACTTCGTTAAAATTAAAAATCAAATAAATGAATTTAAGAATAATTTGTGATTTTTCTTTATATATATCACATATCTATAGCACCAATATAAATAGCATACATGGGGTACAGGTGACCTCTCGCCAAAGTCGACCAAATGTACTAGGGAAGGAATTTTGAGATTAGATGAATAAAACCTACTCGGATGATCAATCCTATAGGAAGACTAAGGATACAATACCCCACAAAGTTTGACTACATAAACAGAAATTTTAGAAAGGTGAGAAAAAATATATTAGAAAAACACCAAACTACATATAGGGAGGAACACATCAACGCATGAAAACTTTGCTCCTTTTTTTTTTGAAAATGGAGGTGGGGATCTGTCTCATGCCTGCCACCCCACAAAACAGATGTGTGAATAATAGAAGTCCCAGACAGAAGATTAGTTTTTTCACATTTCCAAAGGACCCTAAAAGGAGAGCTGTATGGTCAATCAAATTAAAGAGAGAAGGCTTTATGCTAACTCAACACACCGGGTTGTGGCAGAGACATTTCGAGATTGAATGTTTCTCTAAAGACCCAAGAGTAGTGCCATTGTCAGAATCTGACGATTCCTGTTCATCTTTGTCCCACGAAGCTATCATGTAAGGTTGGATTTTAATGGAATATTCTACTTGGCAATATTGTTGTTGTTGTTGTAGGGTTTAAAGCCATTTTTCAGCACACGTAACGGAGAGTGCTTTAGACCACTTGGCCACTTGGGGCCCCATTTTCGGAATGTCATCTCCATCTCTGTTTTCACTGTGAGAACTTAACGCATGGTTAACTCTCTCTGGGAGAACTCGCCCCATCGAGAACTTGCCCCAACGTATCTTAAGAAGTTGCCCCAAATGGTTGGAGAAATCACCTTAAAACTTGTCATCCAGAAAATCTATTTAATATTTATCTTTGAAATAAATAAAAATATTTAAAGATAAAAATGTGTACCTTAGAGCTATACTGTTATCAACAAAGATGTAGAGACGAGGAGGTTACCACATTATTTGAATACACGAATGATGTATCTTATTATCAGGTATTGGCTCTCTCTGTACAAGGAAGAATACTACTTACCTATTCAACTCCAGAAAGTTTCGGGAGGGAAACTAAAACAATGTCAGACCAGAAAAACAAAAGAAAAACAAAGAAGAATATTTCACTTGTGCGATTTGTTCAAAAACGAAGAACTAAGTGTTGCTGTTAACTTTCTTAATTGCTACAAATATTATACTAACATTATTCATTAAGGTGGTTATTACTCTCAAACTCGGACCAAGCTGATTTGGACCATGTGAAATATTATTCAGTTTTGTACAGGATTTAAAACGTGAAATTTAAAATGGTAAAGATGATTTTCTCATTATGTCCCAAGTACATCGAGCAGTTCAAATATGTATTTAAGGTAACAAAATCCCGTTAGTGTACATGATCATGCTGTCATTATATATAATAAAATAACGTAAGCATGATTATTTTGCATCGCAGTTTAGAAGTAAAATAATTTTTAAACTTCTTGTTCAACTTTAAATAGTTTGTTTTATTAGAAAATAATAAAATTACAAACACTAACAAATAAGAAAAAATAAACATAACGATGTTTAACTCAGTAGTGACAACATTTTCTGAGTATGCATCAATGCTGTTTTTTATCAAGTTCAAGTATCATTCATTATTAGGTTGGAGCCCTTTCATATATAAAACTGCAGACTTCACATCATGCTCTTTTTTTTTCTCAATTAAAATGTATTGAATGATTTTGAAGAGCAGAACAAAAAGGAAAAATGCCACTTCTGTTTTGTTAATTACAGAAGTTGAGTTGATCAAATGGAAAAGTTGAAAAGTTACAAATTTTTATAACTTTAATAAGTTATTAAGTTGAAGAAAGACAACAATAAATAAAGCCGTAACAACCATGTGGCGACATCTCACAATTAATATATAGGATCCTTCTCCCAGTTCTCTATGGGGCGAGTTCTCCATAATTCATTATCAACAATGCCAGTGTGTAGTGTCTCAAAAGACGTCATTTCCGCTATTTTTTAGGGCGAGGGAAGCGTGTTATTTTATTCAAGACAGATCGGGAATTATGATCGGTTTTTCATAAATTTCTTCATAACGAGTAAGAATGAAAGGTACAAATTTTCAGAAAGTGAACAACATGCATACAGCAAATTATATAACAAATTTGAGCAAATTTCATTTTTGCATGTTTGTCCCCTTTAAGGGTTTAAAGGTAATGTAGTTTTTTTGGTATTAATCTTTGGTGCTTCTGGAGACTGGATGGCACCATTGTTCAAACTTAACAGCTCAATTCTTGAGTGAATTCTGGCCACTGACTGTGCTTGGCAACTAGAACATTACCATTGTCAGAACTGAAACTAATGTAGTTTGACCATGAGATATGTCTAACCAATTTATAATGTATTTGGACCATGAGAGATGTCTAATCTATACCTAATGTAGTTTGACCATGAGAGATGTCTAACCTATATCTATTGTAATTTGACCATGATAGAATTTCTAACCTAAATATAATGTATTTGGACCATGAGAGATGTCTGACTTATATCTAATGTAGTTTGACCATGAGATATGTCTGACTTATATTTAATGTATTTGGACCATGAGAGATGTCTAACCTATATCTATTGTATTCAGACCATGAGGTATGTCTAACCTGTATCTAATGTACATGTAGTTTGACCATGATATATGTCTAACCTAAATATAATGTATTTGGACCATGAGAGATGTCTAACCTATATCTAATGTAGTTTGACCATGAGATATGTCTGACTTATATCTAATGTAGTTTGACTATGAATTTGTCTAACCTATAACTAATGTAGTTTGACCTGATATATGTCTAACCTATATCTAATATAATTTGACCATGAGAGATGTCTGACCTATAGCTAATGTAGTTTGACCATGAGAGATGTCTGACCTATATCTAATGTAGTTAGACCTGATATATGTCTAACCTATATTTAATGTATTTGGACCATGAAATATACATGACCTATATCTAGTGTAGTTTGACCATGAGATATGTCAAACCTATATCATATGTATGTCTAACCTGTATGTAGCTTGACCATGAGATCTGCTTGTGTTTATTAAAAAATGAATATACATCACGTTTGGGACTGACCATTTAATCGAGGGAAGAGGGAGGGGATATACTATTTTTAATTTTAATGGGGTTTACATCCAATACAACATAATAAAGAGAACTAAAGTACATTTTCACTTTATCATGTTTAGTATGTATCTTCACTTTACACTACAGACTGAGTAACTTATATCAGTATGTTGTTTTATAGTATTTTGCAATGATTTAAAAGACCCATTAAAAGTCCCAACATGATGTCCCACCCAGTCATATTATTCTGACACTAGGCCAACCAGTCCTAACACTAATCTCTTAATGCTGAGTGCCAAGCAAGGCAGCTGTTAGTACCATTTTTGTAAATCATTGGTATGACTTGGTTGGGGATCGAACCCATGACCTTCCATTTCTGTGGAGTATGCTCTAACCACTATGCCACTGGAGCGGTCATTTTTGCCTTGAATTAGTGAATTGCTGCCTATTTATCAAAAGATTGAATGTCATGCTCACTGACTGAAGAAAAGATAAATGATTTTTGTACAAACATTTTAGTTTTTGACCATGTACTGTCAAAAATGTCTTTGGATAGCTTCTACCTTGGGCAAGAAAAAAGCTTATTGATCTGGGTCAAGGTCACTGACAAAAAAGAAAACAATATTATAATAACTTTCATTGTCGACCACCTATCAACATAGCTGATGCAGAATCGGTTGTGTTTTGGTCCAATTCCTTGGCCAAACTTTATTGATGGCTTGCATTTAGGGTAATAAAAAAACTTATTAATCCAGGGTCAAAATGTATGATGGCAAAGGGAAGTCCCTAAAGAAATAGTTGGTTTTCAAACACCTCATTTAATTGAAGATTCCATACCTTGATCAAAATGTTCAATTCATTAGATCAGTTAACCAATACCATGTAGAGTCAATGGTGCCTTACTAATTTCTGCATAGAGAACTATTTAACATGGAGCGTGGGTAACACCTTTCACTGTATTCTTTTTACATGTACTCTTTGATTTCTTTCCTTTGGTGTGAAATTAACTAAGTTATTTTCCTTGTTGAATTAATTTTTAGTTGTGATTAATTTCACATTCTCGTGTATTTTGCTCAACATTGTTTTTCCTTAAATCCTAATATTATTCTCATGTGATATTATCTCTAAAACCCATCTGCAATTGGCTAAAGAGATCAGTTATTTCCTTTGTGGGTAACTGCATGTTGTATAGAGGTTGATAATAAAATGAAATAAATAAAGGGACATCATCCTTATGCAACAGGTACACTTGAGATTTATTTTATTACTAAGCCAGTTTTCAGAATAAGTCATGTTTAATCTAGCTCTAGGACAAAATAAATAATTTCTTTTATTACTTGCATTGACTTTGTTTATTCTTTCTTTATTTAAATGTATGTAAGTTCTGTGAATGAGTAAATTCTGACCACTCTTAAAGATATGTAATGTCTAGATTGCAAATAAAAGCAAGGTTTATTTTACCAAGATATGAAAGGTCAATGTTACAAAAGCATCTGTTTAAATTATAATTTCTGATTGTAAGAAGATTATTACGGTATCTGGCCAGTAGTTTCTCATGGGTCAGTGGTTCTTTCTGGAGCTTTTCCCGAATTCTTCCTCCACTAGTAATACTGGCTGCCATGTATAGTCATTAGTCTGCTGAAAAAATGGCATTAAACACTACAATAACAACAACAACAACAACAGCAACAGTATTTTCAAAATGTTAAAATGATCATAAAAGGATATTTGTGGATCATTAGCAATACTAACATTTTGTAATGGTTGATTACAGAAAGCAAACATTAAATTATTGACTTTACTGTACAGTATCTTTAAAAATTTAATTTACTTACTCAGATTAAAAAATATGCTAATGATAACTTTGTGATATACATTGTTTGTTTTTACATTAATGAAAAATTCATTCTCTTCCACTACAGGAAAAGTTCATAAAAAAAGACAAAGGAAATCAATTGGAGGTATGATATTATGGTTTTCAGTAGTTTAGGATTACTATAGTAGTCTGTGGCAGTTGAGGATGAGTAAAGCAAAATATATCAATAAAATAAGAATAGACAGACCAGCTAGGGTCAGCATGCCTTCTGTCGTATGAGCTGTTGACATTGTCATGTATAATAATATCACAAAGCATTTGACAGTCATGCATAACAATATCTCATAGCATTTGACATTCATACATAACAGTATCTCAAAGCATTTGGCATTCATGCATATCAATATCTCAGAGCATTTGACAGTCATAACAATATCTCAAAGCATTTGACAGTCATGCATAACAATATCTCTAAGCATTTGACAGTCATACATAATTATATCACAAAGTATTTGACAGAGTCATGCATAAAAATATCTCAAAGCATTTGACAGAGTCATACATAACAATATCTCAAAGCATTTGACAATTATGCATACAAATACATGTGTACATCAATGCATTTGATGGTTATGCATAACAATATCTCAAAGCATTTGACAGAGTCATGCATAACAGTATCTCAAAGGATTTGACAGAGTTATGCATAGTAGTATCGCAAAGCATTGGACAGTCATGCATAAAAATATCTCAGTGCATTTGACAGATTCGTGTATAATAATATCTCAAAGCATTTGATAGTCATGGATAACAACATCTCAATGCATTTGACAGAGTCATGAATATAGTAATATCTCAAAGCATTTGACATTCATGCATAACAGTATCTCAAAGCAATTGACAGTCATGCATAACAATATCTCAAAGCATTCGACAGAGTCATACATAATAATATTTCAAGGCATTTGACAGTCATTTATAACAATATCCCAAAGCATTTGAAAGTCATTCATAACAATATTTTAAAATATCTGACAGTTTTGTATAATAATATCTGAAAGCATTTTACAGTCATGCATAACAATATCTCAAAGCATTTCATAGTAATGCATAACAATATCTCAAAGCATTTTACAGTCATGCATAACAATATCTCAAAGCATTTGACAGTGTCATGCATCTATTATCATCTAGGTCAAGCAAGACAACATATCATCACATTTCTAACCATCTCAAGACTGACAAGAAAATTAAATTTAGTATTCCAAATATCTGTAAGCATCTAAAGACTGACAAGAAAATGAAGCTTAGTATTTCCAAGCATCTTTACCCATCTCAAGATTGACAGGATAGTACATATCATTATCTCAAGCCATCTCTGGAAATCTTGAGATTGATAAGGTCAGGCATAACAAAAGTCTTAAAGAATATCTCATCATATCAAGAATTACAATCAGAAAACAGAGTCTTAAAACTTTTTCATATCAAGTATTAAAATCTAAAAGCAGTGTCTCAAAGTATATCTCATCATATCAAGAATTACAATCAGAAAACAGTGTCTTACATCATATCTCATTATTTCAAGAATTACAATCAGAAAACAGTGTCTTACATCATATCTCATTATTTCAAGAATTACAATCAGAAAACAGTGTCTTACATCATATCTCATTATTTCAAGAATTACAATCAGAAAACAGTGTCTTACATCATATCTCATCTTATGAAGAATTACAGTCAGAAAACAGTGTCTTACATCATATCTCATCATATTACGAATTACAATCAGAAAATAGTGTGTTAAAGCATATCTCATCTTATGAAGAATTACAATCAGAAAACTGTTTTAAAGCAAATTTCATCATATCAAGAATTACAATAACATGGATTTATGATTGAGATATCTGCCATTTTTGGTCTGATGGGAATGGAAGTTTTCTCAAATTGACAGTAAATATTAAAACTCTTTGAATTTGGGAATAAAATAGAAATCTTCAACATATGGTTCATTTATCATTTTATCTTATTTCATTTGACACACTTTTGGCAAATTATGTAGGTCATCCCCCACCCTAGTCTTAATATGTTGTGTATGATTATATTTTATATCAAAGTAATTATGAATAATTAAATGTCGGAGTTACTTTCTAATGTGATGCAAAAGTCTGCTCTAAATTATTTAAATTTCACATTCAGTCCCCTTCACTGGATGCTGGTGATTGAAAAATTTGCAAATTAACTCTGATCTTGAAGTTTTCTCTTACGCCGACATAAGATGGCAAGTTAAAAACTATACAAATGTTTTGGGTCCTTGTACATGCAATATTAACCCTTTGAACCCTAATCTCCCCCATATTTCCCCGAGCCTCCCCAGCAAATTTTGACAATTTTATAGCGAATCTAGCGAATAACATAACACAGGCCGGTATACTGGCCTGTCGGGTTATGACAGTAGATAGCGAGGCCAGTATACTGGCCTTTCGGGTATATACACCGTTACAACAGGCCAGTAAACCGGCCTGTCGGGTTCAAAGGGTTAATAAACAGAAATGTTTCCTGTCATTTGGCACACACCTCAACTACCCCACAGGTTTATTTCTACTAATTATTTCTTTTGCATATGCTTATTTCTCATGACAATTTTATCAACAGTGATTTCAATCAGCGGGCATCATTATTGATCTCTGGAATGTTTGTTTAAATTGTTTTGCATAATGAAGGATTATTTTCATTTGTTATATACTTGCACATTTTGTAGGAAATAAGTTTTAGACTTACATATTTTGAGTTAATTATTATACAAGTATAATACTTTTTGTATGTATTTTGCAATTTAATAAATATAAGCATACATAGTTGAGGCATACGTAATTTGAGTTAATTGTTATACATGTAGTTTTGGTAAACATAATTTGAGTTTTTTGATATAAGTGTAGTTTTGGTACACAGAATTTGAGTTTATTGATATAAGTGTGGTTTTGGTAAACATTATTTGAGTTTATTGATACATTTGTATTTTCGGTACACATAATTTGAGTTTATTGATACAAGTGTAGTTTTGGTTCACATAATTTGAGTTTATTGATATAAGCGTAGTTTTGGTAAACATAATTTGAGTTTATTGATTTAAGTGTAGTTTTGGTACACATAATTTAAGTTTATTGATATAAGTGTAGTTTTGGTTCACATAATTTGAGTTTATTGATTTAAGTGTAGTTTTGGTACATATAATTTAAGTTTATTGATATAAGTGTAGTTTTAGTACATATAATTTGAGTTCATTGATAAAAGTGTAGTTTTGGTTCACATAATTTGAGTTTATTGATATAAGTGTAGTTTTGGTACACATAATTTGAGTTTATTGATTTAAGTGTAGTTTTGGCACATATAATTTAAGTTTATTGATATAAGTATAGTTTTGGTACACATAATTTGAGTTCATTGATACAAGTGTAGTTTTGGTTCACATAATTTGAGTTTATTGATAGAAATGTAATTTTTGTATACATAATTTAATTTTATTGATATAAGTCTATTAAGTGTAGTTTTGGTAAACATAATTTGAGTTTATTGATATAAGTATAGTTTTGGTACACATAATTTGAGTTTATTGATAGAAGTGTTGTTTTGGTACACATAATTTGAGTTTATTGATAGAAGTGTAGTTTTAGTACACATAATTTGAGTTTATTGATACAAGTGTAGTTTTGGTACACATAATTTGAGTTTATTGATACAAGTGTAGTTTTGGTACAGATAATTTAAGTTTATTGATATAAGTGTAGTTTTGGTACACATAATTTGAGTTTATTGATATAAGTGTAGTTTTGGTAAACATAATTTGAGTTTATTGATAGAAATGTAATTTTGGTACACATAATTTAAGTTTATTGATATAAGTGTATTAAGTGTAGTTCTGGTAAACATAATTTGAGTTTATTTATAGAAGTGTAGTTTTAGTACACACAATTTGAGTTTATTGATACAAGTGTAGTTTTGGTACATATAATTTAAGTTTATTGATATAAGTGCAGTTTTGGTACACATAATTTGAGTTTATTGATTTAAGTGTAGTTTTGATACACATAATTTGAGTTTATTGATATAAGTGTAGTTTTGGTAAACATAATTTGAGTTTATTGATAGAAGTGTAGTTCTGGTACACATAATTTAAGTTTATTGATAGAAGTGTAGTTTTGGTACACATAATTTGAGTTTATTGATAGAAGTGTAGTTTTGGTACACATAATTTGAGTTTATTGATATAAGTGTAGTTTTGGTACACATAATTTGAGTTTATTGATATAAGTGTAGTTTTGGTACACATAATTTAAGTTTATTGATATAAGTGTAGTTTTGGTACACATAATTTAAGTTTATTGATATAAGTGTATTAAGTGTAGTTTTGGTACACATAATTTGAGTTTATTGATATAAGTGTAGTTTTGGTTCACATAATTTGAGTTTATTGATATAAGTGTAGTTTTGGTACACATAATTTAAGTTTATTGATATAAGTGTAGTTTTGGTTCACATAATTTGAGTTTATTGATATAAGTGTAGTTTTGGTACACATAATTTAAGTTTATTGATATAAGTGTAGTTTTGGTTCACATAATTTGAGTTTATTGATATAAGTGTAGTTTTGGTACACATAATTTGAGTTTATTGATATAAGTGTAGTTTTGGTTCACATAATTTGAGTTTATTGATATAAGTGTAGTTTTGGTTCACATAATTTGAGTTTATTGATATAAGTGTAGTTTTGGTACACATAATTTAAGTTTATTGATATAAGTGTAGTTTTGGTTCACATAATTTGAGTTTATTGATTTAAGTGTAGTTTTGGTACACATAATTTAAGTTTATTGATATAAGTGTAGTTTTGGTTCACATAATTTGAGTTTATTGATATAAGCATAGTTTTGGTACACATAATTTAAGTGTATTGATAGAAGTGTAGTTTTGGTACACATAATTTAAGTTTATTGATAGAAGTGTAGTTTTGGTACACATAATTTTTATAATTTTATATTGTAATATAATAATTATTATAATTACAAGAATAAATACTTGCAATTAGTCTGTCGTGATAGACTACTTCAATATTTGGTAGATTATAACATATCATGGACTGAACATGTCAAACATATCAGTAAATAAATTCACTTCAATATTATGGCTGCTCAGTAGGATAAAACATTTTCTCCCTGAAAGGTACAGAAAACTATTTTATAACAGTTACACACAACCCAATATAGACTACTGTAAGACAGTATGGGGTGATTAAAATGATGAAAACATAGCAAATCTGATCATCTTCATTAAAAAACATTTATGCTAAGATAAATCAAAAAAGAAAGCAAGAAAAATTTAGCTGGTAAGTAAAAATATTACCTATTAAAGACAAT
This sequence comes from Unio pictorum, assembly GCA_030141615.1. Classification (NCBI taxonomy): domain Eukaryota; kingdom Metazoa; phylum Mollusca; class Bivalvia; order Unionida; family Unionidae; genus Unio; species Unio pictorum. The sequence goes on along the minus strand of JARLTB010000141.1, from coordinate 1,633,176 downwards.
CCATTTGAGACAAGCTAAATTAATGTACAGGATATCAAATAATAGTGCTCCTGAATATTTACAATCACTATTCTAGTATAGCCTACCTGGCAATACTCCCCACCTGTGATCCATGTCTACCAAACAATAAAAAATCCAGACCTAAAAGGAATTATTAAATAAAAGTGTCTAATACTCTGGAACTTTGCTCTGTAATAGTATTACAGGTGAGATTAGAAATTCCCACTTTTATTTCCTTCTTCCAAACTCAATATATCCAGTGGCTTCAAAGATACAGCTAAAAAAAAAATCCTTTGTGTGGGGGCCTCAAAATAGATTAGTACTTAGCTACCGTAATTGTGTTACCCACTTTAAATAAAGTCATTATTTTTTTACTTTCATTATTTCATCCGGGCTGATGTTACACAGTTAACATGTAATTAAATTGCAGTGTAATATTAACCATATTATATCATCTAGGCTGATATAACAATGGGAAGATATATAGAGTGACTTTTTTTATGTGGAACCAAACCCTCCTATATGCTGGGTTGTCCTTTTCACCGACTGTCTGTGTGATGTAACATATTATATGTATTTAAATTGCACTGTAACATTAACCATATTATTTTGTAATGGCTAATGTAATACAATTTATATAATGCAACCATAAGTTTGTGTGTATTGAAATTTCTGTTTTTTCATTTCAGGAGAGTGATGAAATTCCAAAGGAGAGTTATTGTCTTATACAGCATGTTGCAACAAAACAGTGGCTTCATGCTACTACAGGTATTCTTTATCAAACAGTGGCTTCATGTTTCTACAGGTATTATTTACCAAGCAGTGGCTTCATGTTTCTACAGGTATTCTTTATCAAACAGTGGCTTCATGTTTCTACAGGTATTCTTTATCAATCAGTGACTTCATGTTTCTACAGGTATATTTTATCATACAGTGGCTTCATGCTTCTACAGGTATTCTTTATCAAACAGTGGCTTCATGTTTCTACAGGTATTATTTACCAAGCAGTGACTTCATGTTTCTACAGGTATTATTTACCAAGCAGTGACTTCATGTTTCTACAGGTATTATTTACCAAGCAGTGGCTTCATGTTTCTACAGGTATTATTTACCAAGCAGTGGCTTCATGTTTCTACAGGTATTCTTTATCAATCAGTGACTTCATGTTTCTACAGGTATATTTTATCATACAGTGGCTTCATGCTTCTACAGGTTATCATTATCATCAATTTCTAGACCTAGTGTGATCGTTGAAGTGCTATGATTCCTCCAATTGTCTCTATCATGTGCCAATGCCTTTTTCTCTGCAAAATGTTTCCTGGTCCATTCTGTTATGTTGTCAGTCCACTCTTTTCTCTGTCTACCCATCCTTCTGCCACCCTGGACACTGCCTTGCAGTACTGTTGTGGATAGAATGTTGGCTCTAGTGACATGACCATACCATTTCAGCTTTCTCTTTTTGACAGTGTTGAGAAGGTCTTCAGAATGGCCTAGTTTGTGCTTGTTGGTGTTATGCACTTCTTCATTTGTGATGTGGTCCATGTAAGAGATGCCAAGGATAGTTCTGTAGCATCTCATTTTAAGTGCCTGGATTCTTCATTGTAATTCTGCTGTCAAGGTCCAGGCCTCACATGACTACAACAAGATTGAGATGACTAATGTTCTCAATAGTCTGATTTTAGTTTTCAGACAGATATTCATGTCTCTCCATATGGTTTTAGCTTTGACATAGCTGCTCTTGTTTGTGATGCTCATGACAAAATGTCTGCTCTTGATCCCTCTTCAGTGATTATGGAACCAAGATATTTGAACTAGCCCACTGTTTCCAGTTCTTGTCCTCTGACTTTAATCTTTGCTGAGATTTGTTTGCCACTATTTGTCATCAGCTTTGTCTTTTCAGCACTTAACTCCATGTCAAATCTGGAAGATGTTTCATCCAGGTTCTTTACTAAATGGCAAGCTCATTTTCACTGCCTGCCAGTCCATCAATGTCATCTGCAAAGTGGAGCTTGGTAATGTTACATCCCTCCAATGGTGACTGACCCACAGTGGTTTTCCAGGGCTTCACTCATGATGTGCTCTAAGTAGATGTTGAAAAGCATGAGCGACAGGAGACAGCCTTGACATACTCCAACTGTTGTCTGGAATCAGTCCCCTACAGAACCTTGGGCAATTACTTCACTTCAGTGCTCTTATTGCTGACTCCACCTCTTCTTTGAGAATGGGGAAATCATCAACATTTCAGGAGTTTGGAACTTCAAGCACGTCCGGGTCACCTGTGGACTGATGGTTGAAGAGTTCTTTGCAATATGCAGTCCACTTGCTTCTATAAGGCATTTTCCATTTTCATCTTGATTGGTACTGACTCTTGGTTGCTTCTGTCAGGTGAGGTCTTTCACAATCTGTAATGTCTTTTTGCTGTTATTCTTTATCAGAATGGTCTCTATATATGTGTACATTTGTCCAATTCTACAGGTATTCTTTATCAAACAGTGGCTTCATGTTTCTACAGGTATTCTTTATCAAACAGTGGCTTCATGTTTCTACAAGTATTCTTTATCAAGCAGTGGCTTCATTATTCTACAGGCAATCATTATCAAACAGTGGCATTATAACATTATGGTCATAAAAAGTAATATGGTTTATTATGACATTAAGGTCATACATAATTAATATGGTTTATTACAACACTATGGTCATACAAAAGTAATATGCTTTATTATGACATTAAGGTCATACATAAGTAATATGCTTTATTATGACATTAAGGTCATACATAAGTAATATGCTTTATTGTGACTTTATGGTCATATAAAGAAATGGAAAAGAGTGAGAAGCTTTCTAAAATTCAACAAATTATATAGTTAGCTAGAATACAAAGTAAAAATGTAAATAAATGAACTTACACATTATTGCAAATTAAATCCCAAATAATCCTAACATTTCTAACACAAGTCCTATTGATTAATATTCTGAATGTACTATAGTGGCAATCCAAACTAAATCAAACACTAGAAGTGTTGATGTACCTGTGGTGGCCTATGGTCTTTTGTTGACTCAAAAGAATAATATCCATGATTATATCCCTTTTTGAATTTCACTATACATCCAAGTCTCTATTTCTGATCACATTGTATTTCCAGAGAAGTATACCTCAAATTAAATATTTTATTAAATAAACTATCGGTAATTCCATATGAAATACTAGATACAACAGTAATACAAATGATTCTACAAAGATCGTACAGAATGAATAATATTATTGTTTTTCTAGTAAACAATACTAACTTTATATTCAAAATGAAGATCCGGATTGTAGGATAAAATTTATTTTCTAGAAAAATCTTAGTTATAATTAGAAAGTCTCTTACTAAAAATACAATAAAAAACATGGTACACACAAAGTCATTGCATGGTACACACAAAGTCATTGCATGGTACACAAAGTCATTGACTCATGATAGTTAGGAAATAGTTTTGTACTTACAGAATTTAAAAAAAGCAATTTTGGTCTGGTAGAAAATGAACTCGATTTTGGAAAAGTTTAAAATATAATTAGCATCCATATCAAATTAAATATACACAACAGTTGCATTATGCTATTGCAGGTGCTCTTCATCAAACAGTGAATTAAAAAAATCCCTATCAAACAAAGCAAATTAAATATATGTGACAGTTGATGACATCAAACAGTGAATTAAAAATATCCCTATCAAACAAAGCAAATTAAATATATGTGACAGTTGATGACATCAAACAGTGAATTAAAAATATCCTTATCAAACAAAGCATATTAAATATACATAACAGTTGCTTCAACTATTGCATGTGCTCTTCATTGAAACAGTGGTATTTTGCTTCTGCAAGTATCTTTACAATTAGTGGATGTTCATTTACCAGCAAAAAGCATATTAATGTTATGTATGGCATGATATTACAACTTTTTCATCTATTGTTACAATATGCCTGTATCAAAAAAGGGCAAGTTATGCTATTCAAAATGTCTATCTGATGGCATATCTGTGATTCAATCAATACAAGTTATGCTATTCAAAATGTCTATCTGATGGCATATCTGTGATTCAATCAATACAAGTTATGCTATTCAAAATGTCTATCTGATGGCATATCTGTGATTCAATCAATACAAGTTATGCTATTCAAAATGTCTATCTGATGGCATATCTGTGATTCAATCAATACAAGTTATGCTATTCAAAATGTCTATCTGATGGCATGTCTTTGATTCAATCAATACAAGTTATGCTATTCAAAATGTCTATCTGATGGCATATCTGTGATTCAATCAATACAACTTATGCTATTCAAAATGTCTTTCTGATGGCATATCTGTGATTCAATCAATACAAGTTATGCTATTCAAAATGTCTATCTGATGGCATGTCTGTGATTCAATCAATACAAGTTATGCTATTCAAAATGTCTATATGATGGCATATCTGTGATTCAATCAATACAAGTTATGCTATTCAAAATGTTTATCTGATTTCATATCTGTGATTCAATCAATGCAAGTTTTGTATCCATCTTGATATTATAACCACATACTTACATCGCAAGTACATTTAAGGATATGTATCAGGTGTCAGATCATAGTCACTGTGACTTTTATTCTGGGAATTTGTTAGTACTGCTTAAATAGCTTTTCTGGATTGTATCCCGAAACCATTTCATCTTTGCTACTTAAGTTGTGCCCAAGTGCATTTTATGTGATATAATCCTTTTCTTTTTGTTTGTACCAAAACTAGATTAAGTTGATCCAGGGTTTCTAAAGCAATTTATGAGTGTTCAAAAGCCATTCAGCTCATTGTATTTGTTCGTAATTGTTTTCAGATAAATACAAACCAAGCCAAGAAACAAAGTCACAAGGCAGCAAATCTTTAAGTTCATTGAAGTGGAGCAGTGCCGAATTGAAAATGGTTAGTATTTTTGCCTTCATATATATGTTCTCTTTTCTCATTACAAGGAAATAGCAAGAAACTGCTCATAGTGAGCTGGTATATTTGATTTATATAATGTTTCATTCTGTTAACATTCTTATCGATAGTTTTATTACTTTCACCCAAGATTGGTGACCCCAAGTGGTAGAGTGGTCTAAAGCACTCTGCCATCTCACCTATGGTTGCACTGTAGTATATGTAATGGATGATATGGTGCCACAAAGAATTTCTAAAAATGAACTCAAACAAGAAAACATAGGTTTACAGTTGTTTCCATGTGAATCATGCAAGTTATCAATGTCTGAATTTGCTTGAATTGTTGATATTTGATATTCTGTGTCACCCATATGGTAAGGTATAAATCTTACCATTCAGCAACAAACAGTACACTTTTTAAGAAAAATACTTGTTTACAGTAATAGAAATAAAGTAATCAAAATCAAAATTGTCTAAATTGCTGAAAAAGATTGAAAAATGAGACATTACTTTAATTGTTATTTCTAAACCTAAAACGATGTGCCCATCAAAATGTCGGTCCATCATGTGTTACAAAAACTGATTACAAACTTGCCAACACACAAAAATTCACATATGAAAGCAGAACTAAACAAAATTTGAAACCAACATTCCAATAAGTAAATTCACAATTGTTAAAATGTATTGGTTAAAGATGTTATGCCCTAAAGTCTGTAATGTTACCCCACCCCACTATCCCAGCAATGTTCAGTGTATCAGTCAGTGCAAGAAGTGTGTTGAAAAACATAAAATCTTCATTTCTATGTACAATCTATCTTTATAAAAAGTAACTGTTCTAAAATTATTGTAAAATTGTTGAACTTCTTTTTATTTATAAAGTAACATGACTATTAATCAAATTAACACAGAATGGAGAAATGATCCATACTTTTCAAAGTTTTGTTTTACTTGAAAAATATGTAATGAAAATATAAACTACATCATTTTTTAGAAAACAATAACTCATGACATTAACTCATATAGTATTAATGTTGTTCATTCCAAAGCTCTGATTACATGGAATATATTACTGCTCCGGTGGCCTTGTGGTTAGAGCATCCACCACAGAAGCAGGAGGTCGTGGGTTAAATCTCCATCCGAGTCATACCAAAGACTTACAAAAATGGTAGTAACAGCTTCTTTGCTTGGTGCTCAGTATTAAGAGGTTAGTGTTAGGACTGGTTTGCCTGGTGTCAGCATAATGTGACAGGGTGGGACATCATGCTACATGTCTGGAGCATGATAGCTCAGTGCTAGACATCACAATAAACTTCCTCACTGTAGACATCATAGCAATATGCCTGAAAAATTATTAACGCTACCTTAAAAGTCCAATGACACACACACATGGGGTAGTAATGATGTTAAATACAAAGCAATGATTACATGGGGTAATATTAGTTTTTATTACTAAGCACTCATTACATGGGTATTAATGGTTTTCATTACTAAGCACTGACAACATGGGGTAATAATGTTTTTTATTACTAAGCCCTGATGACATGGGGTATTAATGGTTTTTATTACTAAGCACTGACAACATGGGGTATTAATGGTTTTCATTACTAAGCACTGACAACATGGGGTAATAATGGTTTTTATTACTAAGCACTAATTACTTGGATAATGATTTTTATTACTAAGTACTGATTACATGGGTATTAATTATTTTTACTACTAAGCACTGATTACATGGGGTATTAATAGTATTTATTACTAAGCACTGACGACATGGGGTATTAATGGTTTTCATTACTAAGCACTGATTACATGGGGTATTAATGGTTTTTTATTACTAAGCACTGATTACTTGGGGTATTAATAGTATTTATTACTAAGCACTGACGACGTGGGGTATCAATGGTTTTCATTACTAAGCACTGATTACATGGGGTATTAATGGTTTTCATTACTAAGCACTGATTACATGGGGTATTAATGGTTTTTATTACTAAGCACTGATTACATGGGGTATTAATGGTTTTTATTACTAAGCACTGGTGACATGGGGTACTAATGGTTTTCTTTACTAAGCACTGATTACATGGGGTATGAATGTTTTTTTTTACTAAGCACTAATTACATGGATAATGGTTTTTATTACTAAGCACTGATTACATGGGGTATTAATAGTTATTGTTACAAGCAATGAATATATGAAGTATTAATGGTTTTCATTACAAAATAGTAATTACATGGAGTTTATCAAGGTTTTCATTATTAAATTATATTTTGTCTCAGCATAGAGTCCATTTTGTTCTTAACATGCAATCCATTCATTTTTTAGTGGAAATGTTGATCCAGGAGTTCAGATATATATATATATATATATATATATATATATATATATATATATATATATATATATATATATATATATATATATATATATATATATATATATAAAACTGGTGCCTAATTGATGCAATACCTGGTCTAATTTCAGATCAGTGTCACTGAAAACAAGCAGAAAGGTAGTATCTTCACTGTACAGCCTGTGGAAAAGGAACATGTTCAAGTCTTCCATTTCATGGCAGGAATGGTTCCATTTCTACAGAAACTTGTACTGACAGATGTACGTATAAAGCATATTTTTGCATTTTCATATTGTGTATATATTTTGAATGCAGTCTGAACTCAAAGACAAAGAATCAGGAGAGGCATTTTCTAAAGTCAGTAGATGAGTTAAAGAACAACCAACATTTGTTATTAGCTATTTTTATGTTATATGAAGATAATCTACTGGCACTAAGGCGAGAAAATCATTAATCCTGTACTAATTCTTATTATTATTGACTAATTCTTATTATTTGACTAGTTTTTTTTACTTGACTTATTCTTAATTACTTGATTAATTCTTAATTATTTGATTAAGATAAGGAAACAAACTCTCCATGCTAATTTGATGCAAGCTTTTGTCATTGCTTGAGTTTGAGGAGATATGTTAAATGAGACATCTATAAGGCATGATCATTTTTAATTACAATAATGATACTGTGGGTTTATTACAGTACCTAATCCTTAGAAACTCTAACCTTTTGTACAATATTAGTTAACACATAAAATCTTGTACGGTGACATGATTTTAAAAAAAATACCATGAAATTACAAGACAAAACTTGTTGACAATAATTAAGGATGTAAACATTAAGTCTTTAAATCTTTTCTTCTAATCAAAATAGGTGAGTTTTAAGAGAACTCTCAAATGAGATCACAATGTCCTTGTGTCCGTTAGATAGTATTGGTGATTCCTTCCACCTAGCTGTCCCCTTATACACAAAAGAATGCTGTATGTATGACTTTGTTTTAATGCTGTATGTATGACTTTGTTTTAATGCTGTATGTATGACTTTGTTTTAATGCTGTATGTATGACTTTGTTTTAATGCTGTATGTATGACTTTGTTTTAATGCTGTATGTATGACTTTGTTTTAATGCTGTATGTATGACTTTGTTTTAATGCTGTATGTATGACTTTGTTTTAATAATGGAAATGATAAAAATACTAATGACTGAAGAGGAGCATCCATTTCCTAGATGGTGTGTATGCATGTATGGTATTAGGTAGGAAACAGTGAACAAATTTTGAATGCATGTATGGTATTAGGTAGGAAACAGTGAACAAATTTTGTATGCATGTATGGTATTAGGTAGGAAACAGTGAACAAATTTTGTATGCATGTATGGTATTAGGTAGGAAACAGTGAACAAATTTTGTATGCATGTATGGTATTAGGTAGGAAACAGTGAACAAATTTTGTATGCATGTATGGTATTAGGTAGGAAACAGTGAACAAATTTTGTATGCATGTATGGTATTAGGTAGGAAACAGTGAACAAATTTTGTATGCATGTATGGTATTAGGTAGGAAACAGTGAACAAATTTTGTATGCATGTATGGTATTAGGTAGGAAACAGTGAACAAATTTTGTGTTTGATTTTGGATTGAATGGGTAACAGTGTAGAGGAGAGTTATGTTCAGTTCTTCATATTCAAAGCAGTAGTGTTTTGAACTTTTTGAAGTTTCTGTAGTAGTTATTGACATGAACAAGATAAAAAGTAAATTACAGTAGTCAAGTCTTCAAAGTACTAACAAACACACTACTATTTTAGCAGCATCAACAGGCAGAAAATTCTGAACGGAGCATATGCATTTCATTTCCAGATATGCAGTGTTGCATATGTTTATTTAATGTTGGTGTAATGAGAGTGTACCATGAAGAATAACATCTCTCATACTGACTATGTATTAATGTTGGTATTTCTGATAATTATTGTTTGATTCAAATGTCAAATCAAGAAAGATGGGGACCATAATCTATCCAAATTAGAGAGAAAGTCATTAACTACTGTTAAAAGCAGGTACCATGGCTAGGGTAATATTCAGACTGTACGTTGCTAAAATGACTACAGTGGGACCCCGCTATAACATGGTAGTTGGGAGCCATAGAATCCGACCGGGCTATGAACCGAACCGTGTTATAAGCAACCATGTACAATACCAACACATTTTTGGATTTAATTGGGGAGGGGGGGGGGGTTACATAAAGACGGGTGCGAAAATGCATGGCACAATTACCATTTTTGATCAATATATATATTAAATGAGAAAAACATTTGTGGTAACAGAAATTGCAGATATAATATATTACTTTATTCAGAGAACCATGCATTGATACATACACGTGTCTAATTTATGTATACATGTATAATCTATTGCATGAAAAGAGTATCAACACCGTGTACTCACCAGCAAATTTTGTAACATACATTGAATCCATAATACAAATATTTCCATCGAAAATATCCACACATGGATGTAAAATATTCAATAATTTTGTCACTGATCATTATGTGACTGAATTCAATGAAAAGAAAAAAAAACAAAAATTACGTAACGGGTGTACGTAATGAATGATGAAATAGTACATGTCCATAGATTAAATAATGGAAGCTAAAGTGTATTCTTATAATAACTACATGTACATCTCAGGATCTATCTGTCTCTGAATTCAGTCATTGTAAGTTTCAGCACATTTCCCACCCATGCTGCTAGCCAAAGTCCTTTGAACTTGCCGCCCAGTTATTGCGTCATGTTCTTTTGATGTACTCTAATAAAAAAAGCAGGCAGAACTGGCTTAACCACTGAATTATGTCACTGTTTAGCTCGGCAGTTCACTTTGATGATAAACAATGTACTTAAATTAATTGATTTATACATTCTGGTGAGAATCTTTTATCAACCGCCGCATTGGCTGTTGCTTAGTTGTGTATGAAATTAAGAGAACATATATCGGAGATTATTTTGAGCAACGATTGTATTCGGAATGCATTCAAGACAAACACAAAGTAGATACGATGGTTTCATTACTCAGGAATCAGTAATTATAATATTGACACTTATGAGCTGTAATTTTTCAACAATAAACAAAGAACAAAGTTCTCAGTAGGCCCAGCAATTGGTTCGTATTTCCGACGTTTATTTTGGCACAAAACTAGAAGAAATTTGATACACGTTCTTTTTCGCACTGTTTAGACGAATATGAGAATGATAATTAAACTCTTAATTTTTTTTTTTCATACTTAATTTTTTTTTTTTTGGTCTTTGAGAAAAATACCTGTAATAAATTACCCGAAATTTCGGGAGCCATGCCACGACCGGGTTATATCCGAATTCGGGTTATAGCGGGGCGGGTTATAGCGGGGTCCCACTGTATTTGAATTCAGATGAGATACAAGTTAGGATATCATGTTTTCTAAGATTTTATAAATGGATTAGAAGTAACAAACAGGGCAGTAGTTCTTTAACTCATTAGTGGCAAGTGATGGTTTCTTCATCAGAGCTGGTAATACACACACATCAGACCTAGTAATACACACACATCAGATCTGGTAATAAAAACATCAGAGCTGGTAATACACTGACATCAGAGCCTTTTAATACACACATCAGAGCTGGTAATAGACACACATCAGAGCTGGTAATAGACACACATTAGAGCTGGTAATATACACACATCAGACCTGGTAATACACACACATCAGAACTGGTAATACACACACATCAGACCTGATAATACACACACATCAGAGCTGGTAATAGACACACATCAGACCTGGTAATACACACACATCAGAGCTGGTAATAGACACACATCAGAACTGGTAATACACACACATCAGAGCTGGTAATACACACACATCAGACCTGGTAATACACACACATCAGAGCTGGTAATACACACACACATCAGAGCTGGTAATACACACACATCAGACCTGGAAATACACACACACATCAGAGCTGGTAATAAACACACATTAGAGCTGGTAATACACACACATCAGAGCTGGTAAGAGACACACATTAGAGCTGGTAATACACACACATCAGACCTGGTAATACACACACACATCAGAGCTGGTAATAGACACACATTAGAGCTGGTAATACACACATCAGGACTGGTAATACACACACATCAGAGCTGGTAATACACACACATCAGAACTGGTAATATACACACATCGGACCTGGTAATACACATACATCAGAGCTGGTAATACACACACACATCAGAGCTGGTAATATACACACATCAGACCTTGTAATACATACATATCAAACCCGGTAAAACACACTCATCAGAGCTGGTAATGCACACACATCAATATACTGAATGAGCATAAAGGCACATTTATGACTGTATATGTTGATGTATTATAGCATCAGTGTTATTGCATATGAGTGTGTATCTCTAATTCACTAACATTTAATTCATTGGCTTGAAATTATGTACAGAAAGAACATGCATAGGAGAAACTAATTTAACACTTGGAATTAAGTTGCTAGCCATACTATCTTGGAGTTTGCTTTCTTGAAATCTGATATTAATTATTCTTTGATAATTGCTCAGCATTTGTACCAATTTTGTCATTTTATAGAAAAGAGACAATTACAAGCTGGATGCTGTGATGGCCTACAAGGCGTCCATGGTGAGTTAAATTCATCAATTACTTCCTTCCTCCTGGTACTAACTTTCTGCTTTGAAAATAGGGAAACATAAGGATTATAAATCTTTGATTGAACTTATTCACCTATCGCTATGTCTTCCCTTTCTTTTCCTTAAAAAATATTTGTCCTCTTAGGGAAACCACTCAGCTAGTACCTGTGGATGCATAACTATAATTTCAGTCCTACATGTGGATACTAAATGATCATTTAGTCCTAAATGTGGATACATAACTATCTGTTAGTTCTACATGTGGATACAGAATGATCTGTTAGTTCTGCATGTGGAATCATAAATATCAGTCCTACATTTGGATATTTAACAATCTTTCAGTCATACATGTGGGTACTGAATGATCTTTTAGTCCCTCCTGTGCATACATAACTATCTTTCAGTCATACACGTGGATACTGAATGATATTTTAGTTCTACATGTGGATATATAACTATCTTTCAGTCACTACATGTGGATACATAACTATCTTTCAGTCACTACATGTGGATACATTACTATCTTTCAGTCACTACATGTGGATACATTACTATCTTTCAGTCATTACATGTGGATACATAACTATCTTTCAGTCACTACATGTGGATACATTACTATCTTTCAATCACTACATGTGGATACATAACTATCTTTAAGTCTTACATGTGGATACATTACTATCTTTCAGTCACTACATGTGGATACATTACTATCTTTCAGTCACTACATGTGGATACATAACTATCTTTCAGTCACTACATGTGGATACATTACTATCTTTCAGTCACTACATGTGGATACATTACTATCTTTCAGTCATTACATGTGGATACATAACTATCTTTCAGTCACTACATGTGGACACATTACTATCTTTCAGTCATTACATGTGGATACATAACTATCTTTCAGTCACTACATGTGGACACATTACTATCTTTCAGTCATTACATGTGGATACACAATTATTGAAAATTCCTACATGTGCATTCATATCTATCTTCATTACATGTGGATATATACTATCAATCAGTCCTACATGTGGATACATAACTATCTTTCTGTCTTATATGAAGATACCTAATTACAGTTCAGTCTACATGTTGATAGGTAACTATCTTTCAGTCCTACTTGTGGATATATACTATCTTTCAGTCTTACAGGTGGATACAGAGTGATATTTCAGTTCAACATGTGGATACATAATTATCTATCAGTCCTACATGTCAATATAGAATGATCTTTCAGTCCTACATGTGGATACACAACCGTCTATCAGTCCTACATGTGGATACATGTAGATTACATGTAGATACAGAATGATCTTTCAGTCCCAGATGTGGATACATAACTATTGTTCTGTCCTATATGAAGATACCTAATTACAGTTTATTCTGTATATTGATAGGTAACTATCTTTCAGTTGTACACATGGATACATAACTATCATTTAATCTGACATGTGGACCCATAACTATATTTCAGTCCTACATGTGAATACATAACTATCTTTCAGTCTTACATATAGATACATAACTATCTTTCAGTCTTACATATGGATACATAATTATCTTTCAGCCTTGCATATGGATACATAATTATCTTTCAGCCTTACATATGGATACATAATTATCTTTCAGTCTTACATATGGATACATAACTATCTTTCAGCCTTACATATGGATACATAATTATCTTTCAGTCTTACATATGGATACATAATTATCTTTCAGTCTTACATATGGATACATAATTATCTTTCAGTCTTACATATGGATACATAATTATCTTTCAGTCTTACATATGGATACATAACTATCTTTCAGCCTTACATATGGATACATAATTATCTTTCAGTCTTACATGTGGACACATAATTATCTTTCAGTCTTACATATGGATACATAACTATCTTTCAGCCTTACATATGGATACATAACTATACTTCAGTCCTACATATGGATACATAACTATCTTTCAGTCTTACATATGGATACATAATTATCTTTCAGTCTTACATATGGATACATAACTATACTTCAGTCCTACATATGGATACATAACTATCTTTCAGTCTTACATATGGATACATAATTATCTTTCAGTCTTACATGACCAATTGCATGTTATTGTGGAGCAGCAAATACATTAGGGTGGGAGGGTTTTTCATGTACAGTATACTTTTTGAAAGACTTAAACTTGTATGATTTAAAATACCAAAAGCTCATATATTATTGTCCATTGCCATATATTATCATTCTTTCAGATGTTATAATCCATTGTAATGTATTATCATCCATTGCCATACATTATCACCCATTGCCATACATTATCATCCATTGCCATACATTATCATCCATTGCCATACATTATCATCTATTGCCAAATCTTATCATCTATTTTCATATATTAGCATCTTTTGCAACATTCTATCATCCATTGCAATATATTATCATTTATTTACATACACTATTGTCGATTTCCATATATTATCATTTATTTGCATACACTATTGTCGATTTCCATATATTATCATTTATTTACATACACTATTGTCGATTTCCATATATTATCATTTATTTCCATACACTATTGTCGATTTCCATATATTATCATCTATTTCCATATATTATCATCTATTTCCATGTATTTTCATCCATTGCCACATATCATCCATTGCCACATATCATCCATTGCCACATACTATCCATTGCAATATATTATCATCCATTGCCAAATATATTATCATCCATTGCCATATATTATCATCCATTGCCATATATCATCATCCATTGCCACATATCATCCATTGCCACATATCATCTGTTGCCATATATCATCATCCCATTGCCATATATTATCATCCATTGCCATATGTTATCATCTATTGTATGTAACATTATTAGGTCTTTAAGTTAGTTCTTGCAGTCGAAAAAGGTGAATTTTAAGAGCACTTTTGACAGGGATCATTGTGTTTTTGTGTCTAATTTCAATGGGCAATTCATTCTACATTGCTGGACCCTGGTATGCATAAGAATGTTTTCCATGTGACTTTGTTTTCATAGTGCGAACAATGAGTATACGATTGTCAGAGAGGAATGTAAGTATCTTGCTGGTGTATACACATGGGTGAGGCCAGATAGGTATGTTGGACTGAAGTCAGTCATTGAAACATAGCACAGAGAACAAATTCTGTGTTTGATTCTGGATCATATGGATAGCCATTGTAGGAATAGAGCAGTGGGGAGGTGTGCTCAGATCGTAGTACTCCAAAGATGATCCAAGCAGCTGTGTTTTGAACTTTTTGAAGTTTCTGGAGTAGATATTGAGATGAACCAGAGAGAATTGAGTTACAATATTCCAGTCTTGAAAGTACTAATGAAAGCACAAGTGTTTTAGTGGCATCAACTGAAAGATATTTGCGAATGGAGCTGATGTGTCTCTTCTCAATGTTCATGACATGTTGGTTCAATATGAGATCACTGTCTAGATTAACACCTAGGTTTTATACTTACTGTGGGAATTTAATGTTGGTGTTGCTGATATTTATTGTGTGAGGTAAAGGATGTGAATAAGATAGTGTTTGTGTTGTGATCAGAATAGACTAAGTTTTATCATCATTCATCTGCAGCTTGTTACATGTGATCAATGATTTCACATCAGAAATGCACCTTTCTACTCCTTGGATGGTAGCATCAACTTCAGTTGGGTGGCTAGACTTGTATATTTGGGTGTCATCAGCGCACAATTGGTGAGACACTAGGTGATGATCTATGACACTTGAGGGCAGCTGAGTGTATAGAATAAAGAGAACAGCCCCAAGATCAGATTCCTGTGATACACCACAACATAGATCAACTGGGCTGGAGTTTATTCCATTTGCAGATACAATTTATGTCCTGTTGACTACCGGTAAAGTAGGGTTTTAACCACTGTAAGGCTGTATTCTGAAGGCTGTAAGGCTGTATTCTGAAGGCTGTAAGGCTGTATTCTGAAGGCTGTAAGGCTGTATTCTGAATGCCAAATGCTGCTGGAGACAGTGAAGTATTATATCATTGTCTATTGTATCAAATGCTGCAGACAAATCAAGGATCGTGAGGACTGTTATCTTTCCACTATGCAAAGCAGAGATAATGTCATTCAATACGTTCAAAAGAATAGTTTCAGTACCATTGCAAGGACGATATGCAGGCTGTACATTGCTAGAACAACTTTTTCTAAGATATTTTATATGAATGGGAGATTAGAAACTGGGAGGTAGTTCTTTAAAACATTTTATGGTCAAGTGTTGGTTTCTTCAGCAGAGGCTTTACAATGGCAGTTTTGAAAAATGATGGGAATTTCCCAGATGAGAGAGAGATATTAATAACATCAGTTAGTGAAGGCAATATTGGGTCTAAGCACTTAAGCTGCAGTGATGTTTGAATTGGATCAAGTTCACAAGAGTTTAATGCACTCTTCATCATGATTTTCCATACAAAATCCATAGAGACAGGCTAAAATGCTTCTAATGGTTGTCGCTGAAATTCTATATCGTACTTTTATGATGACAATGAGTCAGTTGAAATTGTGTTGTCAAGTGTATCTCTAATGGTTTGTACTTTGTCAAGGAAAAAATTTGCAAATAGGTCTGGAATGTCTGCACGAGAGAATGTACTTGGAAGTAGTGTACATTTGTTCCTTGACATTAGTTTGTTAGTCATCTCAAAGATCTCTTTGCAGCTGATACCCAATAGACGATACCCTTCATACACAACACTTGTATTTCTGTTACATACAAGAGTTGATGTCTTCATACACAAAACTTCTTTTGCTGTTACCTAAAAGAGATGATAGCCAATAGACTATACCCTTCATACACAACACTTGTATTTCTGTTACATACAAGAGACGATACTCTTCTTACTTTGTAGATTTAATGCATTCTTTTTTATGCCTGCCTAAGGTGGAAATTATTATGCTAAGATGTCTATCTGAGTGAAGTCTATTGATTTTGGAATCCAAAGTTCAAAGGTCAAGGTAGCTGTGACTGAAAGAAGAAAATGTGTGTATCCTTAATAACTTTTGTTCTTCACAATATCATATTACCAATACTTGTAGAGGGCTTGCATATAAGGTATGGAACATGCCTATTGATTTTTGTTTTGAAAGGTTAAAGGTCATGATCATTGAGACTAAAACAAATGGGTATATAACATTTAGAATAAGTTCCCAGACAAAAATAGTTATTGTTTATACTTAGTATTTGAAAAGTTTTAGAATCAGATATCATGGCGAGTGTGAGTTTATTATGAAAATAATTATTCTGTACAGTTTGTTTAGCTCAAGAGGTTGTTGAAATCAGCTATGCCTGTAAGAGTTTGCATTCAAGACTCTTTTGTATAGTTTATTTTTGCTGAGATTATTAGCCATGTTGTTGTCACAGAATTGAAACTGAATAGGTATTGGATCAAATGAATAACTCAAACACAATGTGTGAAAGATGAAAATGTATTAACTTGATTAGTAAAGAAAAATGTATGATGTAAAAATACAATGATTCTCACACGCTCTCAACATACAATTGATCCAATCACACTATACTAACATTCAAACGTTGAAAATAAACCAATAATATTATATCTATCTGATATACCCATTCAAAAAACCTCAGTTTCAAATAATAGTATGCGCTGTAAGATATTCACCTAATTTCACGTATAGACTAGGATTGAGATTCAATGAATCTCAAGTTTTCAAATATGTTTCAAATGTTATGTACTGTAAATGAAATTCACAAATCTCCTGGAATTCATCTAAGATTCAAAATAATCTCATGTAAATACAAATGTACCAGTTGAAACAACAACTGGAACAAATATATGCTTCTTGACCCTTGTACAGTCGCACGATTCATACACTGGTAAACCACACAGTTTCACCACGTCCTTTGGGTTGGCCCACTCTTGTATTGGCCGCTCGTGCCCTTCATGGATCTACTACATGTACAGTCAGTCATATGTATACACACATACAGACAGCATACAGCACCCTTGTATTAGCTACGTCTACAGTAGTGGCTCCACCACATGTACAGACATACGTACATACATAATGACATCTTGATAGCTCTAGTCGTTAGCTAAACTCATCAGCCTCGTTACACCCATTAGACTTGTTTTAGACTTGTTAGCCTTGTTAGACTCGTTAGACTCATTAGCCTTGTTAGACTCATTAACTACAATAAAACCAAACTTGTAATAATAATAAGTTCTGTAAAATACTGATACATTAAACTCTTAAAAACAACTTGAAATTCACAGTTCACAACATCTCAAATCTGTGTTGTAATAATTGAATCATTACACGATATGACAATACAAACTCAATAAACTTCGCATATAAAAATGTAACACTCACCCCTATGGCTTTAGAAATACCACATGTGCTCTCCTCAACAGATCCAAAGTGACCAGTTTCGGTTATACATTAATCTTGCTTAAATTCATAGGACAGTGAGATATATTAAGGGTAAAATACCCATGCATATCGTGATTATAATGTCTGTAGCCGCAAGTAGTTTATGGCGAGACATGTTGGTTCCATCGCCTGTCTGGAAAAACACCTGTTCACCCTAGATAGCATTGCATGCATGCACAACACAAATAGTCAAATATTTCTCAGACATAACAAAAGTTATTTTTTTTTCTTCTTCTAATTCTGTGACAGTTGTATAACATGTTATTCTACAACACTGCTTGTCATGGAGTATAACATGTTATTCTACAAGGCTACATGCATGGTGTATGACATGTTATTCCCAAGAATACTTGTCATGAAGTATAGTATGTTATTCTACAAGACTACATGCATGGTGTATGATGTGTTATTCCCAAGAATACTTGTCATGGAGTATAACATGTTATTCTACAACACTGCTTGTCATGAAGTATAGTATGTTATTCTACAAGACTACATGCATGGTGTGTGGCATGTTATTCCCAAGAATACTTGTCACGAAGTATAACATGTTATTCTACAAGACTACATGCATAGTGTATGATGTGTTATTCCCAAGAATACTTGTCATGGAGTATAACATGTTATTCTACAAGACTACATGCATAGTGTATGTATGTAGTGTTTTATTATGTGTTATTACTCATATGTGTTAGAGTTTTTCATACCTTCATGTTTTTATAATGCTTTCATTTTCATTATCAAAGGCATTGAAAGAAATGAAGAACTTCATGGTAAGGGATGGAGAACCAGTTAAATCCAGACAGAAGCTGATGCGGAATTTGAAGGTAGTTATTACCAAATGTCTTTAATTCATGTCAAGGGTTGATGACTTTCATATCATGTAATGACTTTCATGTCATGGGTTGATGACTTTCATGTCATGGGTTGATGACTTTCATGTCATGGGTTGATGACTTTCATGTAATGGGCTTTAACAATTTTTCAGTCATATTGCTATGATGTGGCAGTTTATAGTGATGTCTAGCACTGGGGCATCATGCCGCTGACATGTAGCATGATGTCCCACTCAGTCACCTTATTCTGAGACCAAGCCAGCCAATCCTAACACTAACCTCTTAATGCTGAACGCCAAGCAAGGCAGCTGTTAGTACCATTTTAAAATGTCTTTGGTATGATATGGTTGAGGATCGAACCTACAACCTCCCACATTCAAGGTAGACATTCTGACCACTTGACTACTGGAGTGGTGGTCTAAAATGAAAATAATTGTGACCTACAAAGATTGGACCTTGTTATAGTTATTCCTCCTGATCAGATAGTTTTCACACTAAAGTACTACCTGAATGGATTGTCAGAATGAATGTGTTTTACACTATAATGCTATCTGAATGGATGGTTAGATCAAATGAAAGTTTTGCTATAATGCTATCTGAATGGATGGTTAGATCAAATGAAAGTTTTGCTATAATGCTATCTGAATGGATGGTTAGATGGAATACACTTTTTGCAATAATGCTATCTGAATGGATGGTCAGATGGAATTAAAGTTTTTCTATAATGCTATCTGAATGCATGGTTAGATGGAGTACACTTTTTGCTATAATGCTGTCTGAATGGATGGTTAAATGGAATTAAAGTTTTGCTGTAAAGCTATCTGAATGGATGGTTAGATAGAATTAAAGTTTTTCTATAATGCATTTTTATAATGCTATCTGAATGTAATGGTTAGATGGAATACACTTTTTGCAATAATGCTATCTGAATGGATGGTCAGATGGAATTAAAGTTTTTCTATAATGCTATCTGAATGGATGGTTAGATGGAATTAAAGTTTTTATATAATGCTTTTTTATAATGCTATCTGAATGTAATGGTTAGATGGAATTAAATTGTTGCTAAATTAAACTGCTATCTGAATGGATGGTTAGATGGAAGTAAAGGTTTGCTATAATGCTATCTGAATGGATGGTTAGATGGAAGTAAAGGTTTGCTATAATGCTATCTGAATGGATGGTTAGATGGAAGTAAAGGTTTGCTATAATGCTATCTGAATGGATGGTTAGATGGAAGTAAAGGTTTGCTATAATGCTATCTGAATGGATGGTTAGATGGAAGTAAAGGTTTGCTATAATGCTATCTGAATGGATGGTTAGATGGAAGTAAAGGTTTGCTATAATGCTATCTGAATGGATGGTTAGATGGAAGTAAAGGTTTGCTATAATGCTATCTGAATGGATGGTTAGATGGAAGTAAAGGTTTGCTATAATGCTATCTGAATGGATGGTTAGATACTAACATCTGGTTATAAATACTCTCTGATTGTAAAGATTGTAAATCTTGTTATTGCTATTCTTGCATTAATGATGGGACTGATTGATGACACAAAGAAAACTTATTGTAATATTAATTGTTGGTGAATGCAAATGGTACAGACCTACACACTAATCTATATGCAATTATGTGAAGCAGTTTTGGGGTTAATAAATATGTCATTGCATGCATTTCATACTTCACTGAGCTCTTTTACATTGTCTTTACATTGTGTCAGAAACGTTGATGGATTTGTATTCAGACAAGTTGAAGGATTTGTATTCAGACAAGTTGAAGGATTTGTATTCAGACTAGTTGAAGGATTTGTATTCAGACTAGTTGAAGGATTTGTATTCAGGCTAGTTGAAGGATTATATTCAGACAAGTTGAAGGATTTGTATTCAGACTAGTTGAAAGAATGATTTGTATTCAGACAAGTTGAAGGATTTGTATTCAGACAAGTTGAAGGATTTGTATTCAGACAAGTGAAGGATTTGTATTCAGACTAGTTCAAGGATTTGCATTCAGACAAGTTGATGGATTTGAATTCAGACAAGTTGAAGGATTTGTATTCAGACTACTTGAAGGATTTGTATTCAGACTAGTTGAAGGATTAAAGTTGATGGATTTGTATTCAGACAAGTTGAAGGATTTGTATTCAGACTAGTTGAAGGAAGGATTTGTATTCAGATAAGTTGAATGATATGTATTCAGACAAGTTGATGGATTTCTATTCATGATACCAATGCAAAATGTAGCGACAAAGAACTTGTCCTAAACTTACAGGAATCTTGTGGATATCTTAATTGTATTAAAATGTTTATCTTACCCAGTATGGTACGTTGAATCATATCTACATTGTTATTGATAGTTTCAGTACAGTTACAAAAAAGAAACAGACTTATCTTGGATTCCAGGAATTGTTTTATTTAAATCAAACTTGAAGTTACATTAATGGACTCACGTGTTACTGATTCTTGTAGAAATGTGTTATACACAGTACAGTACATTCATGTTTATTTCTCAGATTATAGACTTGATGGTAAACCTTCTGAAAAATCCAGTCAGGGGACCAGACCAAGAGTGAGTAGATTCTACCTCATTTTAAATTCTTATAATTTTAATTTCTCTTTAATTCTTTTGTTTCAACTTTATTACCTGAAGCATTGTCAAGATTGTTGTAAGAACAAGTAAAAGTAAATCACTACAAGAAAATAAATTACTAAATTTATCTCACTTTACAATTATGTGAGCTTTTCATCCATCAAATGTGGTTTGTCAGCAATTGCTTTGGGCCATAAATCTGATCCTTGATTGATCTAACTCAGAAGCTTAGATCATCTGTAGACTTGCACAGACCCGTTTGATGAAATGGACTTGTCCAGGATCTGTAAATGGATCTTGAGTAAGTCCATGTGTTATGTTGAAAACATAAATCTTATTGATCAAACTCACTAGCTTAGCTCATCAAAGTTTAGATGACTTTATTAAATGAGCAGTATCTACTGTTACTAATTAGAAAATTTGGCACCTAAACAGCTGCTTTTTAACCACTCTGGAGATCATGTTTTTTATTTGATTTTGAGGAGACTTAGAATTTAAGCTGGCTTCATTAAGTTTTGTCCTATATATATTGACCCTATCTTTAACATTCATTTGGAGGTTGCAGTGTCAAATTTGAACATATTTTGTTCAGTGAAGTCAGTAATGGGAAATAAGTTTTGGATTGTTCTTTCTGTACATTTTTAATAAGTAATTTGTTATACACATATGATAGTTGTTTCGCTTCTTTATTTCAGCAAGCATTCAGAATGAACAATTAAATTCTGTATATAATTACTGAATTTAAATATTCGTTTATAATGAATCTTCCTCTTTCTTACCATATTAGTTACACTTGAAACTTTTAAACAAGTTATGATTGTGAAAGCCTAGATTTACAAACTTTTCTTGGCTGCTATTGTCCAAGACAAGACAAATGCTGGAATTGCAGTCAGTTATTGTTGTAAGGTTTAACGCCATTTTTGAGCACACGATAGGCTATATGTGGCGGCCAGTATTATAGGTGGAGGAAGAACCCAGGAAAACCCTCAAAAACACACTGACCCACGAGAAGCTACTGGCAAGCTTTCTCACATAACTACATGTGCCAAATCTTAGACTCAAACCCACGCAGACAGAGTTGAGATGGCAGTGATCCATAACGGAGAGCGCTTTAGACCACTCGGCCACTTGGGTCACTTAATTGCAGTCAGAGATAGAACACTAAGTTCATTGCACAGGTTTGAGTTTTGTTCTTTCCACACATATGTCCATTCTGCATTAAAAATATATTTTGTACTACTAATATTAGTAACAAGCTTTGTGATCTTTCTAAAATTATAAGAAAGTATATATCAACTAGTATATAAATGTAAATGTTATATATCAAGAGAGGCAACTGAAATTTATGTATAGGATTAGATCAGACAGTATTGATCTTCTTTGAATACTGTTCCACAGATTGAAATACTTTAAACAATAATAGAATATTACTTTTTTAAAAAAAGAAATCAGAATACATTTATAAATAATATTTAGAATTATAACCAAAATCACTTGTAATGTATGAATAAAAGACAAAATATGAAAATATATTAAAAGTGTTTAAAGCACTAAGTTTATGAAAGTGCAAGTGACCATGAATAGCACCAACTTAGTACTTATGATTTTTTTGCAATCTTTTTGTATGTTGATTAGTGTCAATTAAGCAAATTTACTACCTTCCTTGAAGCCATCATTATATTCCGAATGCTTTGATTCCTGTGTTTGTACTTTTCATTGATTGACTGATTTGATGTTCTTTTCCTCTAGAGATTGTATAGGACTTGGATTAAGAGGATTATATCATTAGCTGTCAGCTTATTAATATTCTGAATGAGATTTGCACCTGAGGCTGCCAACATTTACAACAATATTTAATCAAATTTGTTAAGTAGTCATGAGGAACAGAATCTTCGCATTGGCTAATATAATTTTGTATCTGATTGACTACAATAATTTTGTATCTGATAGGCTAATATAATTTTGTATATGATTGGCTTATATAATTTTGCATGTGATTGGCTAATATAATTTTGTATGTGATTGGCTAATATAAATTTGTCTCTGATTGGCTAGTATAAATTTGTCTCTGATTGGCTAAGATAATTTCATGCTGATTGAATATGTGATTCAGTACTCTGGAGATTGGCATTCAGTCTTCTTTTGCCCAAAATGGTAAATAAGAATATATTATCATTTTCCTAAACATATTCTATAATAATTGAAATGTGCACATGTTCAATGAGATGATCTTGTATCTGATTTGCTGAGCTTGTTACCTCTCTAGATTTAGAGACTGTATCTCTCCAATTTTTGATCAAAGTTAAATATGTTAGTTTACATGATCAAGATCTTAAATAATTACCATGACAACATTTATGTTAAGTATGTAAATGTCTTTGGATAATTTCCATGACAACATTTATGTTAAGTATGTAATTGTCTTTGAATAATTTCCATGACAACATTTATGTTAAGTATGTAATTGTCTTTAGATAATTTCCATGACAGCATTTATGTCAAGTATGTAATTGTCTTTAGATAATTTCCATGACAGCATTTATGTTAAGTATGTAATTGTCTTTGGATAATTTCCATGACAACATTTATATTAAATATGTAATTGTCTTTGGATAATTTCCATGACAACATTTATGATAAGTATGTAATTGTCTTTAGATAATTTCCATGACAACATTTATGTTAAGTATGTAATTGTCTTTGAATAATTTCCATGACAACATATATGTTAAGTATGTAATTGTCTTTAGATAATTTCCATGACAACATTTATGTTAAGTATGTAATTGTCTTTACATAATTTCCATGACAGCATTTATGTTAAGTATGTAATTGTCTTTGGATAATTCCCATGACAACATTTATATTAAGTATGTAATTATCTTTAGATAATTTCCATGACAACATTTATATTAAGTATGTAATTGTCTTTGGATAATTTCCATGACAACATTTATATTAAGTATGTAATTATCTTTGGATAATTTCCATGACAACATTTATATTAAGTATGTAATTGTCTTTGGATAATTTCCATGACAACATTTATATTAAGTATGTAATTATCTTTGGATAATTTCCATGACAACATTTATGTTAAGTATGTAATTGTCTTTACATATTTTCCATGACAGCATTTATGTTAAGTATGTAATTGTCTTTGGATAATTCCCATGACAACATTTATATTAAGTATGTAATTATCTTTAGATAATTTCCATGACAACATTTATATTAAGTATGTAATTGTCTTTGGATAATTTCCATGACAACATTTATATTAAGTATGTAATTATCTTTGGATAATTTCCATGACAACATTTATATTAAGTATGTAATTGTCTTTAGATAATTTCCATGACAACATTTATATTAAGTATGTAATTATCTTTGAATAATTTCCATGACAACATTTATGTTAAGTATGTAATTGTCTTTAGATAATTTCCATGACAACATTTATGTTAAGTTTGTAATTGTCTTTAGATAATTTTCATGACAACATTTATGTTAAGTATGTAATTGTCTTTGGATAATTTCCATGACAACATTTATATTAAGTATGTAATTGTCTTTGAATAATTTCCATGACAACAGTTATGATAAGTATGTAATTGTCTTTGGATAATTTCCATGATTAGCTAGACAAAATGTATGTTAATAATGTAATTGTCTTTGAATATTTTGTTCTCACTCTATTTGTAATACAGGAAAAATTAACATGACATAATATTTTTAGGGTTAATAATGAAGGGTTAATATTTTAGGATTAATATATATTTGTAGTGTTCATATTTATAGGGTTAATATTTTTAGGGTTAATAATGTAGGGTTAATACTGTAGTGTTCATATTTTTAGGGTGAATAATGTAGGGTTGTGTTCTCACCTAATTCTGCATCTTGAAATGGTACACTTTTAAGTTCTGTAAGTCAGGGGAGCCTTATCTTGTCCATTTGGTCTCTTGTTGTGATTACATGTAAAATTATTAAAAAATCAAAATAGGGATTACTGTGCAATGTCAAATAATAAATGCACCACACTTAATTTCAGGCAATATCTGATAAAACAATTTGGGAAAAGATCTTAAAAAGAGATAATTTGAAGTAATTTCTCCTCCTTGTATTACAGGTACATGTGGAAGATATTTGTGGATGTCTATGATGCATTATCGACATGCACGCTTGGGCATAGTCAGAAAAATAAGTTATACATTGCCAGATACATAGACACTTTTGTCAAACAGTTTGATATCAACGAGGTAGGCCAACACAATTATGTGCTTATTATTTTACCATATTTTAAAATTTGCACTAAAGATAAACATCATATACTTTAAGTTAGAACTCAATGTTCATTTTGCAACAGCTTCTTATGTCATAAAATATTTGTTAAATTATTTATTATTTTTTGAAATTCGTATCCTACAATTTTGAAACTCAGAAAGAAATGAAAGTTGACAATTCAGCTAAATTTGACATTATGCTTATTTAATAAAAATGATTATGAAAAATGTTTAGAAATAATTTAAGATTTGATTACATTGAATATCATTTTGTAAATCTTGTACAACAATGTGCAGAAACTTTGTCCCAATTATTAGGTCTATTTATTTTCTTTCTTAGAGGAAGATTGGGCAGAATGCAGTACGCATGGTGACAGAGATAATCAGGGACAATCGTAAGATTGTGGATAGAATTACACATGACAACATTGATCGCTTTGTTGAATTGTTACAATCAGAAAAGCATTATTCTTACCTGGACTTGCTGATGGTGTTGTGTGTATGTGATGGAGTTTCTATCACTGAGAACCAGAAGTACATTACTGATATCTGGCTTACAAAAGGAACTAAGGTAAGCATAGTTTGATGGGCATTTAACATTTATGGTCAGTTTTCAACTTGGCAGTAAGATATAATGTGTCTTGGTCAGTTTTCAACTTGCAAGTGATTTATTTTACCTGGTCCATTTTCCACTTGCCAGCAATATTATGTGTCGTGGTAGTTTCCACTTGCTTGTAATATAATGTGTCATGATCAATTTTTGACTCACCAGAAATATAATGTGTCTTGGTCAGTTTCAACTGACCAGTAATATAATGTAAATTTCTGCTTATAATAAATATTAAAATTTCTTATATTTTGTCATGAGTGTTGAATGAGAGTTTTAGGTATTCATTGCCCATACAAGGTGAGCATTGTGAGTTTCTTTTGATCTCTGCAACTCAACATCCTGTTTCTCTTATTTGGTGACTATTCAGAATTTATTGGACTTAAAGAAATGTTTGACATTTTGTACTCTGTGTTTTGCACTGTTGAGATGGTGACATTTTTTTAATCTGTATTTTGCACTGTTGAGACTGTGACATTTTGTAATCCATCTTTCTATTAGCACTTTTAAGACATTGACATTTTGTAATCTTTGTTTTGCACTGCTGAGACTGTGACATTTAGTTGTCTGTGCTTTGCATTGTTGAGACTTTTACTTTTTCTACTGTCTTTCTATTAGCACTTTTAAGACTTTGACATTTTGTTATCTGTGTTGAGATTGTGACATTTTGTAATCTGTCTTTCACATAGCACTGTTGAGACTGACATTTTGTAATCTGTGTTTTGCACTGTTGAGACTGTGACATGTTTTAATCTGTGTTTCTATTAGCATTGTTGAGACTGTGACATTTTTATATGTGTTTTGCACTGTTGAGACTGGCATTTTGGGTGATTATCTGGCTAGAATGATTAAGCAAGCTTAGATGAAATTACTTTTGCCTCTTAGCTTGCATTATGGATTGTACATTCTTGCAGGAAAGAACATTATTTATTTGAATTAAAAAATAAATTATCTAGAATATGAAAAACATTATTTATTTGAATTAGTATAAGAAACACAATTTCATAGAACATGAAAAACATTATTGACTTGAATTATTATGAGAAACATTACCTGAAACATAAAAAGCATCATTGACTTGAAGTATTATAACAAATTGTTTTACCTAGAACATGGAAAATATTATTTACTTGAATCAAAATAAGAAACAAAATTACCTATAACATGAAAAACATTATTGACTTGAATTATTATAAGAATTTTTTTTTACATAGAACATGAAAAACATTAATTTGAATTATTATAAGAAAAAAATTACATAGAACATAAAAAACACTACTGACTTGAATTATTATAAGAAATAAAATTACCTTTAACATGAAAAACATTATTTACTTGAATTAATAAAAGAGATTGTTTTACCTAGAATATGAAAACTATTATTTACTTGAATTTATATAAGAAATAAAATTACCCAGAACATGAAAAACATTTACTTAAATTATTATAAGAAATAAAATTACCTGGAACGTGAAAAACATTATTTATTTGAATTATTAAAAGAAAAAAAATTACCTAGAACATGAAAAACACTATTGACTTGAATTATTATAATAAATGAAATTATATAGAACACGAAAAACATTATTGACTTTAATTATTATAAGAAATAAAATTACCTTGAACATGAAAAACACTATTGACTTGAATTATTATAAGAAATAAAATTACCTTGAACATGATAAACATTATTGACTTGAATTATTTTAAGAAATAAAATTACCTTGAACATGATAAACATTATTTACTTGAATTATTATAAGAAATAAAATTACCTTGAACATGAAAAACATTATTGACTTTAATTATTATAAAACATAAAATTACCTTGAACACGAAAAACATTATTGACTTGAATTATTATAAGAAATAAAATTACCCAGAACATGAAAAACATTATTTACTTGAATTAATAAAAAAGATTGTTTTATCTAGAACATGAAAAATATTATTTACTTGAATTTATATAAGAAATAAAATTACCCAGAACATGAAAAACATTTATTTGAATTATTATAAGAAATAAAATTACCTGGAACATGAAAAAATTACATTTTTGAACTATTAAAAGAGAAAAGTTACCTAGAACATGAAAAACACTATTGACTTGAATTATTATAATAAATAAAATTATATAGAACCCGAGAAACATTATTGACTTTAATTATTATAAGAAATAAAATTACCCAGAACATGAAAAACATTTACTTGAATTATTATAAGAAATAAAATTACCTGGAACATGAAAAACATTATTTATTTGAATTATTAAAAGAAAAAAATTACCTAGAACATGAAAAACACTATTGACTTGAATTATTATAATAAATGAAATTATATAGAACACGAAAAACATTATTGACTTTAATTATTATAAAACATAAAATTACCCAGAACATGAAAAACATTATTGACTTGAATTATTGTCAGAAATAAAATTACCTTGAACACGAAAAACATTATTGACTTGAATTATTATAAGAAATAAACTTACCTTGAACATGAAAAACATTATTGACTTGAATTATTATAAGAAATAAAATTACCCAGAACATGAAAAACATTATTTACTTGAATTAATAAAAGAGATTGTTTTATCTAGAACATGAAAAATATTATTTACTTGAATTTATATAAGAAATAAAATTACCCAGAACATGAAAAACATTTATTTGAATTATTGTAAGAAATAAAATTACCTGGAACATGAAAAACATTACTTATTTGAACTATTAAAAGAAAAAAGTTACCTAGAACATGAAAAACACTATTGACTTGAATTATTATAATAAATAAAATTATATAGAACCCGAGAAACATTATTGACTTTAATTATTATAAGAAATAAAATTACCTTGAACACGAAAAACACTATTGACTTGAATTATTATAAGAAATAAAATTACCTTGAATATGAAAAACATTATTTACTTGAATTATTATAAGAAATAAAATTACCCAGAACATGAAAAACATTTACTTGAATTATTATAAGAAATAAAATTACCTGGAACATGAAAAACATTATTTATTTGAATTATTAAAAGAAAAAAATTACCTAGAACATGAAAAACACTATTGACTTGAATTATTATAATAAATGAAATTATATAGAACATGAAAAACATTATTGACTTTAATTATTATAAGAAATAAAATTACCTTGAACATGAAAAACACTATTGACTTGAATTATTATAAGAAATAAAATTACCTTGAACATGAAAAACACTATTGACTTGAATTATTTTAAGAAATAAAATTACCTTGAACATGATAAACATTATTTACTTGAATTATTATAAGAAATAAAATTACCTTGAACATGATAAACATTATTGACTTGAATTATTATAAAAAATAAAATTACCTTGAACATGAAAAACATTATTGACTTGAATTATTATAAGAAATAAAATTACCTTGAACACGAAAAACATTATTGACTTTAATTATTATAAAACATAAAATTACCCACAACATGAAAAACATTATTGACTTGAATTATTATAAGAAATAAAATTACCCAGAACATGAAAAACATTATTTACTTGAATTAATAAAAGAGATTGTTTTATCTAGAACATGAAAAATATTATTTACTTGAATTTATATAAGAAATAAAATTACCCAGAACATGAAAAACATTTATTTGAATTATTATAAGAAATAAAATTACCTGGAACATGAAAAAATTACATTTTTGAACTATTAAAAGAGAAAAGTTACCTAGAACATGAAAAACACTATTGACTTGAATTATTATAATAAATAAAATTATATAGAACCCGAGAAACATTATTGACTTTAATTATTATAAGAAATAAAATTACCCAGAACATGAAAAACATTTACTTGAATTATTATAAGAAATAAAATTACCTGGAACATGAAAAACATTATTTATTTGAATTATTAAAAGAAAAAAATTACCTAGAACATGAAAAACACTATTGACTTGAATTATTATAATAAATGAAATTATATAGAACACGAAAAACATTATTGACTTTAATTATTATAAAACATAAAATTACCCAGAACATGAAAAACATTATTGACTTGAATTATTGTCAGAAATAAAATTACCTTGAACACGAAAAACATTATTGACTTGAATTATTATAAGAAATAAACTTACCTTGAACATGAAAAACATTATTGACTTGAATTATTATAAGAAATAAAATTACCCAGAACATGAAAAACATTATTTACTTGAATTAATAAAAGAGATTGTTTTATCTAGAACATGAAAAATATTATTTACTTGAATTTATATAAGAAATAAAATTACCCAGAACATGAAAAACATTTATTTGAATTATTGTAAGAAATAAAATTACCTGGAACATGAAAAACATTACTTATTTGAACTATTAAAAGAAAAAAGTTACCTAGAACATGAAAAACACTATTGACTTGAATTATTATAATAAATAAAATTATATAGAACCCGAGAAACATTATTGACTTTAATTATTATAAGAAATAAAATTACCTTGAACACGAAAAACACTATTGACTTGAATTATTATAAGAAATAAAATTACCTTGAATATGAAAAACATTATTTACTTGAATTATTATAAGAAATAAAATTACCCAGAACATGAAAAACATTTACTTGAATTATTATAAGAAATAAAATTACCTGGAACATGAAAAACATTATTTATTTGAATTATTAAAAGAAAAAAATTACCTAGAACATGAAAAACACTATTGACTTGAATTATTATAATAAATGAAATTATATAGAACATGAAAAACATTATTGACTTTAATTATTATAAGAAATAAAATTACCTTGAACATGAAAAACACTATTGACTTGAATTATTATAAGAAATAAACTTACCTTGAACATGAAAAACACTATTGACTTGAATTATTTTAAGAAATAAAATTACCTTGAACATGATAAACATTATTTACTTGAATTATTATAAGAAATAAAATTACCTTGAACATGATAAACATTATTGACTTGAATTATTATAAAAAATAAAATTACCTTGAACATGAAAAACATTATTGACTTGAATTATTATAAGAAATAAAATTACCTTGAACACGAAAAACATTATTGACTTTAATTATTATAAAACATAAAATTACCCACAACATGAAAAACATTATTGACTTGAATTATTATAAGAAATAAAATTACCCAGAACATGAAAAACATTATTTACTTGAATTAATAAAAGAGATTGTTTTATCTAGAACATGAAAAATATTATTTACTTGAATTTATATAAGAAATAAAATTACCCAGAACATGAAAAACATTTCTTTAAATTATTATAAGAAATAAAATTACCTGGAACATGAAAAACATTACTTATTTGAATTATTAAAAGAAAAAAGTTACCTAGAACATGAAAAACACTATTGAGTTGAATTATTATAATAAATAAAATTATATAGAACCCGAGAAACATTATTGACTTTAATTATTATAAGAAATAAAATTACCTAGGACATGAAAGACATTATTGACTTGAATTATTATAAGAAATAAAATTACCCAGAACATGAAAAACATTACTTATTTGAATTATTTAAAGAAAAAAATTACCTAGAATATGAAAAACATTTTTTACTTGAATTAATAAAAGAGATTGTTTTATCTAGAACATGAAAAACATTATTGACTTGAATTATAATAGGAAATAAAACTACCTTGAACCCGAAAAACATTATTGACTTGAATTATTATAAGAAATAAAATTACCCAGAACATGAAAACATTGACTTGAATTATTATAGGAAATAAATTACCTTGAACATGAAAAACATTGACTTGAATTATTATAAGAAATAAAATTACCTTGAACACGAAAAACACTATTGACTTGAATTATTATAAGAAATAAAATTGCCTTGAACATGAAAAACATTATCTACTTGAATCATTATAAGAATTAAAATTACCCAGAACATGAAAAACATTACTTATTTGAATTATTTAAAGAAAAAAATTACCTAGAACATGAAAAACACTATTGACTTGAATTATTATAATAAATAAAATTACCTAGAACATGAAAAACATTATTGACTTGAATTATTATAAAAAAAAAAAAAAATTGCCTAGGACATGAAAAACATTATTGACTTGAATTATTATAAGAAAAAAATTACGTTGAACATGAAAAACATTATTGACTTGAATTAATATAAGAAATAAAATTACCTTGAACACGAAAAACATTATTGACTTGAATTATTATAAGAAATAAAATTACCTTGAACACGAAAAACATTATTGACTTTAATTATTATAAAAAATAAAATTACCTAGGACATGAAAGACATTATTGACTTGAATTATTATAAGAAATAAAATTACCTAGAACATGAAAAACATTATTGACTTGAATTATAATAGGAAATAAAATTACCTTGAACACGATAAACATTATTCACTTGAATTATTATAAGAAATAAAATTACCCAGAACATGAAAAACATTGACTTGAATTATTATAAGAAATAAATTACCTTGAACATGAAAAACATTGACTTGAATTATTATAGGAAATAAAATTACCTTGAACACAAAAAACATTATTGACTTTAATTATTATAAGAAATAAAATTACCTAGAACATGTTTTACCCTTGTAAGTCCAATATAGATGATCAAATTGATATTTCATGTGGAAAGGGGATGACCAAGATAAAACCAGCTAGATATACAGTATGATGCTTGCATATGTTGAATCTACCTAAATCAGTGCTGATCACACTAAAATTAAGATTGCACACTGATAGCTCAGAATACAAATTTTGCCACAATTTTACAATAATTTTCAGTCTAGTTAGTATCAGTTGTCATTAGCATTTAGTAAATCTTAAAGACATGTTTTTCATAGATCACCAAATAAACATTATGTCCCTATGAAAATACATTTGTAGTCATTTATGATTGAGTAAATTGGTCAGATGAATGATATTGTGAACATATTTACTGTATACCTATTGGCAACCTGTTTCTGTTGAATAGTCATATTTGAAAATTTGTTGCATTGGTGTAATTAACATTTTATGCAATGTTTACAGCAGGCTACTTCACTCTTTTTGTTTTGTTGCTATAAATCACATAATTAATCACATACAGTATGAATGTTAACTTAGCACTACACATACAAACATCACATGCACTATGAATGTCCACTTAGTGCTGCAGATGCATATTTCACATGTACTATGAGTGTCCACTTAGTGCTGCAAATGCATATTTCACATGCAGTATGAATGTTAACTTAGCACTACACATACAAGCATCACATGCACTATGAGTGTCCACTTAGTGCTGCAAATGCATATTTCACATGCACTATGAGTGTCCACTTAGTGCTGCAAATGCATATTTCACATGCAGTATGAATGTTAACTTAGCACTACACATGCAAACATCACATGCACTATGAGTGTCAACTTAGTGCTGCAAATGCATATTTCACATGTACTATGAGTGTCAACTTAGTGCTGCAAATGCATATTTAACATGCAGTATGAATGTTAACTTAGCACTACACATACATATATTACATGCACTATGAGTGTCAACTTAGTGCTGCAAATGCATATTTCACATGCACTATGAGTGTCCACTTAGTGCTGCAAATGCATATTTCACATGCAGTATGAATGTTAACTTAGCACTTCACATACATATATTACATGCAGTGTGATTATTAGCTTAGTGCTTCACTTACATAAATTACATGCAGTTTTAATAGTAGCTTAGCACTTCACATACATAAATCACATGCAGTGTGAATATTAGCATAGCGCTATTAATACTAGAATTACTAAATGCAGTATATGGTAAGTGTAAATGTTAAATGACTGGTAGTGCTCTAGTACCATCCAGGTGTTACACCTGTGTTATTCAGGTGTTCCCCTGTGTTATCCTAGAGGTGCCTTAGTGCCATACAGGTGTTATCTCTGTGCTATCCAGGTGATAATTTGTACCATCCAGGTGTTACCCCTATGTCATCCAGGCATTAACCCTGTGCTGTCCAGATTTTCCCCCTGTGCTATCCAGGTGTTTCGTAAATGCCATTCAGATCTCCAAATTGAATAATTGTAAATGCTTAAATTATCAAACAGATACTGAATGAAAAATAATTAACTTCTTAAGAGCACATGTATTCATGATTCTCTTTTGTGCTTTTTGCAGGGCAGTGTTTTCTTCACTCAGTTTGGTGAAAGTATTGGATACGAAAATGGTGTGGTGTATGTCTCAACTAATGGACGGGATTGGGATGAGTTAAAGGAATTTGCTGAAGTATGTAATTCAACATTGCCTTCATTTAGTCTAGAAAATCTATTATCTTTTTTTGTCCTTTTTTTGTATGGAATATTTGGGTATATGACAAGGAATAAACTACTGTACCCATTTTTGAAAACAGAAAGACATTTACTCACAGTTGTAACAGAATTGTTACCAAGTGGATGGTGGATTAAATGAACAACACAAACACAATATGTGAAAGATAATGTAAATTTATGAAATAAATTATTAATGAAAAATAATGATGTATCAACACAATAACTCATGCATTCAACCCACGATCATACTCCACTACCATTCACAATTCAAAAATAAAATAAATATTAATACAAAATAAACACAGATCAAAGGAATCTCCTGGACTAAACACAGATCCAAGGAACTTCCTGGACTACACAAATGTTTCAAATAAAATGGAGCCTTTACAAAAGTTGTATTAACGCAAGTATAAATTGCGATAACAAATACAAACATCAAACTATACTATCGCACATATGGATTGCGACAACAAGTACAAACATCTACATGTATTTTAACAAGTTGCTAACTTTTATTGAGATTCATATAATCCCTTGAAATACTACTGTGATTCAAACTAACCATGTGTAAATATAACAATGTATTCAATTGTAACTACAATTGCAACACACACGTGTCTTGACCCTGTACAACCGTACGATTCATCAACTGTTGAATCGCCACCCAGCTTCTCCGAATACCTAGGGTTGGCCCAATACTTTTATCGGTCACTTGCCCTTCACGGATCCACTACAGTTATACGTACAGACAGCATACAGCATCTACTAGAACCATCGGTCCCAAATACTTAGATACTACCCCGGACGTTTACACCTCTAGACAGCTCTGACACTCGGACATTGAGACTTCTTGATTTCTGGATATTTACACATCTCGACAGACGTAGACGAACAGACAATCTGACAGACAGACAGTCAGATACATCAATTTGATCGCACAATTAAACAGCATAATCATGGCACAATCAATCACATTCAGCTACAATTCAGCTACATTCAGTCATATTCAGCTACAATTCAGCTACATTCAGATATGTTCAGATACGTTCAGCTACAATCAGCCCTTTGGCTGGAGAAAGAATGACGAGCTATCTTTCCTTTGATAAGATACTTTTGGACTCGTAATCTTATCAGAATTATTCTGCCATATATATCCTCAAATAGGTGAGCAGAATTCATGGTAAAATTCCGGTGCACCCCGTGATTCTAATGTTCCTGACTTCAAGTGATTTGTAGTCAGGCACATGCAAATCGCTACACGTCACTTACCTTGAAAAACACTTATTCACCCCAGGTAACGCATGTATGACGAAACAAAAAAATGGTGAAATTGGTTTGTAATTCAAGAAGAAATAAATTCAATTTTTGCCTAATTCTGTGACAACAGTGTCCTCATGAGAGGTTTGTAAAGTTTGGTGTGATGCCAACTCCTTGAATTGTAATATTTGCTAGAAAAAAAAATGTTCACAAAGAAAAAAGGACCAGATTTGATATATTTTGACTCCTGTAGATTCACTTTGTGTCATGTGAGACCAGTATTCTCAGATGTAATAGTTGCTTATGAATAATAATAGTGCCACCAAATGCTTTTCCTTTTGTGAAGACTAAAAGACCCCTTTACAT
The DNA here is from genome assembly GCA_030141615.1 of Unio pictorum. Lineage (NCBI taxonomy): Eukaryota > Metazoa > Mollusca > Bivalvia > Unionida > Unionidae > Unio > Unio pictorum. Next base: position 1,596,457 of record JARLTB010000141.1, on the reverse strand, counting down.
TTCTGCCAATTTTAGTAATGGAAAAATGGTATTTTATGACAAAACCAGGACAATTGAAACCCAAAAATAGAAATTCACCATACTTAATAATATTTTATGACCAAAGCAGGACAATTGAAATCCAAAAATAGAAATTCATCATACTTAATGATATTTTATGACAAAACCAGGACAACTGACACCCAAAAATAGAAATTCATCATACTTAATGATATTTTATGACAAAACCAGGACAATTGAAACCCCAAAACAGAAATTCATCATACTTAATGATATTTTATGACAAAACTAGGACAATTGAAACCCAAAAATAGAAATTCACCATACTTAATGGTATTTTATGACAAAACCAGGACAATTGAAACCCAAAAATAGAAATTCACCATACTTAATGGTATTTTATGACAAAACCAGGACAATTGAAACCCAAAAATAGAAATTCACCATACTTAATTTTTAAAATGTATTAATCCCCTCACAAATATTGTGTCACTTGTATGTAAAGCCTGGGTATTTCCAATTCTATTACATTTACTTTTATGTAAAGCCAGGGTATTTAAAAGGAAATGTTTGATAACTATAAAAGGAAATGTTTGATAACTTTAAAAGGAAATGTTTGATAATTTTAAAAGGAAATGTTTGATAACTTTAAAAGGAAATGTTTGATAACTTTATTTATATTGAATGGAGAGGATCAGCAGTTATTAAGTTATTTCATGCATATGGTGCTGATCTAAAAATATACCTTTACATAGCAAATGGCATCCAAATCTTGGCAATCTGTATACTCACCAATCTGTACCCTTACTAATCTGTACTCCAAAATAACACAATTTATAAATTGCTTCATTTGCACAAGTTCTTAATCAATATGAAGTCTATCGTTAGGAGAAGAAATTATTTTTTACAAAGGATACAGTGGAAAGGATACAGTCATATATATATATATATATATATATATATATATATATATATATATATATATATATATATATAAATTATAAAAAATGTTTTCCTTTAAGATTTTTTTTTGCTTAACCTGTAATCTGCCTTCAAATATGTGATCACATTTTCAGCTAAAATTCCATTTTAATTTGCCAAATTTTCAAATATACTCTTTTGATGTCATATTTGTAAGTATGCTCTTTTGATATGACATGCATTTGAATATACTATTTAGATATGACATGCTTTCAAAGGCCACATCCTCCACCAATATGTAATGGTCTCTAAAGACAGGTCATCTCTCATGTCATAACACTATCAATAAATCTGCATGGAGATTCTAGTCTCTCAAAACAGGTTGTTTCTCATAATAGTGACCTCTCAAGACAGGTTTTATTGTATCATTTTGACATATATCAGTAACCTTTGTATCCAAACAAACTGTGCTAGATATGGGAATAGATTTAGGAATATGCAAGTGAATGTCTGGAGTTGAGAATACCCAAGTGAATGTGCTAGAGTTGGGAATACCTAAGCGATTGTACTAGAACTGGGAATGAATGTACTTGAATGGGGAACACCCAAGTGTATGTACTAGAATGGGGAACACACAAGTTTATGTACTAGAATGGGGAACACACAAGTGTATGTACTAGATTTGGAAATACCCATGTGGTTGTACTAGAACTAGGAATACCTAAGTGAATGTAATAGGGTTGGGAATAACCAAGTGTGACTTATGAATACCCAAGTGAATGTACTAGAGTTGGGAATACCCAAGTTTATGTATTAGAATGGTGAATACCCAAGTGAATATACTAGAACTGGGAATGCCCAAGTGAATGAACTAGAGTATCCAAACAAACTGTGCTAGATATGGGAATAGATTTAGGAATATGCAAGTGAATGTCTGGAGTTGAGAATACCCAAGTGAATGAACTAGAGTTGGGAATACCCAAGTGAATGTACTAGAATGGGGAATACCCAAGTGAATGTTCTTGAGTTGTGAATACCCAAGTGTATGTACTAGAGTTGGGGATACTTATGTGAATGTACTAGAATGGGGAATAACCAAGTGAACTTACTCTGGAACTTTGCTCTGGAATAGTATTCCAGTTGAGATTAGAAATGCCCACTCTATTTCCATCTTCCAAACCCAATATATCCAGTGGCTTCAGAGATGCTGTTGAATTAAATAAATTCCTTGTATGAGGGCCTCAAGGTAGATTAGTTCTTAGCTAATTGTGTTACCCTCTTTAAATAAAGTCATTATTATTACTAAAACAAGTGAATTTACTGGAACTTAGAATACACAACTAAATGAATGTACTAGAACTGGGAATATCCAGGGGAATGCACTAGATTTTGGAATATTCATTTTAATGTTTTAGAGTAGGGATTATCTAAGTTTATGTACTAGACATGAGAATATCCAAGTGAATGTACTAGAACTGGAAATACCCAAGTTAATATATTAGAACTGGGAATTACCCAAGTGAATGCCCTAGAGTTGGGAATACCCAAGTGAATGCCCTAGAGTTGGGAATACCCAAGTGAATGTACTAGAGTTGGGAATACCCAAGTTAATGTACTAGAGTTGGGAATACACAAGTCTATGTACTAGAGTTGAGAATACCCAAGTGTATGTTCTAGAGTTAGGAATACCGAAGTGAATGTCTGATAGTATCCATTTAAATCTCCTAGAGTTGGGAATATCCAAGTGACTAACAGATTTGGGAATACCCATGTGAATGTAATAGAGTTGGGAATACACAAGTATATGTACTAGAGTTAGGAATACCCAAGTGAATGTAATAGAGTTGGGAATACCCAAAGTGAATGTACTAGAGTTGGGAATACCCAAGTGAATGTACTAGAGTTTTGTAGTTTCCAGTTAAATCTCCTAGAGTTGAGAATGTCCATGTGAATGTAATAGAGTTGGGAATAAACATGTGAATGTAATAGAGTTGGGAATACACATGTGAATGTAATAGAGGTGTGAATACCCATATGAATGTAATAGACTTGGGAATACACATGTTTAACCAATAACTAAATTTACTAGAGTTTGGCATATTCTCAGTGAGTATACTAGAACTGAGAATAGTTAGATGAATGTAATAGAGTTTGAATTCTTCACTGAATGTAATAGAATTAAGTATGCTCAAATATTACCCAAATAAATGTGCTGAGTTTGGAAATTACCAAAGTGAATGTAATAGAGTTGGGAATACCCAAGTGAATGTACTGAGAATTATACCCATGTGAATTTTCTAGAATTGGGAATACCCAAGTGAACGTACTAAAAATGGGAATAGCCATTGGAATTTAATAGAGTTGAGTATACCCAAGTGAATGTAATAGAGTTGGGAATACCCATTTGAATGTTAAAGAGTTGGAATGTAATATAGTTGGGAATACCCAAGTGAATGTAACAGAGTTGGGAATACCCATGTGAATATAATGGATATGGGAATACTCATGTGAATATAATGGATATGGGAATACTCATGTGAATATAATGGATATGGGAATACCCATGTGAATATAATGGATATGGGAATACCCATATGAATATAATGGATATGGGAATACCCATGTGAATATAATGGATATGGGAATACCCATGTGAATATAATGGATATGGGAATACTCATGTGAATATAATGGATATGGGAATACTCATGTGAATGTAATGGATATGGGAATACTCATGTGAATGTAATGGATATGGGAATACCCATGAGAATGTAATGGATATGGGAATACCCATGTGAATGTAATGGATATGGGAATACCCATGCGAATGTAATGGATTTGGGAATACCCATGCGAATGTAATGGATATGGGAATACCCATGTGAATGTAATGGATATGGGAATACCCATGTGAATGTAATGGATATGGGAATACCCATGTGAATGTAATGGATATGGGAATACCCTTGTGAATGTAATGGATATGGGAATACCCATGTGAATGTAATGGATATGGGAATACTCAAGTCTGAATGACATATTCATAATGCTGGCTACATCATTTTTGCCAAATAATTTGTTTATGTGTATTTTGCAATTTATCTTTTGTGTTCTATAATGCAGAGAGCATCTGATTTTTTAATCTGAACTGGTATTATCTTTAGGCTGAAGCAGTCATGTATATTTGTTGTACTTATACTCCCATATAAGTTTAAATCCAATCTGTACATTCCTATATGTTGTACTGATATATACTCCCATATAAGTTTAAATCCAATCTGTACATTCCTATATGTTGTACTTATACTCCCATATAAGTTAAATCCAATCTGTACATTCCTATATGTTGTACTGATATATACTCCCATATAAGTTTAAATCCAATCTGTACATTCCTATATGTTGTACTGATATATACTCCCATATAAGTTTAAATCCAATCTGTACATTCCTATTTGAACTGTACTGGTATAAACTCCCATATAAGTTAAATCCAATCTGTACATTCCTATATGTTGTACTGATATATACTCCCATATAAGTTTAAACCCAATCTGTACATTCCTATTTGAACTGTACTGGTATAAACTCCCATATAAGTTAAATCCAATCTGTACATTCCTATATGTTGTACTGATATATACTCCCATATAAGTTTAAATCCAATCTGTACATTCCTATTTGAACTGTACTGGTATAAACTCCCATATAAGTTAAATCCAATCTGTACATTCCTATATGTTGTACTGATATATACTCCCATATAAGTTTAAATCCAATCTGTACATTCCTATTTGAACTGTACTGGTATAAACTCCCATATAAGTTAAATCCAATCTGTACATTCCTATATGTTGTACTGATATATACTCCCATATAAGTTTAAACCCAATCTGTACATTCCTATATGTTGTACTGATATATACTCCCATATAAGTTTAAATCCAATCTGTACATTCCTATATGTTGTACTGGTATAAACTCCCATATAAGTTAAACCCAATCTGTACATTCCTATATGTTGTACTGTTATATACTCCCATAAGTTAAATACAATCTGTACATTCCTATTTGTTCTACTGGTATATACTCATATATAAGTTTAAATCCAATCTGTACATTCCTATTTGTTGTACTGGTATATCTTCCTATATTAGTTTAAATCCAATCTGTACATTCCTATATGTTGTACTGGTATATACTCCCATATAAGTTTAAATCAAATCATGAATATTCCTATATGTTGTACTGGTAAAAACTCCCATAAGTTTAAGTCCAATCTGTATACATGTACCGGTATTCCTATATGTTGTACTGGTATATCTTCCTATATTAGTTTAAATCCAAGCTGTACATTCCTATATGTTGTACTGGTATATACTCCCATAAGTTAAATACAATCTGTACATTCCTATATGTTGTACTGGTATAAACTCCCATATAAGTTTAAATCCAATCTGTTAATTCCTATTTGTTGTACTGATATATACTCCTATATAAGTTTAAATCCAATCTGTACATGCCCAGATCTGTTGTCACAAAATGTGATTGCTGATCTATCTCTGCAGTTTGTTGGGAGTAATGAATTGAACAAACAAAATAGACTGATTTTCCAACACATTATGTATTGGCAGATCATGGTCTATGATGTTTGCTATTGGACACAACATATAAGTAAATAAACAAAGTAAAATAATATATGATTCTCATTGTGCATATTTTATAATTTCATGTATAGGAGAACAAAGACAAAGATGAATACACGTTCCTTGAGCATCAGTTAGAGCTATTTGGATTCTTGTGCCATGTAAGTACATCTAATAGGGTTATTTGGAATCCTGTGCCATGTGAGTACATCTGATAGGGTTTATTTGGATTCCTGTGGCATGTAAGTACATCTGATAGGGTTATATGGATTCCTGTGTCATGTACGTACATGTAAATCTCATTGAAGTGTGCCTCAATCACCAGTATGTATATTAAATTACCAGTATTAGATCTCATTGAAGTATGCCTAAGTCACCAGTATGTATATTAAATTTCTGGTATTAGATCTCATTGAAGTGTGCCTCAGTCACCAGTATGTATATTAAATTACCAGTATTAGATCTCATTGAAGTGTGCCTAAGTCACCATTATGTATATTAAATTACCAGTATTAGATCTCACTGAAGTGTGCCTCAGTCACCAGTATGTATATTAAATTACCAGTATTAGATCTCATTGAATTGTGCCTAAGTCACCATTATGTATATTAAATTACCAGTATTAGATCTCACTGAAGTGTGCCTCAGTCACCAGTATGAATGTTAAATTGAAGTGTGCCTCAATCATGATACAGTCTATGTATAACATTACCAGTATATATATATATATATATATATATATATATATATATATATTAAATGATCAGTATTAGATCGGATTGAAGTGTGCCTCAATTAAGATATATCTATTGAATCATTAGTATTAGATTTCACTGAACTGTGCCTCAATCACCATACAGGATGCATATGAAATTACTAGTATTAGATTTCATATGAAGTGTGCCACAGTCACCAATACACATATATTAAATTGGTCAACACACTGTTACCTCAAAATGAAGAGTTTCGATTGAATAGTTGTATCCATTGATCAAAGTTCAAGTTCTTTAGTACTGAAGTGTATAGAAGTTAGCGTATAATTTACTAATTTAGTTTTTACCCTACACTGTTTTAGTGCTTATCCTTCACTATTTCAGTGGTTTCCATTCTGTCTTAATGGTTACCTTTGGAAACCATGGCATAAATACTCTGAATTCACTATTTTAGTGATTACCCTTCCAGATTTTAGTGGTTACCCTTCAAAACAATTGCATATTTACTCTGAATTTTTTAGGGGTTACCCTTCATTGTTTTAGTGATTGCGCTTTAAATTATGACATATATATTCGGAAATAACTATTTTAGTGGTTACCCTTTTGTGGACACGGTGTTTATTCCAAAGCATGAATTTAACCCCAAAATCCACTGTTAAGGACAACAGGACCCTCAACATCAAATCAACAATGCTATGAACCAATGAATTTTCTAAAGCATGCTATCCAAAATACAACTATATATTAGTTACTTACCAATTTATTCTTCATTAGTTTGGGAGGACGAAGGTTAAAAAAGAAACTTTTTAAAATTATCATCTATATCCCTCCACCCCTGATGTTTCCCTCATGTTTTTATAGCCTAAGTCTATTGAAGATTAAAGCTATATGGACATTGAGATTAATCTGTAGTCAGACTTGTCTGGTCTTCCCACTGAGATTAATCTGTAGTCAGACTTGTCTGGTCTTCCCACTGAGATTTAATCTTAGGACAGTCTCTGTAGTCAGACTTGTCTGGTCTTCCCACTGAGATTTAATCTTAGGGACAGTCTCTACAGTCACTCTTGTCTGGACTTCCCACTGAGATTAATCTTAGGACAGTCTCTGTAGTCACTTTTGTCTGGTCTTCCCACTGAGATTTAATCTTAGGACAGTCTCTGTAGTCAGACTTGTCTGGTCTTCCCACTGAGATTTAATCTTAGGGACAGTCTCTGTAGTCAGACTTGTCTGGTCTTCCCACTGAGATTTAATCTTAGGGACAGTCTCTACAGTCACTCTTGTCTGGACTTCCCAATGAGATTAATCTTAGGGACAGTCTTTGCAGTCACTCTTGTCTGGTCTTCCCAATGAGATTAATCTTAGGGACAGTCTCTGTAGTCAGACGTTTCTAGTCTTCCCCACTGAGATTTAATCTTAGGGACAGTCTCTACAGTCACTCTTGTCTGGTCTTCCCACTGAGATTAATCTTAGGGACAGTCTCTACAGTCACTCTTGTCTGGACTTCCCAATGAGTTTAGTCTTAGAGACAGTCTTTGCAGTCACTCTCGTCTGGTCTTCCCAATGAGATTAATTTTAGGGACAGTCTCTGTAGTCAGACGTTTCTAGTCTTCCCCACTGAGATTAATCTTAGGACAGTCTCTGTAGTCAGACTTGTCTGGTCTTCCCACTGAGATTTAATCTTTGGGACAGTCTCTGCAGTCACTCTTGTCTGGACTTCCCACTGAGATTAATCTTAGGACAGTCTCTGCAGTCAGACTTGTCTGGTCTTCCCACTGAAATTAATTTTTGGGACAGTCTCTGTAGTCAGACTTGTCTTCTCACTGAGATTAATCTTAAAGTGGTCATTGTAGTTAGGCTTGTCTTCTTACTGAGATTAATCTTATGTCAGTCACAGTAGTTAGGCTTTTCTTCTCACTGAGATTAATCTTTGGATAGTCTCTGTAGACAGACTTGTCTAGTCTTCCAGTTGAGATTAATGTTAGGGCAGTCACTGTAGTTAGGCTTGTCTTTTCACTCAGATTAATCTTAGGATAGTCTCTGTAGTCAGACTTATCTAGTCTTCCAATTGAGATTAATCTTAGGGTAGTCAGTGTAGTCAAGATTGTCAGATCTTGTCACAGAAATTAATCTTAGGGGTTGTCACTGCAATCAGTCTTTCCCTCAAAGCAGGGTTTTCTAAGAAACAGAGTGTGTTATGTACAATCACCTACCATCCATTTGTAATAAAATGCACATCTTTGTGTCGGAATGAGTGGAACTGATCCATTTTATACCTGAAACTTCACCTTTACATCATTGTTAAATTTGAATTGCATGTCTGGGAAGTCTATTTTTTCACAGGGTCATAACAGGGAGTCAGTTGAGGCTATCACACAGCAATTGAACTACCTATCATGGGAAGGGGCATTTGTGTGTCTGAAAAATGAGGAACTCCCTGACCTGTTGCGTGCCAGATATTGTGATCTTATAATCAGTAAGCCAGAAACTGTATTTCAGAATTTGTATCTTGTATATAATTTTACCTAGAAGTTGTTACACATAATAATAACATAAAGAAACCAGTAATACATGATTAACTGAAATTAATTATTTAACAGCACATTGCAAACTGCTCTGAGGTGATCAAAGCTTTCCGATGTACATATTGCTATGCATTCCAGTTGAGTTATTTTAATTGTAACTTTGTTCACAAAGTAATCAACTTTTAATACAACTTTAAAAGTAACGTTTTCTGACCTATTTCTTATTATCTTCATAGCATTAAAAAAAATTCATATATCTATTCCAAGCAAGGTGAGTTTAAAAAAATTCTTCTTAATCAAAGCATTACAGATAAAAAGATATATGAGCAAGGGAATGTCAATTCTTGATGTCCAATATATTAAATTCTAATGAAGTTTGATTCTATTCCATTGAATATTTTATTAATTTTAATGATGTGTGCTTCTGTGCCATCATATCCTTTATGAATTCTAATGCAGTGTATTTCCATGCCATCAAATCCTTTATGAATTCTAATGCAGTGTATTTCCATGCCATCAAATCCTTTATGAATTCTAATGCAGTGTATTTCCATGCCATCAAATCCTTTATGAATTCTAATGCAGTGTATTTCCATGCCATCAAATCCTTTATGAATTCTAATGCAGTGTATTTCCATGCCATCAAATCCTTTATGAATTCTAATGCAGTGTATTTCCATGCCATCAAATCCTTTATGAATTCTAATGCAGTGTATTTCCATGCCATCAAATCCTTTATGAATTCTAATGCAGTGTATTTCCATGCCATCAAATCCTTTATGAATTCTAATGCAGTGTATTTCCATGCCATCAAATCCTTTATGAATTCTAATGCAGTGTATTTCCATGCCATCAAATCCTTTATGAATTCTAATGCAGTGTATTTCCATGCCATCAAATCCTTTATGAATTCTAATGCAGTGTATTTCCATGCCATCAAATCCTTTATGAATTCTAATGCAGTGTATTTCCATGCCATCAAATCCTTTATGAATTCTAATGCAGTGTATTTCCATGCCATCAAATCCTTTATGAATTCTAATGCAGTGTATTTCCATGCCATCAAATCCTTTATGAATTCTAATGCAGTTTATTTCCATGCCATCAAATCCTTTATGAATTCTAATGCAGCGTATTTCCATGCCATCAAATCCTTTATGAATTCTAATGCAGCGTATTTCCATGCCATCAAATCCTTTATGAATTCTAATGCAGCGTATTTCCATGCCATCAAATCCTTTATGAATTCTAATGCAGCGTATTTCCATGCCATCAAATCCTTTATGAATTCTAATGCAGCGTATTTCCATGCCATCAAATCCTTTATGAATTCTAATGCAGCGTATTTCCATGCCATCAAATCCTTTATGAATTCTAATGCAGCGTATTTCCATGCCATCAAATCCTTTATGAATTCTAATGCAGCGTATTTCCATGCCATCAAATCCTTTATGAATTCTAATGCAGCGTATTTCCATGCCATCAAATCCTTTATGAATTCTAATGCAGTGTATTTCCATGCCATCAAATCCTTTATGAATTCTAATGCAGTCTATTTCCATGCCATCAAATCCTTTATGAATTCTAATGCAGTGTATTTCCATGCCATCAAATCCTTTATGAATTCTAATGCAGTGTATTTCCATGCCATCAAATCCTTTATGAATTCTAATGAAGTGTATTTCCATGCCATCAAATCCTTTATGAATTCTAATGCAGTGTATTTCCATGAATTTATGAATTTTAATGAAGAGTTCTTACTACATGAGGCAAATTCTTTAAAATTTTTAATGAATTAAATTATGCAACACATCCTTGATAAATTTAAATTAAGCGTGCTTAATATATGTCTGATTGATCCTTTTAAAAAAAAAGAAGTTTGCTTAATCAATGCCATTGAATCCCCTATAATTCTTAGGAAATGCTTTTAATCCATGCCTGAATCAATTATAACTTCTAATGATGTGATGTTTCCATGTCATTTATTTATTTATAAATTATAAAGAAATGTGCTTAATCCATGCCATTGAATATTTTATAATTTCTAATGAAATGCGTTTCCATGCAATTGAATCTTTTATAACTCTAATGAAATGTAACATCATCCATGCCATAGAATCCTTTATAATTTTAATGAAATGTAACTTCATCCATGCAATTGAATCTTTTATAACTCTAATGAAATGTAACATCATCCATGCCTTTGAATCTTTTATAATTCTAATGAAATGTAACTTCATCCATGCCATAGAATCCTTTATAATTCTAATGAAATGTAACTTCATCCATGCAATTGAATCTTTTATAACTCTAATGAAATGTAACATCATCCATGCCTTTGAATCTTTTATAATTCTAATGAAATGTAACTTCATCCATGCCATTGAATCCTTTATAATTCTAATGAAATGTAACATCATCCATGCCATAGAATCCTTTATAATTCTTATGAAATGTAACTTCATTCATGCCATGGAATCCTTTATAATTTTAATGAAATGTAACATCATCCATGCCATGGAATCCTTTATAATTCTAATGAAATGTAACATCATCCATGCTATTGAATCCTTTATAATTCTAATGAAATGTAACTTCATCCATGCCATGGAATCCTTTATAATTTTAATGAAATGTAACTTCATCCATGCCATGGAATCCTTTATAATTCTAATGAAATGTAACATCATCCATGCCATGGAATATTGTATAACTCTAATGAAATGTAACTTCATCCATGCCATTGAATCCTTTATAATTCTAATGAAATGTATCTTCATCCATGCCATTGAATCCTTTATAATTCTAATGAAATGTAACATCATCCATGCCATTGAATCCTTTATAATTCTAATGAAATGTAACTTCATTCATGCCATTGAATCCTTTATAATTCTAATGAAATGTAACTTCATCCATGCCATTGAATCCTTTATATAATTCTAATGAAATGTAACTTCATCCATGCCATGGAATCCTTTATACATTCTTATGAAATGTAACTTCATCCATGCCATGGAATCCTTTATAATTTTAATGAAATGTAACATCATCCATGCCATTGAATCCTTTATAATTTTAATGAAATGTAACTTCATCCATGCCATGGAATCCTTTATAATTCTTATGAAATGTAACATCATCCATGCCATGGAATCCTTTATAATTTTAATGAAATGTAACATCATCCATGCTATTGAATCCTTTATAATTCTAATGAAATGTAACTTCATCCATGCCATGGAATCCTTTATAATTTTAATGAAATGTAACTTCATCCATGCCATGGAATCCTTTATAATTCTAATGAAATGTAACATCATCCATGCCATGGAATATTGTATAACTCTAATGAAATGTAACTTCATCCATGCCATTGAATCCTTTATAATTCTAATCAAATGTAACTTCATCAATGCCATTGAATCCTTTATAATTCTAATGAAATGTAACATCATCCATGCCATTGAATCCTTTATATAATTCTAATGAAATGTAACTTCATCCATGCCATGGAATCCTTTATACATTCTTATGAAATGTAACTTCATCCATGCCATGGAATCCTTTATAATTTTAATGAAATGTAACTTCATCCATGCCATGGAATCCTTTATACATTCTTATGAAATGTGTTTCCATGCCATTAAATCCTTTATAAATTGTAATGAAGTAATCCATGTAGTAAATCCTTTTCAAATAATTTAGAAAGGCTTTCAAACAATTATTAAAATAATTTAGAAAGACTGTCAAACAAATATATCATTTAGAAAGACCTTCAAACAACTATTAAAATAATTTTGAAAGACTTTCGAACAACTATTAATATAATTTATAAAGACTTTCAAACAATTATTAAATAATTTAGAATTAAATTAAATTTAGAAAGACTTTCAAACAATTTCATGAAAAATAAAAATGCAGTGAATTATTTATTTACATTAAATATGCAAATACAACATTGGTTATATCACAAATATGCTACTGACTTTTATCTAACAAACTAAACATACTAATAATAATATGTCATATTTCAGAAATGTTTGTGGATACATCAGACAATCGCTCTCAGATGGGCCAAGTTCAGCTGTCCTACATTTACAAAAACCTTGACAAGGAAGAGGTATAGGACATGATGTCTATTTGAGTAGCTATTTTAGGGCATAATGTCTATTAGATTAGCTATTTCAGGGCATAATGTCTATTTGAGTAGATATTTTAGGGTATAATGTCTATTTGAGTAGCTATTTCAGGGCATAATGTCTATTAGAGTAGCTATTTCAGGGCATAATGTCTATTTGAGTAGATATTTTAGGGCATAATGTCTATTTGAGTAGCTATTTCAGGGCATAATGTCTAGTAGAGTAGCTATTTAAGGGCATACTGTCTATTTGAGTAGATATTTTAGGGCATAATGTCTATTTGAGTAGCTATTTTAGGACATGATGTCTATTTGAGTAGCTATTTTAGGGCATAATGTATATTTGAGTAGCTATTTTAGGGCATAATTTCTATTCAAGTAGCTATTTCAGGGCATAATTTCTATTTGAGTAGCTATTTTAGGGCATAATTTCTATTTGAGTAGCTATTTCAGGGCATAAATCTCAGTTTGAGTAGTTATTTCAGGGCATGATCTCAGTTTGAAGTAGCCGTCTCAGGTTTGTCTCAAATGAGAGTTTTATATGTTATTCTTAAGTAGTCATATTTTATATAGTGGTTTTTATTATACGAAGTCAGCAAGCAGACAGATTGTAATCTTGATACAACCACATACATGCACATAGTGTAGTTTATCTACATTATATATCCTTTCCCAAACCTTAAATATTCTATGCTTTATAAATTAAAAAATATATTTCCTCATACCTTTAATTTTGATGTATTATCATTATTGTGATTTACTTCATTTCATAGAAGACTTATTCCAACATATATAAATGTGCAGGCTATTTTTTAAACCAAGAGGAAAGAAAATATTCATCAGTAGATTTATGTTGCAAACAAAAATATAAAGAAATTATTTCAATCTTTTCTTTTCTAAGTACAGTAGCCCAGTGATTTTTAATTTAATAAATGGTTATGGCATTGTTGTTCCATGATTTTAAAAATGAAGTGGAGATTTTAAAATGTGTTGTTCTATGATTTCAAGGATGAGGAGGATATTAACAAGCTCTCAGAGACATGCACCCAATTAAGAGATTGGAGCCTTGAATTCCTTGAACAGAATTGCAACATGGTGGCCTCCAATATTGGAAAAAATATGCTGACTAAGCAGGTATGTATAACAGGGTTCCTATCCATCTGCAGAATCAATAATTTATCTTTGCATAGGTTCCTATATATCTGCAAAATCAATTATTTAGCTTTGCATAGAATCCTATCCGTTAGCAAAATCAATTATTTAACTTTGCTATGGTTCCTATCAATCAGCAAAATCAATTATTTGTTTTTGCATAGGTTTCTATCCATCAGCAGAATCAATTATTTAGCTTTGCATAGGTCCCAGTCCATTTTGCAGAATCAATTATATAGCTTTGCATAGGTTCTTATCCATCTGCAAAATTAATTATGTAGCCTTGCCAAGGTCAAAGTCCATTCTGCAGAATCAATTTATGATCTTTGCATAGTTTTTTATCCATCAACAAAATCAATTATTTAGCTTTGCATAGGATCCTATTAATCTACAAAATCAATTATTTAGCTTTGCATAGTTTCCAATCCATCAGCGAAATCAATTATTTATCTTTGCAGAGGTTCATATCTGTCAGTAAAATCATTGCATAGGTTCTATCCATCAGCAAAATCAAATATTTAGCTATGATATGTTCCTATCCATCAGCAAAATAAATTATTTAGCTTTGCATTTCTATCCATCAGCAAAATCAATTATTTAGCTTTGCATAGGTTCCTATCAATCTGAACAATCAATTATTTAGCTTTGCATAGGTTTCTATCAATCTGCAAAATCAATTATTTAGCTTTGCATAGGTTCCTATCAATCTGAAAAATCAATTATTTAGCTTTGCATAGGTTTCTATCAATCTGCAAAATCAATTATTTAGCTTTGCAATGGTTCCTATCCATTAGAACAAATCATTTATTTAGCTATGTATAGGTGCCTATCCATCTGCAAAATCATTTTTTTAGCTTCGCATATGTTTCTATCCATCAGCAAAATCAATTATTTGTTTTTGCATAGGTTCCTATCCATCAGCAAAATCTATTTTTTTAGCTTCGCATATGTTTCTATCCATCAGCAAAATCAATTATTTGTTTTTGCATAGGTGCCTATCCATCTGCAAAATCAACTATATAGCTTTGCTTAGGTTTGTGTCCATCAGCAAAATCAATTGTTTAGCTTTGCATAGGTTCTTATCCATCAGCTAAATCAATTATTTAGCTTTGCAATGGTTCCTATCCATTAGCAATATCAATTATTTAGCTTTGCAAAGGTGCATATCCATCAACAAAATCAATTATTTAGCTTTGCATAGGTTACTATCAATCTGAACAATCAATTATTTAGCTTTGCATAGGTTTCTATCAATTTGCAAAATCAATTATTTAACTTTGCATAGGTTCTTATCCATGAGCTAAATAAATTATTTAGCTTTGCAATGGTTCCTATCCATTAGCAATATCAATTATTTAGCTTTGCATTGGTGCCGATTCATCAGCGGAATAAGTTTTTTAGCTTTGCATAGGTTTATATCTATCAGCAAGATCAATTATTTAGCTTTGCTATGGTTCCTATCCAACTGCAAAATCATTTATTTAGCTTTGCTTAGGCTAATATCCATCAGAAAATTCAATTATTTGTCTTTGCATAGGTTCTTATTTATCAGCAAAATCATTGCATAGGTTCCTATCCATCAGCAAAATCAATTATTTAGCTTTGCATAGGTTCCTATCCTTCTGCAAAATCAATTATTTAGCTTTGCATAGCTTCCTATCCATCAGCAAAATCAATTATTTAGCTTTGCATAGGTACCTATCCATCAACAAAATCAATTATTTAGCTTTGCATAGGCCCCAGCAATTTTGCAGAATCAATTATTTAGCTTTGCATAGATCCCAGTCTATTTGCAGAATCAATTATTTAGCTTTGCAAAGGTCATAGTCCATTTTGAAGAATCAGCTCATAGACTCTGCAAAGTTTTGATAAATTCCAATTCTTTATTAAGATGTTTGAGGATCAAATGTAGTCACTTTTGTAGTCACATTTGTAGTCACATTTGTAGGATCAAATGTAGTCACTTTAATCTTCTTTGTCCTTGAGTAATAAGGTTATCATAATCATTTCAGCTCATCTGGCCATGGTTAAAATGGACTTATTGTAAGTCTTTGTTGTGCATAGTATCTTGTCATTCCATCCATAAACATTTTTTTCTGAATACTATCGGGCTACATTCCTGATTAAATTTCAATCAGATGTTTTGTATGTAAGATTATATAATGAAGACTCTAACTTGAGTTCAGCAGTATGCACTCAGACACCTCCTTGGCCACATTTCTACTTCAACTGCAATAACATTTCAAGTCAACATCAGTAATATGTACAGTTTGATTATGGTATATAACTAGATGGGTGATCTGTCAATTATATGTACTGGTATATGCCTCAATGGGTGATCTGTCAATTATATGTACTGGTATAGGCCTTAATCATGGGAAAGTATCCTGACATGGGTGTTTTCAACAGGCACTGGCAAAATTTACTACTGGAAAATATGACATGGGTGTCTTTTTGCTAAAGGCACAAGGCCTTATTTATTACTGGTAAGTATCTTGACAAGTGTGTCTTTAAACAAAAGGCACAATGCCTTATTTATTATTGGTAAATATCATTCCATGGGTGTCTATCAATTAAAGGCACAATGCCTTATTTATTATTGGTAAATATCATGATGTGGGTGTCTATCAATTAAAGACACAAGGCCTTATTTATTATTAGTAAATATCATGATGTGTGTCTATCAGCTAAATACACAAGGCCTTATTTTTTATTGGTAAATATCATGCCATGGGTGTCTATCAATTAAAGGCACAATGCCTTTTTTATTATTAGTAAATATCATGATGTGTGTCTATCAACTAAAGACACAAGGCCTTGTTTATTATTGGTAAGTATCCCGACATGGGTGTCTTTCAACTAAAGGCACAAATATTGTTTATTATTAGTAAAGATTGTAATACATGTATGTCCTTTTGTTACTATATTTAACTTTTTAGACTATTGAATGCTGTGTGAGCGACATTAAGAAAATGAAAAAAATGTAATATTGTATATTTAGTTTTAAAATGCAATTATATTATATTACAATATGTTCTTGCTTGAAGGCTACAATGAGATTTTAGCACATGGGCTGATACATGTATAAATAAATTTTGGTCTTGCCTGATTTAATAATAGTCTTATGAATGTGACAGCACAAACAAGCATGAATGTATTTATTTTATCAGACTCAACTCTTCATAATTGTTTGAATTATGCCATTTGAATTACATAGCTGGCAATGACTGAAGAAAAAAGAAGAATATTGGATTTAGTCATTTCTCATGGGGTTACATTTTGACAGTATCTTAGATTGGTGCAATGATTTCCATCCTATCAGGTTTTAAGATTAAAAGCCAAGACAGAGGTCATTGTACGGCAATCATCTGCCAAAAGAACAAAGATCATGGTACAACAATTATCTGTCAAATGAACAAACATCATGGTACTGAAATCATCTATCAGAGGACAAACAACATGGTACTTCAATCATCTGTCAAAGGAAAAAGATCATGGTACTACAATCATCTGTCAAATAAAAAAGATCATGTTACTGCAATCATCTGTCAAAGAAAAAAGATCATGTTACTGCAATCATCTGTCAGATGACAAATATCATGGTACTACAATCATCTTTCAATGAACAAAGACCATAGTACTGCAATCATCTGTCAAATGACAAATATCATAATACTGCAATCATCTGTCAAATGACAAATATCATAGTACTGCAATCATCTGTCAAATGACAAATATCATAGTACTGCAATCATCTGTCAAATGACAAAAATCATAGTACTGCAGTTATCTGTCAAATGACAAATATCATGTTACTGCAATCATCTGTCAAATGACAAATATCATAGTACTGCAATCATCTGTCAAATGACAAAAATCATAGTACTGCAATCATCTGTCAAATGACAAATATCATTGTACTGCAATCATATCTCAAATGAAAAAGATCCACTGCACTACAATCATCTAACAAAGGACAGATATCATGGTACTACAATCATATATCAAATGACAAAGAGCAGTGCATTGAAATTATTTGGCTGCAACTGTCTTGTGAATATTTTATCTTGACATATTGCCACAGAAATTGTCTCTGTTATTTATTTAATTGGAGGTTCTCAAAATATTATATGGTTTCTGAGTTTAATTATCATTTAGTACTTTGTACCTGCCCACTGCATGATATAAAGGGATGGTTCCATACACTATCTGCATGATGAAAACAGATGGCTAAATGCATTGTCTGCATGATACAAAAGGGATTGTTCCATACACTGTCAGCATGATACAAAAGGGATGGTTCCATACACTGTCTGCATGATGCATAAGTGAATTTCTGATGCACATTAGTATGGTAGAAGTGATTTCACTGCAGATTTGTTTTTCTTTACTTATAGGTGCTGAGACTTCTTCATTACCTGGTGTCATTTGGTATGTTTTCAAAGTTGAGTGACATTGAAAAGGTTATAGAACCCCTGATAAAGATATTGGATAGCAGAGACATGAAGACTTCCCCTAACAATGAAGGTCAGTATTTTCTTTATGTCAATTTTGTCTCAAGCAGTTCATCTTACATTAAAGTCTTTTCCCACTAACAGTTATATTAATCAATCCTCAGATGACATTTTCCATCCATTTTCCCACTAACAGTTATATTAATCAATCCTCAGATGATATTTTCCATCCATTTTCCCACTAACAGTTATATTAATCAATCCTCAGATGACAAAATATTTTTCCATCCATGCATGAACATAGCTGGTAGATCCCACTAACAGTTATATTAATCAATCCTCAGATGACAAAATATTTTTCCATCCATGCATGAACATGGCTGGTAGATCCCACTAACAGTTATATTAATCAATCCTCAGATGACAAAATATTTTTCCATCCATGCATGAACATGGCTGGTAGATCCCACTAAAGTTATATTAATCAATCCTCAGATGATATTTTCCATCCATGCATGAACATGGCTGGTAGATCCCACTAACAGTTATATTAATCAATCCTCAGATGATATTTTCCATCCATGCATGAACATGGCTGGTAGACTCGGATTTTATCTCTTAATGTCTGGATGTCCTTTAAAGAACCTCTATATAATATAAACATTTTAAAATGCCCATCATTCATCAAAGTTATATGTGACTGCAATAATTTTGGTCCAGTGTGTTCCAAATTCTAATAATAGGGTCCAGTGTGTTCTAAATTATAAAGGGTCCAGTGTGTTCCAAATTATAATAATATAGTCCAGTGTGTTCCAAATTCTAATAATATGGTCCAGTGTGTTCTAAATTCTAATAATATGGTCCAGTGTGTTCTAAATTCTAATAATATGGTCCAGTGTGTTCTAAGTTATAATAATATGGTCCTGTGTTTTCCAAATTCTGATAATATAGTCCAGTGTGTTCCAAATTCTAATAATAGGGTCCAGTGTGTTCCAAATTCTAATAATAGGGTCCATTGTGTTCTAAGTTATAATAATATGGTCCTGTGTGTTCTAAATTCTAATAATATGGTCCAGTGTATTCCAAATTCTAATAATATGGTCCAGTGTGTTCTAAATTCTAATAATATGGTCCAGTGTGTTCCAAATTCTAATAATATGGTCCAGTGTGTTCCAAATTCTAATAATATGGTCCAGTGTGTTCCAAATTCTAATAATATGGTCCAGTGTGTTCCAAATTCTAATAATATAGTCCTGCATGTTCTAAATTCTAATAATATGGTCGAGTGTGTTCCAAATTCTAATAATATGGTCCAGTATGTTCCAAATTCTAATAATATGGTCCAGTGTGTTCCAAATTCCAATAATATGGTCCAGTGTGTTCTAAATTCTAATAATATGGTCCAGTGTGTTCCAAATTCTAATAATATGGTCCAGTGTGTTCCAAATTCTAATAATAGGGTCCAGTGTGTTCTAAGTTATAATAATATGGTCCTGTGTTCTAAATTCTAATAATATGGTCCAGTGTGTTCCAAATTCTAATAATATGGTCCAGTGTGTTCCAAATTCTAATAATATGGTCCAGTGTGTTCCAAATTCTAATAATATGGTCCAGTGTGTTCCAAATTCTAATAATATGGTCCAGTGTGTTCCAAATTCTAATAATAGGGTCCAGTGTGTTCTAAGTTATAATAATATGGTCCTGTGTTCTAAATTCTAATAATATGGTCCAGTGTGTTCCAAATTCTAATAATATGGTCCAGTGTGTTCCAAATTCTAATAATATAGTCCTGTGTGTTCCAAATTCTAATAATATGTTCCAGTGTGTTCCAAATTCTAATAATATGGTCCAGTGTGTTCTAAATTCAAATAATATGATCCAGTGTGTTCCAAATTCTAATAATATGGTCCAGTGTGTTCTAAGTTATAATAATATGGTCCTGTGTTTTCCAAATTCTGATAATATAGTCCAGTGTGTTCCAAATTCTAATAATAGGGTCTAGTGTGTTCTAAAATATAATGGTCCTGTGTTTTCCAAATTATAATAATATGGTTCAGTGTGTTCAATGGTATCATGAAAGGTTCAATATTATGACAAAACAGTCATGGTAATATTATCATATATATATTTTCTTACTACTACATAAAGTTTTGCAGTGTATCTGTTATATTGGATCCTATGTATTGGATTGATGGACTATCATTCCATTGTAATAGAGATGAATCTGTACAATTGCAAAGTGGTGATGGATGTCACCAGGTGATGAGTGATGGATACCACCAGGTGGTGAATGAAGGATACCACCATATGGTGAGTGATGGATGCCACCTGGTGGTGAGTGATGGATGCAAGAAGGTGGTAAATGATAATCTAACAGAAAATACTTGCATTCTTAAATACTCCAAAATTACAAAGTTTAAAACTTAAAGGAGTACTCAATTCTTTTGCAAATATGCTAAACCAACATTGGTATGGATTAAAATATATACTAGTACTTACAGGAATTGAAGACCAGGATTAGGTACAGATTAAAACAGATTAAAATATATACTAGTACTTACAGGAATTGAAGACCAGGATTAGGTACAGATTAAAATATATACTAGTACTTACAGGAAATGAAGACCAGGATTAGGTACAGATTAAAATATATACTAGTACTTACAGGAAATGAAGACCAGGATTAGGTACAGATTAAAATATATACTAGTACTTACAGGAAATGAAGACCAGGATTAGGTACAGATTAAAATATACGGTAAGCATAGTACTTACAGATATAGCAGCCAAAAGAGGAATTACAATTTAGATAAATGCTGGTACTTACATGTATAGAGGCCCAACATCAGGTACATTTTAAAAAGAAATACCACTTCTTACAGATAAAGAGGCCAAAGATGAGGTACAGATTATGCCAGCACTTCCAGATATGGGGGTCCAAGAATCAGTACAGAATTCCCAAACAAAGGAGAGATTCCAGAAAAGTCCACAGACAAAGGCTGTTGTAGATGCCAGATTACAGTAAGTTCTTTTTTCTAATGTGCACACTGCTAGTGATAGTTATTAATGCAGTAATCACCATGCCTGTATCACTGGCTATTACCACAGTTAAATATTACAGCAAATCTTGTTTGTAATAGCCAGATCTGATGTTACAACAAATTAAGTCCATTGGGGAATCTCTATTATCCCAAATCATACATTGGTCAAATGATCAAATGATAGGAAGTGACTTCAGTAGAAGGCAGATTATAAACTCAACTCAGATTTACAAGTGAGCTAATGGTATGTTCATCTGTCCAGCATACATGAATGACCATTATAGAGGCCTGGCTTTTTCATGCAATCTTCATCAACTTGGAATATACATTTATATCATTAATAGATCAAATGAGTTTGAAAATGAGCAAAATCAATGCAAAGTAATGAGGTGATATTACATTGATTAACTGTTCTCTTTCCTAGTCTGATTGACTTCGATTAAACTTGGAATGTTAGCTTATATCATTAGGATCTCAGATGGGTTTGTCATTTCTGATTTGATTTGATCAAACTTAGAATGTTTGGTTATATCATCAAGATGACAAATGAGTTCATAAATCAGGGAGATTTGCATATACTAGTAAGGCATTCCTGTATCTGTTTGACAAATGAGTTCATTAATCAAGTAGATTCGCATATACCAGTAAGGCAATCCTGTATCTGTTTGATAAATGAGTTCATTAATCAGGGAGATTTGCATATAATAATAATAATAATAATAATAATAATAATAATAATAATAATAATAATAATGAGGACTTTGTATAGCACCTAATCTTTCAAATCTCTAAGTGCTTTACACCATCAATAATGATATGACTACACTACAGAAAAACAAATTACAAAAACAATGAAATTGGGAAAACATAAAAACATGCTGAAAACATATAAGATACAAAACATGAGTAGGTCTCTAAGTTTGTCCCTGCAGTTGAAACAGGTGAGTTTTAAGAGCACTCTTAAAAGGGACCACTGTGTCTTTGTGTCTGATTTCAATGGGCAATTTGTTCCACATCACCGGGCCCTGGTATGCAAAAGAACGTTGTCCATATAACTTTGTTTTCACCATGGAAACAATGAGTATATGATTGTCAGAAGAAGAGTGTAAGTATCTAGCTGGTGTATACACATTGGTGAGGCTGGATAGGTATGATGGACTAGAGTCTGTCATTGAAACATAGCACAGACAACAAATTTTGTGTTTGATTCTGTATCGAATCGATAACCAGTGTAGGGTACAGAGCAGTGGTGAGGTGTGCTCTGATCGAGGAACTCTAAAGATGATCCATGCAGCTGTGTTTTGAACTTTTTGAAGTTTCTGGAGTAAATATTGTGATGAACCAGACAGAATTGAGTTACAATAGTCCAGTCTTGAAAGTACTAATGAACACACAAGTGTTTTTGTGGCATGATCTGAAAGATATTTACGAATGGAACTGATGCGTCTCAGTTCAAGATATGCAGCCTTGCATATATTCATGACATGTTGGTGCAGTGTGAGAGTACTGTCTAGAGTAACGCCTAGGTTTTGTACTGACTGTAAGAATTTAATGTTCAAGGTGTTGCTGATATTTATTGTTTGAGGTAAAGGATGTGAATGAGAAAGTCTTTGTGTTGTGATCAGAATAGCCTCAGTTTTATCATCATTCATCTGCAGCTTGTTACATGTCATCCATGATTTCACATCAGAAATGTACCTCTCTACTCCATGGATGGTAGCATAAACTTCAGTTGGGTGGCTAGGCATGTATATTTGGGTGTCATTAGCATACAATTGGTGTGACACTGGGTGATGATCTATGACACTTGAGAGTGACTGAGTGTATAGAATGAAGAGAACAGGTCCAAGAACAGATCCCTGTGGAACACCACAACATATGTCAACTGGGCTGAACTGTTGCAGATACAATTTGTGTCCTGTTGACTAAGTGGGACTTGAACCACTGTAAGGCTATATTCTAAATGCCAAATACATGCTGGAGACAGTGAAGTAATATATCATGGTCTGTTGTGTCAAATGCTGCAGATAAATCCAGGAGAGTGAGGACTGTAATCTTTCCACTATCCAAAGCAGAGAGAATGTCATTAAATACTTTCAGAAGAGTAGTTTCCGTACTGTGGTTGGGGTGATATGCAGACTGTACATTGCTAAAAAGACTGTTTGAATTCAAATGAGATACAAGTTGGGTGAGAACAACCTTTTCTAAGATTTTTGATATGAATGGGAGATTAGAAACTGGTCAGTATTTCTTTTAATCATTATGGTCGAGTGTTGGTTTCTTCAGCAGATGCTTTACGATGGCAGTTTTGAAAAATGATGGGAATTCCCCCGATGAGAGAGAGATATTAATAACATCAGTTAGTGAAGACAATATTGGGTCTAAGCACTCAAGCAGCAGTGATGTCGGAATTGGATCATGTTCACAAGACTTTGGTGCACTTTTCATCATGATTGTCTGTACTAAATCAATAGAAACAGGTTCAAATGCTCCTAATGGTTGTCACTGAAATTCTGCATCATAATTGTATGGTGATGAGTCAGTTGAAATTGTGCTGTCAAGCGAATCTCTAATGGTCTGTACTTTGTCACGGAAGAAATTTGCAAATTTGTCCAAAAGGTCTAGTGGAGAGAAGGTTGTTGGAAGTGGTGTACATTTGTTCCTTGACATTAGTTTGTTAGTTATCTTGAAGAGCTCTTTGCAGCTGGAACTTTCCATGATCTTAGTACTGTAGTGGGATAATTTGGCTAAATGGACTATGTTTGTGATGTTCTTCTTAGCGTCTTCATAGATTTGTTTATGAATAGTGAGTCTGGTGGAAAGCCAAAGCCTCTCTGCTTTTTGGCGATGTCTTTTAGCAGTGCGAAGCTGGTCCCTAATATTGCTATACCATGGAGAACACTTTTTTATTGATACTCTGCATTTGGTGGCTGGGGCATGTTTTTCAAGCAATGAACGCAGGCAGTTATCAAGTTATTCCACTATTGGATGTAAGAAAGTTGTTATGTTTTCTTGGATGTCATGCATGAATTTGGTTCTATTTATCATACAGTGGTTTCTCTTAGTAGCAAATAGAGGTGGAGGGTTAGGGACTGATACGTCGAGATGGCATACAATTCAGAGGTGATCCGATGCAAGTTCGTGGGATACAAGGGTGGATTGCAGAATATTATCATCAGGTCTATCAAGAAACCAGTCTAAAATGTGACCAAGTTTATGGGTGGGTGGGTTAACTGACTGTTTAAGATTGAAAACATGAATGGAATCTAGGAGTTTTGACGTGTATGGTTTTCCAGGACAGTCAAAATGAAAGTTGAAATCTCCAAGAATAATTAGGTTACCACCTATCGAATTTCCATACTCCAGAAGATTTGGAAACTGCTCCAAAAGAGAGATTCAGTCAGCTTGTTTTTTCTACAAGGAGGAGGGTGGTAGAGACAGAAAAAATGGATTGACCTATGTTCCAGTGTGAGCATTGTTTGGACTAGTTCAAATGATGTGTGGCAGAAATTGAAGATTGCCTTACTAGTAAGGCATTCCTGTATCTGTTTGACAAACGAGTTCATTAATCAGGGAGAATTTGTTCTTTCATTATTCAAAGAGCTGATTTCATTTAAAATAATTCAAAACCCTGCATGTTAGAAATATATAACATTTAGTGAATATTCCCTTTCTTGCCATATTTCCTTTGAATGCTACATACAAATTAATGAAGAAGGTCATATTACTTTTATGTCCATTGTGTTAAAACTAGTATTGTGCCCCGCCCCCCCCCTCCAATTTTTATGTACTTATACAGCGGTGTCCTCAAATTATTTTTAAATGTGATTTCCGGAAGAAATTAGTTTGATTATTGTTCTGATGAAAGTTAGAATTGTTGCTGTTTATCTTGTCATATTCTTTTGATGGAGAAAATTTTTTGCCGTTTATCTTGTCAAATTTTTTTAATGGATAATGTCTTGTTGTTTATCTTATCAATTCTATTTTGATAGAAGCCACTGTTTTATTTCAGAGTAATGGAGGTTCTCGACCTTTTCTTTGATATTTCCTTCAAAAAACGGCTACAGGTAAGATTATTTGATTTATATCTTGATGTGTATTGTGTACTTTCCAATATATTGTCACTGGAAGGTGTGTTAATGTCATCATCCTAGGCCTATATTGTCACTGGAAGTTGTGTTATTGGCATCATCATATGTCTATATTGTCACTTGAAGGTGTGTTAATGTCATCATCCTAGGCCTATATTGTCACTAGAAGGTATGTTAATGTCATCATCCTAGGTCTATATTGTCACTGGAAGGTGTGTTAATATCATCATCCTAGGTCTATATTGTCACTGGAAGGTATGTTAATGTCATCATCCTAGGTCTATATTGTCACTAGAAGGTTATGTTAATGTCATCATCCTAGGCCTATATTGTCACTAGAAGGTATGTTAATGTCATCATCCTAGGCCTATATTGTCACTAGAAGGTATGTTAATATCATCATCCTAGGTCTATATTGTCACTGGAAGGTGTGTTAATATAATCATCCTAGGTCTATATTGTCACTGGAAGGTGTGTTAATGTCATCATCCTAGGCCTATATTGTCACTAGAAGGTATGTTAATGTCATCATCCTAGGTCTATATTGTCACTGGAAGGTGTGTTAATGTCATCATCCTAGGTCTATATTGTCACTTGAAGGTGTGTTAATGTCACCATCCTAGGCCTGTATTGTCACTAGAAGGTATGTTAATGTCATCATCATAGGTCTGTATTGTCACTGGAAGGTGTGTTAATGTCATCATCCTAGGTCTATATTGTCACTGGAATGTGTGTTATTATTGTAATCATAATAGGACTGTATCATTACTGGAATATTTGAAAAGAACAGTCAGGCTATTTGGTGTGATGATCTAGAAATACAATTTGTCATTTAACATTTCTTTGCTAGACACAATCTAGAAATACAATTTGTCAGTTAACATTTCTTTGCTAGACACAATCTAGAAATACAATTTGTCATTTAACATATCTTTGCTAGACACAATCTAGAAATACATCAGATTTATCTGGGAAGAAAGTGAATTGACACCAGAATGTTCTTTGAGAATTAGAATTGGATTTTCTAAGAATTAAAAATAATGGGATAAGTTAATACTGTTGATAAAAATCCTTGATCATTTGAATGGAGTCCATGACTATAGCCCACATTATTAGAATGAATGACCTTACACTATACTATTAGAGTCCATGACTATATCGGATGTAATTAGATTCCATGACCATACAACATGCTATTAGAATCCATGTTATTAGAGACTATGATCATACACTATGTTATTAGAGTCCATGAGCATACCTCATGCTAACA
Organism: Unio pictorum; assembly: GCA_030141615.1. Classification (NCBI taxonomy): domain Eukaryota; kingdom Metazoa; phylum Mollusca; class Bivalvia; order Unionida; family Unionidae; genus Unio; species Unio pictorum. The sequence goes on along the minus strand of JARLTB010000141.1, from coordinate 1,569,503 downwards.
TAATCCATAACCATACCTCATAATATTAGAATCCATTCTTTTTAGAGTATGTGACCATACCTCATACTATTAGAGTCATTGCCATACCTCATGCTATTAGAGTCATTGCTATACCTCATGCTATTAGAGTCCATGACCATGCCTCATGCTATTAGAGTCCATGACCATACCTCAAGCTATTAGAGTCCTTGACCATGCCTCATGCTATTAGAGTCCATGACCATGCCTCATGCTATTAGAGTCATGACCATGCCTCATGCTATTAAGAGTCATGTCATGCCTCATGCTATTAGAGTCATTGCCATACCTCATGCTATTAGAGTCATGACCATGCCTCATGCTATTAGAGTCATTCCCATACCTCATGCTATTAGAGTCATGACCATGCCTCATGCTATTAGTAATTGCCATACCTCATGCTATTAGAGTCCATGACCATGCCACATGCTATCAGAGTCATTGCCATACCTCATGCTATCATGCTTCATGCTATTAGAGTCCATAACCATGCCTCATGCTATTAGAGTCATTGCCATACCTCATGCTATCATGCCTCATGCAATTAGAGTCCATGACCATGCCTCATGCTATTAGAGTTATTGCCATACCTCATGCTATTAGAGTCCATGACCATACCTCATGCTATCAGAGTCCATGACCATGCCTCATGCTATTAGAGTCATTGCCATACCTCATGCTATTAGAGTCCATGACCATGCCTCATGCTATTAGAGTCATTGCCATACCTCATGCTATCATGCCTCATGCTATTAGAGTCCATAACCATGCCTCATGCTATTAGAGTCATTGCCATACCTCATGCTATCATGCCTCATGCAATTAGAGTCCATGACCATGCCTCATGCTATTAGAGTTATTGCCATACCTCATGCTATTAGAGTCCATGACCATACCTCATGCTATCAGAGTCCATGACCATGCCTCATGCTATTAGAGTCATTGCCATACCTCATGCTATTCGAGTCCATGACCATGCCTCATGCTATTAGAGTCATTGCCATACCTCATGCTATCATGCCTCATGCTGTTAGAGTCCATAACCATGCCTCATGCTATTAGAGTCATTGCCATACCTCATGCTATCATGCCTCATGCTATTAGAGTCCATGACCATGCCTCATGCTATTAGAGTTATTGCCATACCTCATGCTATTAGAGTCCATGACCATACCTCATGCTATCAGAGTCCATGACCATGCCTCATGCTATTAGAGTCATTGCCATACCTCATGCTATTAGAGTCCATGACCATACCTCATACTGTTGGAATCTAGGTTACTAGAGTACATGACCACCCACCATGCTATTAGAGTCCATGACTATATCTCATGCTATCAGAGTCATGGCCATACCTCATGTTACTATAGTCCATGACCATACCTCATGCTATTAAATCCGTGGCCATATTTCATGTTATTAGAATCCATGTTATTCGAGTCCATGACCATACACTATGCCATTAGAGTCCATGACCATACACTATGCTATTCCAGTCCATGGCCATACCTCATGTTATTAGAATCCATGTTATTAGAGTCCATGACCATACACTATGTTATTCCTGTCCATACCCCATGCCATTAGTGTTCATGACCATACCCCATGTTATTAGTAGTCATAACCATACCCCATGCTATTAGTGTTCATGACCATTCCCCATACTGATAGTTCATGACCATATCCTATTCCATTAGTAGTCATGACCATACCCCTTGTTATTAGTATTCATGACCATATCCCATGCTATTAGTAGTCATAACCATACCCCATGCTATTAGTGTTCATGACCATTCCCCATGCCATTATTGGTCATGACCATATTCCATGCTATTAGTAGTCATAACCATACCCCATGCTATTAGTGTTAATGACCATATCCCATGCTTATAGTTCATGACCATATCCCATGTTATTAGTGATCATGACCATACCCCATGATATTAGTAATCATGATCATACCCCATGCTAATAGTATTTATGACCATACCCATGTTATTAGTAGTCATGACCATACTCCATGCTGTTAGAGGTTCAGATTTATGCCATGGAGTTACATTGTGAAGGACCAGCAATTTTTAAAAAATTTTCATAAGAATTTGAACATATTTTGCTTGACATGTTTTCAGTATTTAGCTTTTTTTACAAGAATGTATCTCCAGTTTGATTGACATGTTTCCAAGATTACATACATTTCTGTGCAGAAATTCATCAGCATGTTCAGAGAGATCTATGACAAGGTCAAGAATCTACCCGAGGGTGTTCCAGTGTTAGGATGTCTCATGGAGGAACCATTTGACCTTATCATAAACAAGGAGTATGTCTTGTATTTATTTGATCATGTTTAGTATTGCTTAGGTAAGATTTTGTCTTAATTAAATCATGATTAGTATTTGGTCATGTTTAATATTGCTTAAGTAATATTTTGTATTTGTTAGGTCATGTTTAGTATTGCTTAGGTAAGATTTTGTATTTGTTAGATCATGTTTAGTATTGCTTAGGTAATATTTTGTATTTGTTAGGTCATGTTTCTTATTTGGTATGACTATTATGCTGTACAATGTACTGTTAAATATGACATCATCACACTAATAAAGGTTACTATGTTTCCAAAAGTACTCCTAAGTATGACATCATTACTAATAAAGGTACACATGTTTAAAATGTACATCTATATATGACATCATCAAAATAATAAAGGTAAATATTATGTTGCAAAATTTATTACTAAATATGACATCATCACAATAATACAGGTAAATATTATATTTCAAAATGTTCTACTAAATATAGTCTTATATGTCTCTTTGCAGTGTGGCAAGTACAGCCTTGAGACAGCTTGGTGAAATCTTGGAAGAAACATCTTTTCTGAAGCCGATTGTAGTGGAAGTCTTTTTGGTCAGTCTACTAGCACAACGCAAAGACAGTGACATGATTTGTATTTCTTGTTTAGAAATGATTTATCTTGGATGTATTGACATGACTTATCTTGGATGTATTGACATGATTTGTGCTGGATGTATTGACATTACTTATACTAGATGTCTTGACATGATTTGTCCTGGGTGTGTTTAAATGATTTGTCATAGTTGTGTTGACATGATTTATCCTGGTTTTGTTGACATGATTTGTACTGGATGTGTTGATATGATTTGTCCTAGGTGTGTTTAAATTATTTGTCATGGTTATGTTAACACGATTTGTCCTGGGTGTTTTGACATGATTTGTCCTGATTGTGTTTAAATGATTTGTCATGGTTGTGTTGACATGATTTGTCCTGGTTGTAATGGCAAATGGAAAGACATATCAGTGTTTTGGGAAATGGAAAGACATACTTTTCACTGTGTTGGCAAAAGGAAAGACATACATATCACTGTGTTGGCAAATGGAAAGACATATATTTAAGTGTTTTGGCAAATAGAAAGACATACATATAATTGTTTTGGCAAATGGAGAGATACATATAAATGTGCTGGCAAATGAAAAGACATACATATCAATGTGTTGGCAAATGGAAATACATACATATAAATGTGTTGGCAAATGGAAAGACATACATATCAATGTGTTGGCAAATGGAAATACATACATATAATTGTTTTGGCAAATGGAGAGATACATATAAATGTGTTGGCAAATGAAAAGACATACATATCAATGTGTTGGCAAATGAAAAGACATACATATCAATGTGTTGGCAAATGGAAAGACATACATATCAATGTGTTGGCAAATGGAAATACATACATATAAATGTTTTTGCAAATGGAAAGACATACATATCAATGCATTGGCAAATGGAAAGACATACATATCAATGTGTTGGCAAATGGAAATACATACATATAAATGTGTTGGCAAATGGAAAGACATACATATCAGTGTTTGGCAGCATTCGCATATCTCATATGGGACAAAGTGTTTCATTCTTATTGTTTGATGTTTTAAGGAAGAGCTGTGACTGTGTGGTGACAAAAACATTTCTTCTTTTTGGTACAAGTGGTGTGTGATACTATCAACTGAACTAAAGGGCGTCAGATTAAAATGTACAACCATGTCTTTTTTCTATTTAATGACTGAAATCTCAAAAGATCTTTATTTAAGATGAATAATCAGGTCTATTTTATTAACTGGACTCTCATATGACCTCACGTTAAATTGTATGGCCATGTCTAATTTCCTATTTAATCAGCTTAACTCCCAAAGGGCTTCATATTATGATTTGCGATATGGGCTATTTTTTTAAAATCAACTTAACTCCCAAAGGGCTTCATATTATGATTTGCGATATGGGCTATTTTTTTTTAATCAACTTAACTCCCAAAGGGTTTCATATTATGATTTGCAATATGGGCTATTTTTTTTAAATCAACTTAACTCCCAAAGGGTTTCATATTATGATTTACGATATGGGCTATTTTTTTTAATCAACTTAACTCCCAAAGGGATTCATATTATGATTTGCGATATGGGCTATTTTTTTTTAATCAATTGAACTCCCAAAGGAGCTTAGTTTACGATGGATAATCATTTCTATTTTTTTTAACCAATCAGCTGAACTCCCAAATTACCTCAAATTAAGATCTATAATTAAGTCTAGTTTTTCTATTTAATTAAATGAACTCACATAAAGCCTATATAACCATGTCTATTTCTCTATTTGATAAAATGATAAAGAGAAAATTCCCTATTTACTGTATTAAACTAATGACAACAACATCAGCAAGGTAAATTAGGTTCTTTTTCCAGTCATGACCATTTCCCAAAATTCAAGGGCATGTTATGACTCAGTGGGCTTAAACTAAGAAATAGAAAAAGGCAATAGCAACGAGTTTTTTAAAATCAACATTTTAATTTTCTAAGTTAAAAAATGTAAATCTAAGGGGAAATTATAGTATTGCAAATTAAATTCCAAATAATCCTAAAATTTCTATCAAAATTTTAAAAGGATAGAGTGTTGGAAAATGATTGGCAGACTTGACCATCCTTACGTGTCAGAATATCTTTACATGAATTTCAGTTATCCCAAGTTAGTTTTTATCAAGCCAATGAGCACTTTGTAATTCCAATGAATGTTGCAAGAATGATTCTTGTCAAATTATATCTGAACACAACTAAAGTGATTCCACCAAGACTGATATTAAAATCAGAGTGAATATTTTTTTTTTACAGCCTTATATAAAAAACAAAGTCGCAACAATATAAGCATGATGTGGGTCATACAGTCACTTCCAAAATTTTCTAAGGTCGATAGGTCATGTCACTATGATTGCAGATATTATGGTAAAGTACAATCTAAAACCATTAACAAAAGTTAGCCATCTAAATATTTGTTGATGAATGACCATCACCTTAAACTGCAGGATACAATCATCTACATTTGCCAGTGCATTATGTAGTGGCTGATAAGATTTAGTTAAAAAGCCATGTACATCCAGATCTGCCCATTTATTTTGTACTAACAGATCAGGTTTATATGAGAACTGTCAGAAGCATAAGTCTTTTGAGTAGGAATACAAAATTTTAATTTGCTGCTGCTGTTGTTATGGACCCAAGACATGAGTCCATGCAGAGAGTGGCATTGATCTGGAACAATGAGTGCATTCGACCACTCAGCCGCTTTAGGCACCCAATGATTAATGGTAAAATGAACTGACATTAAAGACAGTATTTAATGATTGCAGTAAATTTAATCTTGATGTTTGTTTATAAAACTAAAAAAAAAGCCAATGATAATCATGGAGTGGGGGGCAGCTTATTCTTCCATTCATGTATCACTCATATGTATTGAATATCCATTGATTCAACTGATTTATAGTCCACATATCTACAATAATATATTATGCTGAGTAATGTCAATAGTTATTTTACAGTTGGATGCAAAAATTCAATAGATTAGACTGTATAAACTGACTGTACTTCTAAGCCAATAGAATGAACAGACTGTACTTCTAAGCCAATAGATTAGACAGTATGAACTGACTGAACTTCTAAGCCAATAGAATGAACAGACTGTACTTCTAAGCCAATAGATTAGACAGTATGAACTGACTGAACTTCTAAGCCAATAGAATGAACAGACTGTACTTCTAAGCCAATAGATTAGACAGTATGAACTGACTGAACTTCTAAGCCAATAGAATGAACAGACTGTACTTCTAAGCCAAAAGATTAGATAGGATGAACTGACTCTACTTCCAAGCTAATAAATTAGACAGTATGTAGATTAGAGAGTATAAATTGACTACTTCTAAGCCAATAGATTAGACAGTATGAACTGACTGTACTTCTAAGATAATAGATTAGACAGTATGAATTGACTGTACTTCTAAGCCAATAGATTAGACAGTATGAACTGACTATATTTCTAAGCCAATAGATTAGACAACATAAACTGTCTGTACTTCTAGCACAATAGATTAGACAGTATGAATTGACTGTACTTCTAAGCCAATAGAATGAACAGACTGTACTTCTACTCTAATAGATTAGACAGTATGAACTGACTGTACTTCTAAGCCAATAGATTAGACAGTATAAACTGACCGTACTTCTAAGCCAATAGATTAGACAGGATAAAGTGACTGTACTTCTGTGTATATTTTATTACCTGTCTGTGAGAACGAGTAAAATAACATGGCCTGATAGTCTGAATCTGTTCTGTATTTAATTGCAGGACCAGACTAAATATGATTATGATGACATGGTATGAAATTCTGAATCTATATTGTATTTAATTGCAGGACCTGTCTCAATATGATTATGATGACATGGTACGAAAGTCGATGCATCTTCTTAACCGATACTACTCTGCCTACAGTGGTCTCTTCAAGAAAGCATTGCAGTCACAGGTACAAAGTTACAAATATCTAGACCTTTAGTCAATGAAAATTTAATTACGGATCTACATGCTGATAATAACACTATCTGACGCACAGATATCCATTGCTGTACAATGAACCAATTTGCTGAGTGCAGTCGTTGATTTTGAAACTTGGTGTAAATTAACTGAATGACTATAAGTGTACAAAGGACTGAAAGTACTATTTTTTAAATCACAGTTTAAGTCAGAAGTATCTGAAGCAATACAAATGTAGTACTGTTTGTTGCTTGACATAATTGGGTTCTTTATGTACAATTTAATATGCAATGAATGTATAAGACATCTAGTGAAAAACGTTTCTTAGAGTTTGATTGCTGTATATTTTAGGTCTTTTCCTAATAGACATAGAATTTATAAATGCTTTAAAGTTCATTTCATGCAGTAGTTAAGTTATGAATACTGTCAATAAAAGTCAACATTATTAGATTCCAGTCATGTAATAGACCAATTAGGAATACTGTTAATCAGAGTCAACATTATTAGATTTTATTCATTTAATAGACCAATTAGGAATACTGTCAATGAAAGTGAGCATTGTATAGAATCCTTTCATGCAATAGACCAATTAGGAATACTGTTAAAGTCAGCATTATTAGAATACATTCATTTAATAGACCAGGAATACTGTCAATGAAAGTGAGCATTATACGGAATCCATTCATGCAATATACTAGCTAGAAATACTGCCAGTTGAAGTGAACATTATACTGAATCCTCTCCAGATAGGAATACTGCCAATCAAAGAAATAATATATTTATGAGAACATGTTTTGCTTTCTGTTCACCATGTGAAAGGCAGGTGAGAAGGTTTTGTTATTCACCATGTGAAAGGCAGGTGAGAAGGTTTTGTTGTTAACCATGTGAAAGGCAGGTGAGAAAGTTTTGTTGGTCACCATGTTGTTAAAGGCAGGTGAGAAGGTTTTGTTATTCACCTTGTGAAAGGCAGGTGAGAAGGTTTTGTTGTTCACCATGTGAAAGGCTGGTGAGAAGGTTTTGTTATTCACCATATGAAAGGCAGGTGAGAAGGGTTAGTTGTTCACCATGTTAAAGGCAGGTGAGAAGGTTTTGTTGTTCACCATGTGAAAGGCAGGTGAGTAGGTTTTGTTGTTCACCATGTGAAAGGCAGGTGAGTAGGTTTTGTTGTTCACCATGTGAAAGGCAGGTGAGAAGGGTTAGTTGTTCACCATGTTAAAGGCAGGTGAGAAGGTTTTGTTGTTCACCATGTAAAGACAGGTGAGAAGGGTTAGTTGTTCACCATGTTAAAGGCAGGTGAGAAGGTTTTGTTGTTCACCATATAAAAGGCAGGTGAGAAGGGTTAGTTGTTCATCATATAAAAGGCAGATGAGAAGGTTTTGTTGTTCACTGTGTGAAAGGCAGGTGAGAAGGTTTTGTTATTCACCATGTGAAAGGCAGATGAGAAGGTTTTGTTCACCATGTGCATGGCAGGTGAGAAGGTTTTGTTGTTCACTATGTGAAAGGCAGGTGAAAAGGGTTAGTTGTTCACCATGTTAAAGGCAGGTGAGAAGGTTTTGTTGTTCACCATGTGAAAGGCAGGTGAGTAGGTTTTGTTGTTCACCATGTGAAAGGCAGGTGAGTAGGTTTTGTTGTTCACCATGTGAAAGGCAGGTGAGAAGGGTTAGTTGTTCACCATGTTAAAGGCAGGTGAGAAGGTTTTGTTGTTCACCATGTAAAGACAGGTGAGAAGGGTTAGTTGTTCACCATGTTAAAGGCAGGTGAGAAGGTTTTGTTGTTCACCATATAAAAGGCAGGTGAGAAGGGTTAGTTGTTCATCATATAAAAGGCAGATGAGATTGTTTTGTTGTTCACTGTGTGAAAGGCAGGTGAGAAGGTTTTGTTATTCACCATGTGAAAGGCAGATGAGAAGGTTTTGTTCACCATGTGCATGGCAGGTGAGAAGGTTTTGTTGTTCACTATGTGAAAGGCAGGTGAAAAGGGTTAGTTGTTCACCATGTTAAAATCAGGTGAGAAGGTTTTGCTGTTCACCATGTGAAAGGTAGGTGAGAAGGTTTTGTTGTTCGCAATGTTAAAGGCAGGTGAGAAGGTTTTGTTGTTCACCATATCAGAAGCAGATAAAGTTTGTTTTTGTGTTTTTCACTGTGTTTGAGGTATTTGAATGTTTTTGTTGTTCACTTTGTTGGAGGCCAATGATGGATTATTTTGTTCACCATTTCCATATAATAATATTAGTTTTACTTTTGATATATGATGAAAAGGTCAAAAGTCAATGTCAGTGTGCGCTTAAGGTCTGTTGATTATGGGGGTCAAAGTGTTAAAGATGAAAGTCAATGAGGCTCAATGAAAAATGGGTTTTATACAATAATTTTTAATCGAGAGCAAGGTCATTGTGGATGACTTGACAGGGTAGATTCTGGGGTCCAAAGGTCAGATGTCATGGTCATTGTAAGTCTAATGGAAAATAATGGCTTCTCTGCATTAAGTTTATTTCAGGACTGCATAACTTAAACAAGTGTCCTTAAAAACAATTGGTTTATAAGTATCCAGACCCAACCATGTCCCACTGGTACCTATGCAAATGACTATTAAATACTACATGGAAATCATTATCTACCATGTCCCACTATTGCCTATGCAAATGACTATTAACAATGGCATGGACATATTATCTACCATTCACATACTCTTGGCTTATGTCAAATTTTGATAGTCATTAACAAATGGGATATTGTCTTAATCCATTAACAGATGAGATGGAGGTGTCCTGAATCCTCAATCATATCAAAATTGAAATCTTGATTGAATTTATTGTAAGGAATATAACCACCAGATATATGATTATAATTAATAATAATCAAAATGTGTCTAATTAATTTTTCAGGTTCTGGTTTCAGATGCCTCAGTAAAAGCATTCAAAAGTATGAATAAGCGATTACGTGTCCTGCGGCGACTTTCTACCTCCAGAATGAAGGATGCAGAGGCACGAAAATTGTGTGACATCTTGGATAATTTGATACAGTAAGTTCTTCATATGGGGATGAAGTGGTTTAGTTTCTAATATTGGACCATGTTTCATCTTCCCAATTTGAAGTGTTTTAACTTTTAGTGTTAAGACCATGTTTTATATCCCATTCTGAAGAATGTTATCTCTAATATTGGGGCCATGTTTTATCCTCCCATTCTGAAGTGTTTGCCTCTAATATTGGGACCATGTTTTATCCTCCCATTCTGAAGTGTTTGCCTCTAATATTGGGACCATGTTTTATTCTCCCATTCTGAAGTGTTTGACTAATGTTGGGACCACGTTTTATTCTCCCATTCTAAAGTGTTTTTGCTTTTATTTCTGGGACCATGTTTTATTCTTTCTTTCTGAAGTGTTTTGCCTCTAGTATTGGATGACCATGTTTTATCCTCCGATTTGGTATCAACCCTTGACATTATTAATGTATGCAATGCAGGAAGTGTGTGGGTGTCCTCAGACTTAATGATGACAATCTTGTATCATGATATCAATCCACAATCCACAGGAAATAAATACAAATATTCCATGATATCAATCCATAAGAGAAAAATGTAAGTCCATGATATCAATCCACATGAGAAAAATGTAAGTAGTCCATGATATCAATCCACAGGAGATAAATGTAACTAGTCCATGAAATCAATCCACAAGAGATAAATGTAAGTAGTCCATGATCTCAATCCACAGGAGATAAATGTAAGTAGTCCATGATATCAATACACAGGAAATAAATACAAGTAGTCCATGATATCAATCCACAGGAAATAAATACAAGTAGTCCATGATATCAATCCACAGGAGATAAATGTAAGTAGTCTATGATATCAAATCACAGGAAATAAATACAAATAGTCCATGGTATCAATCCACAGGAGATAAATGTAAGTAGTCCATGATATCAATCCACAGGAGATAAATACAAAAAGTCCATGGTATCAATCCACATGAGATAAATGTAACTAATCCATAATCTCAATCCACAGGAGATAAATGTAAGTAGTCCATGATATCAATACACAGGAAATAAATACAAGTAGTCTTTTTTTTAAATGCACATGAGACAAATGTAAATAGTTCATGATATCAATACATAGAAGATAAATAATGTAGTCCATGATATCAATACATATGAAAAAAAATCAAATAGTCCATGGTATCAGTGCACATGAGATAATGTAAATATCCATCATATCATTACACAATGTAGATATTCCAATCTGATGTTATGATTGTTGCAGGAAAATGTATTGTTAATTATAATTCTGTTAAAGTATGCTGTTTCAAGCCATTTTGAACCTTCTCTTCCCATTAGGCCATAATAGACCTGATCCAAAACCTGCTCTTTCCATTGGGCCATAATAGACCTGATCCAAAACCTGCTCTTTCCATTGGGCCATAATAGACCTGATCCAAAACCCGCTCTTTCCATTGGGCCATAATAGACCTGATCTAAAACCTGCTCTTCCCAATGGGCCATAATAGACCTGATCCAAAACAATTTTCTTCTAAATGGGCCATCATAGACCTGATCCAAAACTGTCTCTTTCCATTGGGCCATAATAGACTTGATTCAAAACCAACACATATATATGTATTGTTACCATCTATACACAAATGTTAATGTTACACCAATTAGAGATACCTTGTTGCCATTTATACACAAATGTTAATGTTACGCAAACAGTCTGATCAAGAATAACAGCAAAAAGGCATTCCAGATTGGGAAAGATCTCACCAGACAAAAGCAGCCGAGAGTAAGTACCATTCAAGATGAAAATGGAAATGCCTTACACAAGCAAGTGACATTGCAGAAAGATGGAGTGAGTATTGTAAAAATAAATCTACAACCATCCATCCACAGGAGACCCAGAGATGCTTGAAGTTCCAAACTCCACAAATAATGATGATTTCCTCAAAGTAGAAGTGGAGTCAGCAATAAGAGCACTGAGAAATGGGAAGGCAGCTGAAGTAGACAACATCCCAGCTAAACTTATCAAGAATGGGGAGGGGGGGGAGAGAATCAGTGATAGAGACTAACACACGTCGGCAACAATATATGGCAGACAGGTTCATGGCCTAACACAGTGGAAACCAGTCACTGATTATAACACTCCCCAAAAAAGGCAATCTGCCAACATTACGGAACTATCAGTTTGATCAGCCATGTTAGTAAGGTGATGCTGAAGATCATCTTAAACTTAAACCACAAGCAGAATAAAGAATGGCTGAAGAACAGGCAGGGTTCCAGAGAGGAAGAAGCACAAAAGAACAAATATTCAATCTCAGTGTTATGTGTGGAAAGTACTCACAACATCAGCAAGACATCTATAGATTTCAGAAAGGCTATTGGCAGAGTGTGGCATGAGGCATTGTGGGCCACAGTGAAGAAGTACAACATGAGTCAAAAGTTCACCAATACCATCAAGCAGCTGTACTCCAAGGTTATCAGTGCAGTAATTGCTCATGATTCTGTGGGGAACTGGTTACAGACAACAGTTGGAGTGTGTCACCCACATTTTTCAACATCTACTTAGAGCTCATCATGAGTAAAGCTATGGAAAACCACTGTCCACCAACAGTACTGCAGAGCAGCATCCAGGGTGGCAGAAGGAGAGGTAGACAGAGAATAAAGTGGACTGGCAACATCACAAAATGGACCAGGAAAAGTTTTGTGGAGACAAAGGCATTGGTACATGATCAAGACAAGTGGAGGGAACTGGTCAGGTGTTCAGCAGCAGTATGCCTAGATGACCACACTAGGTCAAGAGACTGATGATGATGATGATGATGATGATGATGATGATGATGATGATGATGATGAATTAGGTGCCTTGTTACCATCTGTACACAAATGTTCATGTTACGCCAGTTAGATATCTTGTTACCATCTATACAAAAAAACCTGCAAACAACACAGATGATTGAGTATGTAAAATGCTTTGGTTCTTGGTACACATATCTCTGATGATCAATTCATTTGGCACTTTTGATCTTTTTCAGCATGTGTCATCTTGAAGGGGATGAGGGAGAACCTCACAGGATGAACCAGAATATCCTCTACCATAATGGTACATTCTAATTATAATTAATTAATTAGAGTCGTTTTAAAAAAATTATTTGTGCCACATGTATGAAACTTGTGGATTATACAACAATTATACAAAGTAAGCTTTTATAAAGGAGTTTCAAACGACAAAAGCAGACTCCAGAAATAAAAGGCAAATGACTATGGTGATTATAAATCTACATTAAATACAATTTTGCATATTTGTAAATTTTCAGATAATATATTTCCGTAGCACAATAAATACTAGTGGGACATGATAGATAATAATTTACATGCAGTATTTAATAGTCATTTGCATAGGCAATAGTGGGACATGGCAGATAATAATTTACATGCAGTATTTAATAGTCATTTGCATAGGTACTAGTGGGACATGGCAGATAATAATTTACATGCAGTATTTAATAGTCATTTGCATAGGTACTAGTGGGACATGGCAGATAATAATTTACATACAGTATTTAATAGTCAATTGCATAGGTACTAGTGGGACATGGCAGATAATAATTTACATGCAGTATTTAATAGTCATTTGCATAGGTACTAGTGGGACATGGCAGATAATAATTTACATGCAGTATTTAATAGTCATTTGCATAGGTACTAGTGGGACATGGCAGATAATAATTTACATGCAGTATTTAATAGTCATTTGCATAGGTACTAGTGGGACATGGCAGATAATAATTTACATGCAGTATTTAATAGTCATTTGCATAGGTACTAGTGGGAAATGGCAGATAATAATTTACATGCAGTATTTAATATTCATTTGCATAGGTACTAGTGGGAAATGGCAGATAATAATTTACATGCAGTATTTAATATTCTTTTGCATAGGCATGAGTGGGACATTGTAGATTTAGAATTATTTTATTTTAAATTTAACACTCATAAGTTCAATGTTTGTAAATATGTCAATGAATGAAGTTTGTATCTTTTTTTACAGGCGTTCTAGAAGATACCCTGACCATCCTGTCTCAGGAGATTGATGTACGTATCTTTAATCTGTTGTAACATTATATATACACCTCTCCCTTGATAATCTGCACACAATGGGGTCCTCAAACATAGACCACACTATAAGTGAGGGTACAAGTTACTGAGGGACTTCCAAAATTTGAAAAACTCCACTTACACATTGAGAAAACTGCAGGGGCTGGGGGTTAGGGAACTGGGCTTTTTAATGACTGAATCCTCATTTCATAATCACGTCAATAATAATTGTTCATAATGATCTTTTTTTAATGAAGTTTTTCATTTTTCTGAATAATTAACATTTATTTTCAAAATCTCCAACATGTGAAAGATCATTCCAACTGGTTTCAACATCCATCACATGTACATGAAAAACATCTGTGTATTATGTCACTGCTTTTTGTTGTTGTTGATTAGTCTGGTTCCCGGACTGGTATTTAATAGTATACTGCCAAGCTGTGAGTCAAACGAGCAGGGACGTAGACTAACTGTTGATATACCTCCAAACAAGATTCTTTTTTTTCTCCAAAAGTATCTAAATTTATTTCATGAGACAATCATCTAAGTTGAAACTCAATTTTTATATTGTATAATTAGTACAATATTAATGTCATGATTTCATTGGAAGTAATAATAAAACTTCTTATCATCCTTGAGGATTTCTTTCAGTGCTAACTCAGGAATTCTTAAAACTCATCTTCCTCTCAATGGTCTGTATCTGTGAAATAAAGCTCTTTTTTATGAAGTATTAGTTATGCTGGGTTGCCTTGCTAATTTCGATCACAGTTATGAGTGATAGGTTATTTTTAGGTAGTTTAATTATACTAATGCATAATAACATTTATAACAGTGTTTGATTGATCAACTGAAGCGAGTTAACCCAAAATATGGTCAGGTCCTCTAGAATTTTAGTATGTACGATTTGCATACCTTTCACTTTTCTTTTATTCCACCTCATTTATTTTATTCAGAAGACATAATTAATGTGATAATACAAAGGAAGGCCTGATTATAATTCAGTTCAACAATACAACAGATACTTCAGTCAGTTATCAAAACGAGGTTGGTACTAAATTAGGATCTTAGAGAACTGCTTGCAGACAGAGCTGTTACAGTAGACTAACACATTTTACATTTAAATACACACTGCATTTATGATGATTACACTTAAGATGAACTAGAAGATAGAAATGAAACACAAATTTCACATAACCTATTACTGTGCATGAGTAAGGAGGTTTAACTGATTTGCACAGGATTTATCCACTAATTCACTAATTTAGCGTCTCTTTTGAGTTTACATCTTTTGCAATATTAATTTTCTTTATAGTGGTAAATCTACTGTGAACACTGGATGGGTATTGAGTATACTTTATATTAGTATACTGGGAAAGATATGATTGGTTGCCATAGCAACCAAATCCAGCCTAAAATGTGTAAAAGTCATGACTAAATTACATATTATTAGTATAGATTTATATTAAGCTATCTACTTTCTATCTGAATCAGTGAGACTTTGAATATTTCCAATTTATGATTGTGAAAGTGAGAATTTCTAATTATTTGGCTTCAAATATCCATGTTCCATATAAAAAGGTCACACCAGGTGTTTTGTTTTGAATTAAGTGTTAAGACTAAACAAGTAAAATAAATAAATGTTTGGCTGTATATTCGGTGCTTATATTTTTCTAGGATGTACTAACATTGGTGTTAAACATTTCAAATATAAAAAGAATTTTGGTCAAGCATTTAATTTGTTGATTTTATTAAAAAAATTAGCTTGGTTCCTATGGCAAATTATAAAAAATGCACTGATAATATGATCTTAGAGACCATTTTTTACCAAATCTCCTTAATAGTTCTAAAACTTGAAAGAAAACTGATGAATGACATTTGTATACATACATACATACATACATACATACATACATACATACATACATACATACATACATACATACATACATACATACATACATACATACATACATACATACATACATACATACATACATACATACATACATGGATGGTAAATCCAAATCGTTGATAGACCATATACTATTGCAAAAAGACAAATTCGATTTAGTGGTTAAGGCCGAAATAATTGATGACCATCCTTTGAACATTTCAGATCATCATCCTGTAAAAATAGAGTTGGTCATTCCTCTTGCATATAATATAATCATGGCTGACAAGCATATAATTCCCTCCATAAATTGGAAGAAAGCATCGGCAGAACAAATAAATAGGTATAAGGAAGCAACACGCAATGAATTTTTAGCGCAACTGCATAAGGCAGAACTAGTGACAAATGTCGATATTGATGGTATTATTCAAGACACGGTAAAGATTTTACATGACGCAGCTTCTAGGTTTCTGCCCATAAAAAGGTTTTGCCCATACGCTAACCCCTATTGGAAATTACTAAACGTAAAAAAGTTTCATACAGAAATGAGGCTGAAACGTAGGGTATGGATCTCTGATGGTAGGCCAAGAGGATGGGAATTTCAGTCGTACGCGAACTATAAGAAAGCGAAGAAATGTTTTGGAAAAGAGTTACTGAGAGCAAAAGAAATGTATGACAGAGAACAGTTCAGTGAGCTTGAAAAGGCTGCAGAGCTCGATATTTCTACTTTCTATAAGTTTATACGGAATAAAAGACATAAACGTGGTTACATATACGAAATTGAATCTAACGGAAAAATTGTACGTGACCACGACTCTATAAGAGACTTATGGGCAAATCATTTTTCCATTTTATCACTACCTGACAATTCCTATTTGTACGATAAGAATCATTACCAGATGGTCTTAGCAGAGGTTAAAAAACAGAGTATAGAAACCCATTCCCACTTTGATGAAGTTCTTGACAAAATTCCCACTAGAGAAGAAATCAGTAGTGCAATTAGTTCTCTCAGTAAAAATAAGGCATGTGGTCACGACGGTATTGTTGCCGAGCATTTACTGTTTGCGGACACTCAAAGCAGTGTACAGTTACTTGAAACTGTCTTCAAAAAAGTGTACGAGGCCGAGGAGTACCCATGCCATTTTAAACAAGGTTTAGTAATACCAATATTTAAAGGAGGGGGAAAAAGCAAATTAGATATGAATAACTACCGTGATATAACTATAGTTCCAGTGCTTCAGAAAATCCTAGAGCAAATTATATATAATAGACTACTTATATTTTCTAAGCACATTAATTTTCCAAATCCAATGCAACAAGGTTTTAGGAATAATTGTGGCAGTATCACTGCAGCGTTTTGTATCAAAGAATCTATATGCTACTATATGGATAAAGATACTCCTGTCTATGCAACATTTCTTGATAATGCTAAGGCATTCAATACAGTCTGGCACAATGGGTTATTTTACAAGCTGTACAAACTTGGCATTAAAGGGAAGACGTGGCGCATCATGAAAGACTCGTTTAAGGGAGTAACTAGTTCTGTTTTATTTGCGGGCAAATTGTCTAAATATTTCAATATTAAGCAGGGTGTAGGGCAGGGTCGTATCTTGTCCGCTTGGTTCTTTCTCGTTATGATAGACGATTTGATCACTGATTTAGATCACACTTTGCGAGGCCTAAATCTTGTCGATCTCCACCTGCCGTGTGTCTTATTAGCGGATGACACAACTGTAATGGCTAATTCGCATCATTCGATGCAGCATCTGCTCGATACAATCTCTAATTATGCGAAAAGGTGGAGATTGAAATATAACGCAGATAAAAGTTGTAGCATCCTCTTTACAAACAAAAGAAGAAATGATATCCCTTCTTTTCTATTCGACAAATCGCCAATTCCAGTAGTCAAAAGTAAGAAATATGCCGGCATACCTCTAACCTACAACTTTAAACCTAACGATGCGATAAAAGAAGCATGCGATAAAGGTAAACACTTATTATACTCTTTTTATTTTATTGGTATCAGAGACGGAGGAATGAACCCTTTAACAAGTATGAAAATCTGGAAAAGAATCATTCTACCTTCAGTCCTATATGGATGTGAATTATGGTCGAATATGACAAACACCAATATAGAAGAACTTGAGCTATGTCAGAGATATGCAGCGAGACGTATGCAAGCTTTCGATAAATATTCGCCCATAGAGGCAACGCGTAGTACCTTAGGACTCTGGTCAATGGGAGCATACATTGATAAGATGAAATTGTACTTTTTCAACCGGCTGTGTAGGGGCGATTGGACTCTTATCTGGAAAAAGATTTTCATTTTGCGTTTATGTCAGTACTTGACCAACCCAATTAGACAGACGGGGTTTATAGCAGATATTGACAAAATATTCAAGAAATATGGTATGGGAAGTGTTCTCTTAGACTATGCAGTAAGAGTACAAACCGAAGGTAAACTTGTTTGGAATCGGAATATTATTGATAATATTCAAAACATCGAAAAATCTACCTGGAATACAGATATTGAACTAAGGAGCGATTTAATTCACTTCAGAAACATTCATTTGGACTTAAAACCAAGCAGTATATGGTTTCTTGGACGTAAATTTCCATCTATGTTATGGCCTCTCTCTGAAATAGTGAAATTATATATCATGCAAAAGCTCCTTGAAGAACGAAACGTCTTCTTTGAGAAGGTGATTGACACTTTAGAGGTGAGAGACGGGGTTAATTTATTTAATCAAGAAGACGATATACTATTGGAGACACTTCTTGGAAGCAGAGTAGATTGCTTGTTGTCTATCGACGATGATGTGTGGGATAAACTCATGTTGGTAACGGCAAAAAGCATAACCTCATTTTGCTATAAAATGCATGCCCTACTCTCAACCAACATGTCATAATATAACAGCAATAATAAGTAGTTAATCTAGATAAATAAATTAATTAATTTAAAACAAAACAAACATAAACAAATATTCTGCTGTTGTCAAATTCCGCAATTTTGATGTATTACAGATCATGGAGATATAATGCTCTCTGGCTCATATAATATACGAGTGTCACCTTTTGCTATCTTTATTCCTTTGAGAAGGATTTCATGCTGTTCATCATATATATGTATAAATGTGTGTATATGTGTGTATATATGTATGTGTAAATATGTGTTTGGGTGTGTAAATATATATGTATGTATATGTGTGTACATTTATATGTATGTGTGTGTATGTGTATGTATGTATGCATAAACATATATGTCATGTAGAAAGAACTACATTGATAATTACACTGGTATACGTTTCCAATTTGTTTCATTTATATTCTTTTGTGTTGTATTTCATGATTTTGTATTATCCTGAATTTGATTAATCTGATGTAATCTCTATTGAAGAGGAAATAAAGTCAGTCAGTCAGTCAGTCAGTCATACATACATACATACATACATACATACATACATACATACATACATACATACATACATACATACATACATACATATGTCTGTCCATCCATCTGTCCATCCATCCATCCATTCATCCATCCATATTATGAGCCTGACACAAGAAATATACCACGATGACCATTGATGTTCCTCTCTTAAAGATACTGTTTATTAAAAGCTCTACATAATAATTTTTTTTAAAAACCCAACTAGCTATAAGCAAGCCATTCCATTAAATCTCTGCTTTAATGCAAAATTTGACAAGCTGCTGTCTTGTAAAAGAATTTGATATGTATAAACCATATAAATATGTATGTACTTAAGATGCCAGAATGCAAAGCAATCCAGGCATTAAGATCATATCATCATTATAGATGTTCTAAAATCGTTTGATAAAAATGCTGAAAATATTTAAGGTAGGAAACACAATTAGGTCTTTAAGTTTGTTTTTGCAGTCATAACTGGTGAGTTTTAAGAATGTTTTTCATATCATTATATATTAAAGATTAGGTGCTATACAAAGTCCTTATTATTATTATTTACTTGTAAAATCCACCATCCTACATTCTTGTTCACAGAAGCAACTTGACATGTGTTCTTGGAGAAGCAGTAATCATATTATTTCTGATTAGAAGAAGGAGACATTACAAGTATATCTGATTAGAATAGTGAGACAGAACAAGGATATCTGATTCAAATTCTGATTAGAAGAGTGAGACAGAACAGGGATATCTGATTCAAATTGTGTAAAGGCAAAACAAGATATAAATGCAGGTTCAGCAATTAGAAAAATCCAAAGACATGTAGGAAATACATGAGTAACTGTTTTTTTCAAGGAGGAAAAATACACAGGCTTTACAATCAACAGGCATAGCGCAATCAGTAATAAGAATTTTTTTTTTGTGACTAGGATAATTAGACAGGGTTATCCAATAATAAAATTGATGTAATTAATGTTCATTTAATCTTTGTGACTAGAATAATTAGACAGGGTTACCCAATGATAAAATTGATGTAATTAATGTTCATATAATCTTTGTGACTAGCATAATTAGACAGGGTTACTTAGTAATGGAATTGATGTAAATGTTCATATAATCTTTTGTATCTATGTGATCAGAACCAGCATGCAGGGTTACAACGTGTGTTCCAGAAGGCATTCACATTACTGAAAATGATGGCTCGGGGAAATGTCACAGTGCAGGGTCATCTCTTCAACCATCTGAACCTGTTGCTGTCCAAGGCAGCAGCAGCACAGGAAATGGCAGAGGCACTTACTGAGGTACATGATGTTAGAGCATGCATGAGAATAATCAGCTGGGAAATTTGTATTTAAATTTGGATCTTATTAGAAAGAAAATTTATGTTCAGAACTGCACCATTTAAATGAAATAGCCATTATTTTGTAAGTAGTAATTTGAAATTACTTTAGATTGATTTAATCTGTACTTTATGACACCATATTCTTTCACCATGCTATATATTGAAAGATAACAAGAATGAGTTATCACCCCTGTAGCAGCATTGTCCATGTCAACAAATTAAAAATGTTGTATAGTTTTGAAGGTCCTCATTGTAATGTTCAGATATTTAATCCCAAGAACACTTGGGTTGATTAATCTGATTCCCAAATTAATTAAATGTTGAATGCAATGATTTCTTTAATTTTCTTATATATTTATTTTGTTTTATTTTCAAAATATTTATTCATATTCTCATGCAAGAGAATCTTTGTGTTGTAGCAAATAAAACAATGATAATTCTGTCCATAAATTTGATGTAAATTAACAAACCTTAATTTGAGACAGTATATTTTAATATGTCTCACTTCACATTGTGTGATACCTAATGAATACAAAGTGTCGCTGTGTTCTACAGAATGATATACTATCTGGTTTAAAGCTGCATTCCCTTGCAAAACTTATAAATGGAGATACAGGCATAACTTAAATATGAAGTCCTTAATTAATAAAGGGGGATACAGGCATCACTTAAATATGTAGTCCTTAATTAGTAAAGGGAGATACAGGCATAACTTAAATATGAAGTCCTTAATTAATAAAGGGGGATACAGGCATCACTTAAATATGTAGTCCTTAATTAGTAAAGGGAGAAACAGGCATCACTTAAATATGTAGTCCTTAATTAGTAAAGGGGGATACAGGCATAGCTTAAATATGAAGTCCTTAATTAATAAAGGGGGATACAGGCATAGCTTAAATATGAAGTCCTTAATTAGTAAGGGGAGATGTAGGCATAACATAATTAGGTAACCCTTTTCTTGAAGGATAATGAAGATTATGTGCCAAGAATTTACCCTAGATCAGAAAAAGGGAACACATGAGGTCTCCCATATATGAGATAAATAAAGCCTAATAAGGTTGCGATACATGTCACAATAAGGTGATGATGTAAATAGGGTCTCCATAATCCCACAATTAGCAATTAATATAAATAAGGTCCTCATACATGACAAGATAATGAGTTTATGTAAATAAGGTTTCCTTACATGTGACAATAAGGAATTGATGTAAATGAGGTCCTCACAGATATCATAATGAGGTATTAATGTAATAAGGTCCCCATTCATATCACAATAATGAGGTGATGTGAATAAGCCCCCATACATTTATCAATAAGAGATGATGTAATAAGTAAGGTCCACATACATGTCACAATATGGAAGTGCTGTAACAAAGGTCCCCATACATGTCATAATATGGAAGTGAGGTAGAAAAGGTTTGGCTAAGAGTTTTGCAATGGCACTTCAACAACATCTATATTTTTATTTTGCTTCCAGTTTGTCATGACAAAAAAATGTTTTCAAATGTTTATTATCATAACTAATTCATATTTAATTGTTATCTTTGACAAATAGACAAATATATTTAGTCATTTACTTTGTAAACAACTGTGTTTTTTTCAAACTCCAAAATTTAGTAATTCTCAGATAGCCATATCATATTCTTGTAAAAATGATACATTCATTTGATAGATGGCATTGTTCATATATCATGTGTACATTTTTTGCTACAGGTGTTAAAAGTAATCACATGTACATTTTTGTGTTACAGGTCTTTAAAGGTAATCACAGTGCCTGCTTGAAGATAATGCAGCACCAGGTGCAGAAGATCATGTCCTTGGTAGCAGAGCACAAATCAGCTGCACCACAGTTTCTGGATCTTCTTTACGCCTTTGTAAAATGTGATAAACGTGACTTACCACTTAAGCGAAACCAGGACTTGGTCATGACTTATTTTCTGCAGTTCCGTGCAGGTGTAGCTTATTTAATTGAAAATGATGAGAATGAAAGGTAAAAAAGGGACATTTTAGCATTTTAGTTTTTCCGACTGTAAGGCCAGGTGACCTTATGTTGTTACCCTTTGTCAGTTGTGCATTAGTCATTTGAGATTTTTTTTTAAAATCCATTTCCATCAACTGATATGGTCACTGTTACTAAAAACAGAAAAAAACTTGAATAATAGCTAAGAAACCTCAGAATAGAATTTGACCAACACAGAGAATTCTAGCATAAAGGTTTTTAATGTTGTGCAACTACCATCAAATATGACCAATATTACTAAAAATAAAACTTTGACTTCTGATTCTACATCAAATATGGACACTTCTACTAAGAACAGAATATCTTTATAACTTCTTCTAAAAAAAACATCCAAAAGAATTTTACAAAAAGCATTCTGGTATATAGGGCATTGACATGTATAAATATAATGACAATATAGCAGGTATGGCTTCTTTCCATAAGAAAGAATTTGACCAAATTTGACACCGAGCTTCAAGGTCTATTATAGTTATAAAATGTAATGCCAACTTGCAATTCAATATCGATACTGTTTCTAAATACAATGCCAATCTGCCATTCAATATCGATACTGTTTCTAAATACAATGCCAATCTGCCATTCAATATCGATACTGTTTCTAAATACAATGCCAATCTGCCATTCAATATCGATACTGTTTCTAAATACAATGCCAATCTGCCATTCAATATCGATACTGTTTCTAAATACAATGCCAATCTGCCATTCAATATCGATACTGTTTCTAAATGCAATGCCAATCTGCCATTCAATATCGATACTATTTCTAAATGCAATGCCAATCTGCAATTCAATATCGATACTGTTTCTAAATACAATGCCAATCTGCCATTCAATATCGATACTATTTCTAAATGCAATGCCAATCTGCAATTCAATATCGATACTGTTTCTAAATACAATGCCAATCTGTCATTCAATATCGATACTATTTCTAAATACAATGCCAATCTGCAATTCAATATCGATACTGTTTCTAAATACAATGCCAATCTGCCATTCAATATCGATACTATTTCTAAATACAATGCCAATCTGCCATTCAATATCAATACAGTTTCTAAAAATAATGCCAATATGCCATTCAATATGGTTGTTACTGACAATAATACTTATCCACCATTAAATATGGATGTTGTAACTCTAATGCCAATCAGCCATTTAATATGGATACTCTGCCATGAGAAATAGATGTTGTTACTAAAAAAAGCATCAATAGTTTATATCCAAAAGCTTTTAACATAATCTTTCGATCTTTGACAAGCAACATTTTCTCAACGATATGCCTCAGTTAATTTGACCAGCTTTGACAAGCGACATACTCTCAATGATATGTGTCAGATAGTTTGACCAGCTTTGACAAGCAACATCCTCTCAAAGATATGCTTCAGATAATTTGACCAGCTTTGACAAGCAACATCCTCTCAATGATATGCTTCAGCTAATTTGACCAGATTTGACAAGCAGCATCCTCTCAATGATATGTTTCAGCTAATTTGACCAGCTTTGACAAGGAACATCTTCTTAGTGACATGCTTCAGCTAATTTGACCAGCTTTGACAAGAAACATCCTCACAATGGTATTCTTCAGATAATGTGACTAGCTTTGACAAGCAACATCCTCTCAATGATATGCTTCAGCTAATTTGACCAGCTTTGACAAGAAACATCCTCACAATGGTATTCTTCAGATAATGTGACTAGCTTTGACAAGCAACATCCTCTCAATGATATGCTTCAGCTAATTTGACCAGATTTGACAAGGAACATCTTCTCAGTGATATGCTTCAGCTAATTTGACCAGTTTTGACAAGGAACATCCTCTCAATGATATGTGTCAGATAATTTGACCAACTTTGACAAGCAACATCCTCTCAATATGCTTCAGCTAATTTGACCAGCTTTGACAAGCAGCATCCTCTCAAAGATATGCTTCAGCTAATTTGACCAGCTTTGATGAGCAACATCATCTCAATGATATGCTTCGGCTAATTTGACCAGCTTTGACAAGCAACGTCCTCTCAGTGATATGCTTCAGTTAATTTGACCAGCTTTGACAAGCAACATCCTCTCAATGATATGCTTCAGCTAATTTGACCAGTTTTGACAAGGAACATCCTCTCAATGATATGCTTCAGCTAATTTGACCAGTTTTGACAAGGAACATCCTCTCAATGATATGCTTCAGCTAATTTGACCAGCTTTGACAAACAACATCCTCTCAGTGATATATATGCATCAGCTAATTTGACCAGCTTTGACAAGTGACATACTCTTAATGATATGCTTCAGCTAATTTGACCAGTTTTGACAAGGAACATCCTCTCACTGATATGCTTCAGCTAATTTGACCAGTTTTGACAAGCAACATCCTCTCAGTGATATGCTTCAGCTAATTTGACCAGTTTTGACAAGCAAGATCCTCTCAATGATATGCTTCAGCTAATTTTACCAGTTTTGATGAGCAACATCCTCTCAATGATATGCTTCAGCTAATTTGACCAGTTTTGACAGAAAGCCTAGTGATATCTTTCAATTTGGGACAAAATGCCTTCCAGTATGGATGAATAAGATACAGATAAACTTTGAAGATTTTGTTTTCATCACTAGTAACCAACAGTATTTGAAAAAACATTACAACACAAAGCATTACAACACAAAGCATTACAACACAAAACATTACAACACAAAGCATCCTATCACCTAGATTTCATGGCAAACTGCCAACTGTGGTTTTTAAGCCATTAAAGTATGATTTGAAAAACATTACAACACACAAAGCATCCTATCACCTAGATTTCTTGGCAAACTGCCAACTGTGGCTTTTAAGCCATTAAAGCATGATTTGAAAAAACATTACAATACAAAGCATCCTATCACCTAGATTTCTTGGTAAACTGTGGTTTTTAAGCCGTTAAAGCATGAGAAGTCCCAGGCCCATTTGAGTCTTTTGTATTTTCTTATTCCACTGTTGCATTTTAATAATGCACTTCAGACACTGCATGCTTTTCTTCAAATGAGTTATGCCATGCCAATGAATACTAAATTTTCCTTGCTTTATTTCTTGGTAGATATTAGACCAAATGCCTGTTTTGAAGCTGTGCCAGCTTTGTTATTTTTTCATCAGTTGAATTACCCCATACTTTAGTACAGTATTCTAAGTAAGGATGAAAACAACTAGAATTTATTGCTACAAAAGTATCATAAATTGACCTGCTCATCACAGTTCACATGCCAACACTTTAAACAGATTACCATTATTTTACCTTTGATTTCCTGGTCTTTGTTTGCAACGATTTTACATTTGGTTTCCTGGTCTTTGATTTACATGAATTTAGCTTTATTTCCTGATCTCTGATTGCAATGATTTTACATTTGGTTTCCTGGTCCATGATTGCCATGCTTTTAGCCTTGGTTTCCACAAGATAACTTTACTAAGTAATAATAGATTTTAGCAGATTTACTACACACCAATACATTTATAATAAAATTAATTCTATAGATGTCATCATTGAGAAGAGTTATATCCCTTGAATATCTATTCACCAAACTGGTTTTGCAATAAATCTTCCTCAGTCTGTTGAAAGTATTAACATGCATATTGTGGCAAGCAGGTCTATTTATGACACCTTTGTAGCTATACAATTTTTAGTTTGTTTTCAGACATGTGTGTAATATTCATGCTTACAAATTGTGTGTTAATTAAATATAGATTATTGCATTGATTTCCTTGAATATAATCTTTAAAAAAGTAGTGTATTACATTGCAAGGAAAAATATGCATCTTTGTCATTAGCAAGCTTGATATTTACTGACAAATTTTAATGTCATGAAATATCCATGAGGTTAAGAAGAAATCTAATACACATCATTCTCTCATTGAACATGTTTAGTTTGTATCTTCACTTCAAATTTTATTTCCAGGGAGGCCATTTTGACATGTACACCGAATCCTGAATCAATCTACCTCATTTCCTTTGTAGATCTATTGGCTGCATGTGCAGAGGTGTGTATTGCACTGATTGCAGTGTGTGTATTTTACACTGATTCCATGTCATTAATGTTCTGTTTTTTAAAGAAAACAAAAAACTGCTTAAAGTTAAATGCTACTAGGCATTAATGTCAGCAGACTTCTTCAACATTTTGGTTTGCATTAAAGTAGAGTGAAAACTCCATAACTCAATCTTCTGTGGTCCAAATATATAAGTTAAGGTGAAAATATACAAGAAATTTACATGACAGTTAAGGTGAAAATATACAAGAAATTTACATGACAGTTAAGGTGAAAATATACAAGAAATTTACATGACAGTTAAGGTGAAAATATACAAGAAATTTACGACAGTTTATGCCAAGGTTTACAACATAAACATAAAGGGAAACAAATCTTGATCTTTTGAAAAAAAAAAATTATTGAATTTACATCATTAATTACTTATCTAAACAAACACATGTATGAAATATTTCCATCCATTTAATGAGATTTTTAACTTCAACAAGTAATTTTCCAATAAAGTGACCTAAAAAGGGCATTCTTTCCAGATTAAACTGGAGTGGGTTGATTCATTTTAAAATCAAGCACGTTTCTGGCAAAATTAAAAATTATATAATATGCATATTTAGTAGCATCCATACATTAGTATTTACTGTTCTATAAAGAAAGGTGTTATAAGTGTATTTCCAGAATGAGGACTTACCGGTATCTATTTGCTTTCTATTTAAAAAAGGCTGATACCTCAAAGATCACTACAAAAACTATTTTAAAAGTCTGAATGCTAGGAATTGATAACATCTTGCAGAAACCTCTCCCTCTAAAAAAATAATACAATTGACTGACATGTACAAGTGAAATGGTAATATTACAATGTTACCATAGTGATAAAAATAATTCATTTCACTTTTAGATTGTAATTAGGATTTCCATGTATTTAGTTGAATCAAATATTTGGATTTGCTTCTGCCTCAAATAACTCTATAATGTTAGTGAATTCACAAATTTGTTGTTTCACAATGGCAAAAAACTACAGGTTCTTGTTGTCCTGTCCATAAAGATCCATATCTTTTACATTTCAGGGAGAGAACAAATTTACTGTGTCAGTCTGCCAGACAGTCTTCAAAATTTCAGAACTATTAAAGATCCTGAACAATCCAAGCATTAGTGACAACTGGAAGCGACCTTTCTTGAGCTTCTTCCTCTGGGTTTACCTAAATCCAGCCAGTGGGATGAATGAGAGTTGGGCAGGTGATATTCCACATGACAGGTATGTGTTCACCATAGTTCTATGTTTACTATGTTGTTAACAAATTGCAGACATTTTTTTGTTTAGGTGTCCCGTGATTTAATTTTGATTAAATTCCACAAAGATTTGATGTTATTTCTTCTTTTTTTTAGATACTGTAAGTTTGTGTGATAATAATAATAATAATAATAATAATAATAATAATAATAATTTCAAAAGGTGAAATAAAGAGACTTGTTTTGCGATCTAATTGAGACTAATACATGATGACACTGACACATAATGACAACACAATACATAATAACTCACTATAATACCTCACTATAATACATAATAACTCACTATAATACATGACACAATATTACATAATTACACACTATGATACATAATAATAATAATAATAATAATAATAATAATAATAATAATAAAAATAATAATAATAATAATAATAATGAGGACTTTGTATAGCACCTAATCTTTCGAAGCTCTAAGTGCTTTGCATAATGGCACAATAACATAATGAAACACTATGCTACATAATAATTCAAAATATTACATAATTACACACTATGATACATAATGGCACAATAGCATATAAGGACACATTACATTACATAATAACTCACTATAATACATAATGACATACTATGATGCATAATGGCACAATAACATATAGTGACATACCACAATACATAATAACTCACTATACTACATAATGACATACTATGATACACCATGGCTGAATAACATATAATGACACACTACAATACATAATAACTCACTATACTACATAATGACATACTGTAGTATCATCAATATTCATAGGGGATCAATTTTCGTGGTTTTCGTGGTTGCCACAAACCACGAATTTAAATCCCCAACGAAAAATGAGCCACATAGGTTGATGATTCCACCCCCCCAATTCCCGACCTGTTTTTTTTTTTTACAGTGTTTCATTTAAGTAAGGAGAGAGAGAAAATATAGAAAAAGCATAACATATTCAAACAATAGTAATACTAAACAGAAAGAAAGAAAGAAAAAATACTAGTAATACAAAATAACTGCATATGAAAATTAGATTTAATACTTATTCAAGTCATAAAGTACTGATATTGCAACTTTATGGACAGTGGTTTAAGTAAGAGATCATTCAAATGTACTTTAATAACTGATTGGTCTGGTTTTGTTGGCGGCGTCGGCTTCCTTTGATCTTGAACAATCAAACGAAAACATGGCGAAACTGATTAATCCTGATGGGTGTTTGATATGTGCTCACATAGGTGGAAGTATTGTTTTAGTGTTGTTGGCTGAGTCTGCTTTGACAGATGTTAATCACTTGATCAAAAACACGTTGTAAGTATTGAACTTGCCGGGTCTTAGATATGTACTCATACAGGTGGTAGTATTATTTTAAACATTAATGTGACCGCTGTTTGCGTCGGCATCATTTTATTCTTTTGTATTCTTTTTTTGGGGTACTTGTAGAGGTTAAACCATGAAATTAACTACCTTATAATATGCAAAATTTGACAGGCAAAACCACGAATTTACGTCCCCACGAAAATGCCTTTTTTTACAAAACCACGAAAATTGAGCCCAACGAAGATAAATGATACTACAGTACTATGATACACCATGGCTGAATAACATATAATGACACACTATAATACATAATCTCACTATGATACATGACACAATAATATATAATGACATGCTATGATACATAATGGCACAATATCATATAATGACACACTACAATACTTAATAACTCACAATAACACATAATGTCACTGTGATACATGACATACTAATATATAATGACATGCTATGATATGTAATGGCATAATAACATATAATGACTCACTACAATACATAATAACTCACTATAATACATGTCACTATGAAAAATGATACAATAATACATAATGACACACTTTGATACACAATGGCACAATAATATATAATTAAAAATCTACAATACATAATAAAACAATGATACATTAGATAAAATTGCAGTCTTAGCAAATATTTTGAGAAATATAGTGACACTGTTTATTTATGTGCATGCTTATCTGTACATCCGTTGACTTTAAACTTAAATGTTAATTTTTCTCTTCAGATTATTTTCATAGTTAAAATAGTCACTGATACAATAGGCCAAACACAAAAGTCCATGATCTGCTGTCACATAATAAGAAGGCATTCAATTGTGTAATTGTTCAGATTAATACTTTCAAAGAACTGCATACATATAGACCCAGATCTGCAGGTACTTTATGTTATGATAGATATGGGTTTGTACAGTTTGGAGTTGATTTCAACAGTTGAGAATAGAGGGTAATTCATTTGCTTTTATATTCTATTTAAAAGTAGAGATGAATCAGATAACTGACATTTAAATTTTATGATGTCCATTAGATCTCAATTTTTGTCACAACTTTTTTGTGTGTTCCCAGATGCTGGGGCAAAAGGAGACATGTACTTTTCTCAATCGATTGATCCATCCATCCATCCATCCATACATCCATCCATCCATCCATCCATCCATCCATCCATCCATCCATCCATCCATCCATCCATTATTTTATTCATCCACTTGCTTGTGAACACTCTAGTACTGACCTTGGATTTATCCCAAATTTTGTATAAAGCTTTACCTCAACAATAGCTCAGATGAGTTTGAGAATGATACACTTGTTGCTTTTTTTCTTAAAAAGATGGCTTCATGATGATCTAAGCAAAGGCACCATCAGTGTATAACTTATGAACACTGTACCATCAACGTTTTATTCTGTTTAAGCCAATTTATATATTGCGCACATATTTCATGGTTTTATGATCCACACTTTGGCTTGCATTTCTATTGGTTATTTGTCCTCTGCATTGAAACGTGGAAGCACAATAGAAACCACCTTTACCATTAATCCATCTGTCCAACCATTCATACATCTTGTAACCATCAGGTCTCTGCAACCCTTACACCTAACATGGTATGATTTTGATGGAGTTATTCCTTTATTTTATGTCTCCACAGTGATGGCTTTGCTGCTCAGCATTCATACAAACATATGTCCAGAAGTCAGAACATCCTTTTTTATTCTATATTTCAGAGTTATTTCCCTTGATTTTGACTTTGGATCAGCATTGTTAATACACAGCCATGTGGACAGTCGAAGTTCCACTTAAATAACAATATCTTCATCAGATTTTTTCTGTGAAGATTCGTCTCAACATGAGTTTGTATGAGGCATATGTTTATCCCATTCTGGATGTATGTATCAAAATTATTGGACCCCACATCAAGATGTCTTACTTTGCATGCATTTATTAAAGAGTTGGATCCCACATCAAGATGTCATAATTTGCATATATTTATAAATGTTATCCGGACCCCACATCAAGATGTCATATTTGGCATATATGTATAAAAGTTTATTTGGACCCCACATTAAGGTGTCTTACATGACATTTATTAATTAGAAAGAGTTGGATCCCACATCAAAATGTCATAATTTGCATATATTTATAAATGTTATTTGGAACCCACATCAAGATGTCATATTTGGCATATATGTATAAAAGTTATTTGGATCCCACATCAATATGAAAAAGTCTAAATGTAATTATTTTTCAGTCGTCTGTCTGTTAGTTCAAACTTCATGTATAAACAAAATCAATGTAACCCTATACTATCCATCTCTATGTCTGATCACATTTGTATCCACAAAATCAATGCAGCCTTTCACCATCCATATAACCATCAATTCACACATCTTTATAAACGAAAAGTCTCTGCAAGCCTTTACCATTAATCTGATGGTCAATTCACTTCACCATCACATTGGTCACTCAGTTTGCACTTCTTGTAACCACACAATCTGTGCAAGCCTTTAACATCCATCTCTCTTTTAGATCATACATCTTGTAACCACCAAATGTATGCAACCCTTTACCATCCATCTGTCTGTCAGTTCACAGTTATTTTAACAATAACATCTGTGCAACCCTTTACCATCCATCCGTCTGGTAGTTCACAGTTCTTTTAACCACAGCATCTGTGCAACCCTTTACCATCCATCTGTCTGGCAATTCATAGTTATTGTTACCATAAAATCTATGCATCCCTTTGCCATCCATCTGGCTGTCAGTTCACAGTTCTTGTAATCACAGCATCTGTGCAACCATTTGCTACCATCTGTCTGTCAGTTCAGCCTTTTTCTAACCACAAAATATATGCAACCATTTACCATCTATCTGTCTGGCAATTCACACTTCTTGTTACCATAAAATCTATGCAACCCTTTACCATCCTTCTGCTGTCAGTTCACATTCAGGACCTAGTATCTGCATTAAGTATTAATGCATATAGTGCCGTTAGTTTTAAATATCTTTCTTAAGATCCTTTTAAGCAGCAAAACTCAGTGGCCAGTCAAAATGTTGTAGTGGAATCTGGTGTGTGCATTAACTCATAGTCTTACATGTGCATTTATGCATTTTGTTTTAATAAATCCTTTTTGGATACAGATGCTGTCAATAACAATTAACTTAGGATATTGCTATTTACAGGTGATGGATTCTTTTGCAATCTGGGATGAACAATGCCTCTTATTCCTATATGTACTCATTTATGGATTTGTCTTGCAGATCTATTTTTAATTGTAATGCATCTTGACATTTAGGTTAATGTATTATGTATGATGCATTAATGTATGATGTATTATTGTATGATGCATTAATGTATGATGTATTAATGTATGATGCATTAATGTATGATGTATTAATGTATGATGTATTAATGTATAATGCAATAATGTATGATGTATTAATGTATGATGCATTAATGTATGATGTATTAATGTATGATGCATTAATGTATGATGTATTAATGCATGATGTATGTATGATGTATTAATGTATGATGCATTAATGTATGATGTATTAATGTATGATGTATTAATGTATGATGTATTAATGTATGATGCATTAATGTATGATGTATTAATGTACAATGCAATAATGTATGATGTATTAATGTATGATGCATTAATGTATGATGTATTAGTGCATGATGTATTAATGTATGATGTATTAATGTATGATATATTAATGTATGATGCATTAATGTATGATTTATTAATGTATGATGCATTAATGTATGATGTATTAATGTATGATGCATTAATGTATGATGTATTAATGTACAATGCAATAATGTATGATGTATTAATGTATGATGCATTAATGTATGATGTATTAGTGCATGATGTATTAATGTATGATGTATTAATGTATGATGTATTAATGTATGATGCATTAATGTATGATTTATTAATGTATGATGCATTAATGTATGATGTATTAATGTATGATGCATTAATGTATGATGTATTAATGTATGATGCATTAATGTATGATGTATTAATGTATGATGCATTAATGTATGATGTATTAATGTATGATGTATTAATGTATTAATGTACAATGTAGTTCTGTAATGAACATAACTCAAGAATTAGTCAACAATTTCCAATGTAGCTTCACTTGTAGGTTGGAAACCTACCCAGTCAAGGCTGAGTTCACTGCAGTGATGGGTATCTGGAAACTGAATAGTCTCCAATGTGCTCATGAGCCATCAGACATAAATGATTAAAGATATCTCAGTGTAATAAAACTGTTGCATTTTCATATTTCAGTTCCATTTGGGAATTTCTCAGCAGTCTTAATGACATACTTAAGATGGTGATTGAGTTTGCTCATAATAATGGTGATATTGTCAAGCAGCTATTGAAGAGATCTCCTGGCAAAAGGTTGGTAATCCTCAAAGTTTCAGCATTCTTTTTCAACAAATATAGGAATATTCAGATGGATTCTAATATCAATATTCTGGTATATACAAATCTCAATACTCTGTTGCATGCAAATCTCAATATTCTGGTTGGTGTATGCAAATCTCAATACTCTGGTGTATGCAAATCTCAAAAATCTCATGGATAAAAATCTATTTCAGAAGTCTGTGTCAAGAATGTGTGCAAGGTTTTCTCCTCAAAAAACATATTTATGTCAGTAAAACATAGACTGCTCCAGAAAATGTTGTTCAATGAGCACATATTCTCACCACAATTATGCATCAGTTTAAGATGAATATTTATACAGCTCTTAGACCAATTAATCTAATATAGATTGAATACATATCTGGAAAGGCATTGATCATGATTGAAATCTTCTATTTACATTTGAACTGTAACTCAATTCCTCTATATTTAAAAATGTAGACAAACCATGTTATTACATCAGTGTCATCAGATTAATACAGACAATTATAAATCAATTTGTGTGAAATAAACATTGTACATACATGAAATGAAATAGGTAATTATTTATTTATATATAGATGAAACATATTGATTTTATAATCCAACATATTACATATTTTTTTGGGGGGCTCTAAACTTCTGGGCCTTGAGTGCATCTATATGTAACATATTGTAACATATTGTAACATACTGTAAACATCCATGTGTAAACAAAAATAAAGGGCATTACAATTTTGGGAATAATTAATTCCTTTTTGGGTATTGAAATGAAACTATTCAGAAAACATGGAATTGTCTTTAGAGATCACTGCGCTGTTTTTTTGTTTTCTGTGCACTCATAGTAATTATGTATACGCTTTTCTTCTGTTTGTAATATACCTGAAATGGAAGTTTTCCACACACATGCAATAAATAAATAATTATCAAATCTTTAACACATAATTTATACAAAGGTAAAATAACTGCTCTTCAATTATTACTTTTTGCAAGTGCTTCATGTTAGCTAGTTTGATTCCTTCTTTGCAGTGACCAATCAACAGGTCATCCAGACACAATTCATGGATCCCTACATTACTTGTTTGATGCTGTGATGCCCTTTCTTCAGGTATAAATGTGATAGAAAAAATGTTTCATGTAAAATGTTACCATTTGTGTATAACCCTTTCAGTTACAAAAGGCTTAAACTCACATTTGCTGTCACATATGGCACAATCAATTTAAAACATGACCTTTCTGCCAGAACAATATAAACTCCGATCCTGATATACATTCAGTAATCTGTGTTCAGTCAACATTATTCATGGCTTGATCACTCTGCATGTGGACTAATTTGCTGAAGTGATTAAACTGCTTACCAACAGACAGGCTATATAAGATACATACATTGAAGTGACTTTTGACACTGAATTTAGTGTGCATCGTCAACTGTCATTTGTTTTCCTTTGTCAGGAATTGCTATCTTGAATTGCTCCAGAACAAACACAGAATATTATTAAACTTAAAGATGTTGAAATTATCCTACAATAAATGTTTTAAAGTTTTTTTTTACAATTGATGCCAGTCCATCTTTAAGTATAGCTAGGGATAGTAACTGACAGTACAACTGGATTAGAATTAGGCAGATGAATTTTGTTGATTTGTAGTAAGATATTTTGCTTTTCTTCTATTCAAAACATTTGGTTTCAATGTATGCAATGTACTGAGTTAATTACTAGGAATCCCTAGTTTAGTGAAGTCAAAGATCATTTTACTGATCCCCCAAAGGGTTCATAATGCAAAGGTAGTTTAAAAATATTAAATTTGTGAATAATTCATGTCTAATTTACTTGACTATTAAATTAAAGGTGGTTTTTAAATATAAATGGTCACAGTAGCAGGCTTGACTGTACAAGGTTTTGATAAAATATCCATTAAAAACTGTGTATATTATTTGTTATAATATCCATTAAAAACATGTATATTATTTGCTATAATATTCATTACAAACAGTGTATATTATTGGTTACAATATTCATTAAAACAGTGTGTATTATTTGTTATAATATCCATTAAAAACTATATTATTTGTTATAATATCCATTAAAACAGTGTATATTATTTGTTATAATATCCATTAAAAATAGTGTATATTATTTATTCTAGGTTTTGATATAATATCCATTAAAACAGTATATATTTTTTATATAATATCCATGAAAAGCAGTGTATATTATTTGTTATAATATTCATTAAAACAGAGTATATTTTTTGTTATAATATCCATGAAAAACAGTGTATATTATTTGTTATAATATCCATTAAAACAGTGTATATTATTTGCTATAATATTCATTACAAACAGTGTATATTATTGGTTACAATATTCATTAAAACAGTGTATATTATTTGTTATAATATCCATTAAAACAGTGTATTTTTTTGTTATAATATCCATTAAAAATAGTGTATTTTATTTATTCCAGGTTTTGATATGATATCCATTAAAACAGTATATATTTTTTTATATAATATCCATGAAAAGCAGTGTATATTATTTGTTATAATATCCATTAAAAACAGTGTATATTATTTGTTCCAGGTTTTCTGCCAGACTTATTACCAGCATGATAGTGCCAAGTTTCCCTTGGAACCTGGTTATTTGGATGCCCTAGCTCGAAATTTTAAAGTAATCCCAACAGACATGATCTTTGTGATGTGAAATTCAGTATAATTGGTGGGGCACTCAGTTATTTATGTAATTACATGAAAGCTATTTACTGGGTCACTGAATGATTGTGTCTATAGGTAGATAAAAGTTATTTTGTGTTCACCTAGTGATTAGATCTTTTGTACATGATGCCTATATTCATGCCTAAGTTTATCCAACATTTTTTGTGTGGGCAACGCATTTACTTAAGACATGATGGGGTTGGTGCATGCATGCAAAGCCTGACTGCTTTAATGCATTGATCAAGGTTATGTTCTTTTTTGGATGAACTATAAATCTCTAGCATTATTTAGGACTAACCTCTACTCAGACCCTACATATCAAGAATCCTCGCTATCTAGACATAATTCAGCAGGAATGGAATTCCTAAACATTAATTTGCTCTGCTAATCAAGAAATCAGCATTCTGGATCTGGAAATGAAAATCGGGGACCAAAGTGTAAAATTATGCTAAAACGCGTCTCATAATTCAGAAATAATCTGTCCAAAAAAAAAAAAAAAAATTGAAAAATCATTTATGAAAATACAGTCAGTAGAATAATACATAAAACTCAGTAGTAAAGCAATTGAGAATCTATGGCTATTATCAATAACTAAGTAGTGTGACCATTTTCTAACCAGTGATTGTATAAACAATGTCTGTTTTAGCTAGTCATCCATGGGGGTGTTAATATTTAAATAAACACACTGGAATCAAATTGTCCATGCTTTTTGACATAATATATGGTAAATAAATTAAAAGTGTCATTAAGCCTCTTTGTTGTTTACCAATTGTATGTAATAATCACAGTTTATTGATGGCTGACAGTTGACATATTTAAGCTGTGGACAGTATAGGGCTTCATTATTGAGGTACATACTGTGATGTATTTGATGTGTTAATTGTCTACACTTATAATTATTATATATGTACGTACAAGCGCATTTTATAATAATATGAAATAAACACAAATTAATAGATGTATTCATTAATTTATTTAAACCATTATTGAATATACAGTACATTACATTTAAAGCTATCATATACATGTACATATATACTGTGTGATATTGTAAAATAAAAAATGTGCATGATTCAGTTATCTGGAAAACTTGTTATTTCAGACATATTCACTGGTAATGAATGTGTCCAGATTAACGAGATTCCACTGTATGTATATATATATAATTCCAATATTTATGAATTAAACGAATTTCCTGTAATATGATTGGATGTAAACGGTCACGTGATGTTGATCAGGAATTGTTTACACTTCGATAAATTCTGGGACTACTTTCGGTTTTTGAAATATAAATAAGCATTGCAGACACGTTATTGTGAAATGATTTTGTCATCTGTAAAATATATAATTCTGCAAATAAATATAACTTTTACACTTTTTATACTTTTTCCAATATTCGTTGATTCAAATGCATAGTTTACTATACAATTTAGCATTCGTCTGCTACATTTCATTTCTCACTAGATCACCCAGTGGGTCTTGTTAAGTATTAACGCTGCTGAGAATGACATAAAATGTTACTTTTGTATAGAATTTATTTCATTGTTACCTTTATATAGTAAGGGATAGCATCATCTTGTTCATATTTCCATACAAATTGGAAGTATTCACTGAAAAAATCCATAATGATTTCAGGTTTGATTGAAATTTAATTTAGCACACTTGTTGAGTCGGTATCAGTTGTTATTATGTAAGGTCACGGTCATGGGACTGACTAAAATTGAACAAGAATGTTGTCAGTAAACAAAATGTGTTAAAAACCACGGTAACCATTGCCTATGATGTTAAAGATGAAGTTTATGAATAAACGTAACTGTGGCTGTAGTCAATTTCTTCGTGTGATTCTGTACAGGTTATGTATTACGGGGCGGTGTGAAACGCCGAATGAAAGGTAACTACGCGCTACGTAAATTCGAATGCATTGTTGATGGAATAAGTTAATTTGACGATAGAAATGATGAAATTGGAATTATAAGGATTAAATGATCATGGTTGGGTATTTATTGATGTGTAAATTTTACCTAATCACTCACAAAGTAAATAAAGTCCGAAATTTACACATCAATAAATACCCAACCATGATCATTTAATCCTATAATATATATATATATATATATATATATATATATATATATATATATATATATATATATATATATATATTTCAATGTTTATTGCCAGAGATTTTTATCTCAATAATGTAACATAACCACTAGGTATTGCTGGAATGTAATATCAAAAATCAATTAAAAGGTTGTTTATTGTTATCCAAACAGTAAGAAAATAGTACCAGATAATATATAGCTTTTTCTGTTGCTTCAGGTTCATCATCAATTTTTATTAAACAATCCAACTTTTTTTTAATAATCATAATAATACATCATATAATTTTATCTAACAATGATATTTTATTCTTTCTTATGATTCAAACTTTTATATTTGTTTTCAGTAGAAATAATGCTTAAAAATTAAAAATTCCTTACTTAGCAAACATAGTTATAAGCCTTATAGTGAAATTGCTTCTAAAATTGTGTTCTGTTGGTGGTATAAAATAAAAAAAACTTTATTTGGCAGACATATTTGGATGAACCTTATTGTGAGATTGCTCCTTACATTTTGTTTTTCTTTAAATTATAGCTTTTTGGTGCTTCCATCTTTTCCTTTGGTTCTGATTATGACTTAGTTCCTTGAATGTTGATGTAAGGTCTTTTTTGCATGACACACTTCTATGGATCATATATATCAAATTAAATCTTCACTCTTGGAATAGATCAGAAATGTCTGCCACTTAGGTATTATGTATTTGTGTAAATCTACCTCTTGACCAAGAATAATTTACAGGGACTGAAAAAGTTTCTGATGCCAGATGATATTGTTTGTTTATGAGCTTTTGAAGAATGATATTAGTATCTTTTCAGTTGACACTAAAGTTCTAAAGTTCATGACTGAGTGATAGCTAGAGGAGGAGATGGTCCTACTGTTTTTGTGAATTTGTGTATTTTTCTACCACAAAGTCAAAAATCAATACATATATGTATATATGTACAGTAGATCTTGGTGGACAAAAACTGTACTGTAACTAAATTTTAACAATTGTATATATTTCGTTGCTAAATTTACACTGCTTTAATTCTTGCAAACTTGTTTGCCATTATTACTGTAATCAATTTTATGTATAGCCATGTATTGTTTGTATGATTGGTAAGTGATCCATTCAATCTCTATGGTAACATACTTTTCTACTTCAATGAACATTTTGTATTTCAGACTTTCCTGGAAGTGATAAGACCCCTAATCAGCACTGAATCCCAGATGAAAACACTAATAAATTGTTTGCGTACACTTGTCTCCTCCACCACCCTTCCAGACAAGGTTAGTTGTAAAGGCAAGACTTGTTATGATTTGAATTAGCATGGACATTAGCATTTTTGTAACATCTTCTGAGTCCTCGTTTTAATAGTAGTAATGTACTCTCTCATTTTAAAGTCTCATTATTAAGGCAGTTTTAATAGTAGTAATGTACTCTCTCATTTTAAAGTCTCATTATTAAGGCAGTTTTAATAGTAGTAATGTACTCTCTCATTTTAAAGTCTCATTATTAAGGCAGTTTTAATAGTAGTAATATACTCTCTCATTTTAAAGTCTCATTATTAAGGCAGTTTTAATAGTAGTAATATACTCTCTCATTTTAAAGTCTCATTATTAAGGCAGTTTTAATAGTAATGTACTCTCTCATTTTAAAGTCTCATTATTAAGGCAGTTTTAATAGTAGTAATGTACTCTCTCATTTTAAAGTCTCATTATTAAGGCAGTTTTAATAGTAGTAATATACTCTCTCATTTTAAAGTCTCATTATTAAGGCAGTTTTAATAGTAGTAATGTACTCTCTCATTTTAAAGTCTCATTATTAAGGCAGTTTTAATAGTAGTAATGTACTCTCTCATTTTAAAGTCTCATTATTAAGGCAGTTTTAGTAGTAGTAATGTACTCTCTCATTTTAAAGTCTAATTATTAAGGCAGTTTTAATAGTAGTAATGTACTCTCTCATTTTAAAGTCTCATTATTAAGGCAGCATCGTTTGCATTGTGGATCATGGATCCCATTTCATTATTTAAGAGTAAAATATATCTCAGTCCTTAAAAGTTGGCCTGACTACAGGGCAAGATACTTACACTCCTCTTCTGACAATTGTACATGCATTATTTCCACTATGAAAATGAAATCATATGGATTACCTTCTTTTACATACCAGGGCCCAGCAATGAATTTAGACACAATGACACAGTGATCCCTTTCAAGAGTGCTCTTAAAACTCACCTTTTTCGACTTCAAGAACAAATTTAAAGACCTAAAAGTGTTTCCTACCTTAAATATTATCAGCATGCTTTTTCCTCCTATTTCATGGGGTTTTTTTGTTTTAAAAAAAAATTCATATCATTATAGATGTTGTAAAGCGCTTAGAGCTTCTAAGGTTTAGGCGCTGTACAAAGTCCTCATTATTATTATTATTATTATTATTATTATTATTATTATTATTATTATTAT
Organism: Unio pictorum; assembly: GCA_030141615.1. Lineage (NCBI taxonomy): Eukaryota > Metazoa > Mollusca > Bivalvia > Unionida > Unionidae > Unio > Unio pictorum. The sequence continues at coordinate 1,528,551 of JARLTB010000141.1, read as the reverse complement.
TATACACATATATATATATATATATATATATATATATATATATATATATATATATATATATATATATATAGTAGCAAACCATAGTTGATGCATCATTTTTAGTTTGTATTATGCTATACTATGTTTTGATGTGTATGATGTTTCTATGCTGATTCTAGCCAACATTTTAACATAAAATTTCATCTTCTATCTGGTAGAGATGTGTTACACAGTAACTCCGATGTCATGTTTTATGTAGACTTTAATTGTTCTTAACAACTTTGGGCATATCATCAATGAATTTGTTTGATTTAGCTGTTTGCATAAACAAGATAAAATACAATGGTTAATTTCAAATCAAACATTTTATGCATTTGTGAAGTGATAAAGTTTCAGATCCAGTTCTTACCACAGAACTGAAAATTATAAGATCTTCCTAAATATAAAGTTAGGAAAAAATTCTTTTTGGAACAATAATCTTCTAAGTAATTTAATATTATTGCTTTGACATTAAGTTCACAGATAAAAGTATATTTAAATTGATATATTTTAGAGGAAGCTGATTGTCATATAATTTTGATTCTCCACAGGAAAAGAAGGCTTTCGAGGATCTGATTGAACAGAAGGTTCAATGTCAGGATGTTTGCAGTGAGGCCAGAAAGGTAATCTAAATCATTATAAAAATAGGTGGAGAAGGTGCAATTATATATGAAGCTACATTGCACTTCCCCCCACAGGAGTCAATCACCTTTGTCTGTCATATATATAAACAATTAAGATTTAATACCAGACATAAGTCTGGTATTAAATCTTAATTGTTTATGTATATGTAACTGTCTTGATATTCAGTAATTGCATGTTTACCTGCTCTAGACTTGCACTTAGGTAATTTACAAATAAATACTTTTGATGTTGATTCTATACGGTCTTGTATTACTCTTTCTAACCAAAAGCTATACAGGATAACCTAATAACCTAAAAATAATGTAGCCAAAAACTACTTGCATGCATTAGTGGTATATATATATATATATATATATATATATATATATATATATATATATATATATATATATATATATATATGTATACCGCTCCCTTGATAACTCGCGCACAATGGGGTCCAAAAACATCGACCGCACTATAAGCGAGGGCGCGAGTTACCGAGGGACCTATAAAAAAAACTAATAAAGAGATGGGAGATTGACAGAGGCCAAACGGGGGTGGGGGGAGTGCATTGTTAAATACTCGTTTTATAATCGTGCTGAAAATAACTGTGAATAAGTATTTCTTTATAAAGGTGTTGTTCGTATTTCTTTATAAATTACCTTTAATTTCTGGATAAAATATCTTGAAAAGATCGTAAAAACAAACATTATTCCATGATGTATCAGTACTCTTAACATGTGAATCGCTAAACACATTGTGTATTACGTCACTGCTTTTTGTGTTGATTTGGATACATTCTAGTTTTATTGTTTGTTCAAAATGAATCAAGATTTATTTTATCAAAAAAGATAACATTCATATTGAACAACGACAATGTCGAAACTTGTGTTGATCTAAAACATAAAATTCTGCTATCTCTAAATAGATACATAGATAGATTGATTAGATAGATAGGTAGAGTAAAATGTAAAAAAAAAAATTACAAAGATAAACCATTTCCAACCATGAATTTAATGGGTCTAAACGTCAGACATGTAAAAAAAAATATATAAAAAAATATTTAAATCATCCGATAGCATAGACCAGCCTCATCACAATTATAAACTTGGTCGTCTGTATATCCATCACGGGTCAGTATCTCTCGGAGTTGGTTGGGATAACTAGATGCGGCTGCCTGATTTGCTGAGCGTATCTCTCCCGACAAAGAATTTTGTTTTATTCCATGTCGGCGCTGGAATCTCCAAAGCCATCCATGGCTTGCCATGAAATCTAATTCAGTATCCATAGTTTTTGCCATTTTCTCTGCCTGGACCTTGAGAATTGTTCCCGAAATCTGAACACTTTGTTAACGTTGTTGTGTGAACCAGGTGTACACAGCATCATCTAATTCTGTGTCGTTTGCAGTGCGTGCCCGTTTCCGTTTAAATCCATCATCAGAATCAACTTCATGCAAATAATCCCAAAATTTCTGCTCATCCTTGAGCCAACCTCTGAGTGTCGACTCGGCAAGTTTAAGTTCACTACAAACTTTTGATCTTGATTCACCGTTACGAACCCTCTTCTATGACAGTAAGCTTTTCATTCACCGAGTACGCCTTTCGCTTGATTCCCTTGCTCTCCATGATCACATTTACAAATGATTAGGATAAATTACTGATTAATATATACTTTAATGACAATAAGTACATACTATTTGAAACCATGTTCGATTGGTCCAATTAATTTGATCGATGTTGAGACATGATATTGACCACAAGAGTTTATGCATGTAGGATTTGCATTCCTTTGAACTTCTGTATTGTACGTCTTTCACCTGATTTGATACAAAAGACTGCCTTATAAAACAAAGCAGGTCTATTTTAATTGAGTTTTGCAATGCACCAAACACTTCCCCAAGTCGTCGTTCAAAACGCAGCCGACAGTTAATTAGGTTCTCACAGATGTGCTCGCGGGCATCGATGTGACGGTCAATTGACTCTTTTCATGTTTGAATAGAAGAGAACATGCAACAATTATACTGCTAACACTGCAACACAATGAAAAGATTCAAACACTAATTTCCCCTATACATATACAGTATTATTATTTACAGTGAACTGAGAAAATATTTTTTCCGATAAAATCTAATAAGATATGTGATTCCTTATTAAAACCTGAAAATTTCACGATGTTGATTCTAACTTTTCGGGCACTAACCGCCATTTTTGATGATAAAACGGGCAATATATCAAGGTTTCATTCACCAGTTCTGATCACGATTTTCTTCATTTTTAAAAAAATATTTTCTTTATAAAAAAAACGGGATCCACACCGGACACCGCGTTATAAGCAGGTTCGCGAGTTATCAGGGCGCGAGTTATCGAGGGAGCGGTGTATGTATGTATGGCACCTAGAAGTTAAAAAAAAAATGGAACTCAATGTGTGATAAGCAAACACTGACAATAGTACTCATTGTGTGATAAATAAACACTGACAATAGTACTCATTGTGTGATAAATAAACACTGACAATAGTACTCATTGTGTGATAAACAAAAACTGACAATAGTACTCATTGTGTGATAAATAAACACTGACAATAGTACTCAATGTGTGATAAGCAAACACTGACAATAGTACTCATTGTGTGATAAATAAACACTGACAATAGTACTCATTGTGTGATAAGCAAACACTGACAATAGTACTCATTGTGTGATAAATAAACACTGACAATAGTACTCATTGTGTGATAAATAAACACTGACAATAGTACTCATTGTGTGATAAACAAAAACTGACAGCTGAAATTCTTTGTGTATAATTAAACAAGATAAATGGAACTCACTGTTTTAAAAAGAAACACCAGCAAATGGAACTCACTGTATAATATAATAACGCTAACATTAGTGGGATACAGTGTGATAAGAAAACACTGACAAATAGAACTCAGTGTGTGATAGGCAAACAATGACAAAAACAACTCATTTTATGAGAAAAAACACTGACCAATGGAAATCATATGAGAAAAAACACTGACCAATGGAAATCATATAAGAAAAAACACTGACCAATGGAAATCATATAAGAAAAAACACTGACCAATGGAAATCATATAAGAAAAAACACTGACCAATGGAAATCATATGAGAAAAAACACTGACCAATGGAAATCATATAAGAAAAAACACTGACCAATGGAAATCATATAAGAAAAAACACTGACCAATGGAAATCATATTATGATAAGAAAAGACTGACAGCACTGTATGAAAAGAAAAAAACCAACAAACAGAAATCATTGTGTGGAAAGACAAAACTGACAAAAAGGAACTAGTGAGTGATAAGAAAACACTGGCAAAAAAATTAAGTGTCTTATAGGAAACCATTTACAAACAGAACTCAATTTATGATAAGAAAATAAAGAAATCATCTTTCGATGATCAAGAGTCTTGTTTATTGATGGGAATTCTTCCATTAAAATGCACAACTAGTTTTAAAACTTGGATAAATTAAAATAAAAAAATGTGTGTGCCAATGAATTTGGTTATTGTACATGAATTAATTAACTCTAATATCTCTTGCAGAAATATGAGGACTCATACAAGGAGGAGGAGGAGGTCAACAGTAAGCTGAAAGTCTTTGTTATGAACATAAAGACTGCATTCGGTGGAGTCAATGATGTCTGGACACAAATTGGATTCAAGAGCAAAGAGCGTAGGTTGCAGAAATCATGATTAATAATTTTACATTAAAATCTTTCTTTCACAACACAGGTGGTCATTGAAATGAGGTCATCAATTTATATAATAATTAATCTGTGCATGATCTGTCTGATCTCTTAAGGCAAGTCTATCCTTTTTAGTCAAGTTTTAATGTAGACTGGAACACTTTTATCATGTTTGAAGGCAGGTACTGTCTTTTAAAGTCTAGTTTTAATGTAGACTGGAACACTTTTATCATGTTTGAAGGCAGGTGCTGTCTTTTTAAGTCTAGTTTAATTTTGAATGATATGAGGCCACAGAATTGTGCCATGTCACCACACAACAAATATTTCACAATAAAATGAAAGGCAATTTTAGTGTTGGCACATGGTTCCCATTTAACAATTAGAAGATTAATACAACCCTTAAGTACATGTGACTGATGCTTGTGACATACACTTCAGTTTGAAGATTCATCCTCAGACAATGGTAAGCTCTCTTGACTGTCCTTCAAATTGTTCTCACTAGAATGATCCATGTAAAATGCAGAGGAAACCAGTTGGCTAGAAAAGGGATTGTAATCATAGGTGATTTCTGTAAAGTTTCAGAGGCCTTAGTTTAAAACCTCTTTGGACAAGTAGGTACGTTTCTTAAGTTCATTACCTACGCAGTTAAAGACTTTAACAGAGAGGCAAACAAGTTTTTTCACTCTTAGAACTCACACTTGTAGATTTCTATTTTTTTACATTTTCTAAATGTTTTTCATGTAGATAAGCTTTTGATTGTTGCATGATGTTCACCTAATTCTTGACAAGACTACCAATAAGGAAAGGTGGAACAAAGTTTTCATTTTTCTTTTCGACAAGTTTTTCATGGTTATAGTTTTAACCCTAGATCTGCATCTTTCTCAGGCATTTTGGCTTTCATAGCATCTTTGGTTAACCTTGAGTCTTTGTTTGACAGGTTTCTGTAAATATTTTTGTTTTCTTGACTGGCATCAGAGATAAATGGTTGAGGGTGCTAGCTGTGGATGCAGAATTGATTTGCTTGAAAATGGGTTCATGCCAGCTTTTGAAAAGCAAAAGTTAAGTTTTTTTGAGACATTTTTTCAAGTAGGGTTTGCAGGCATATATTGAAGTATGATACTTTGTGATTTATTGACCATGTTTCTTCATCAAGCACAGCTGACATTTTCTATTATGGTCACTATTGGTACAAGTCATGGAGGGAAATGCTTGGCATTAATACAACATCTGGAAGGAAAAGCATGGTGCTGATACAACTCCCAAAGGAAAATTCATAGTGTTGATACAACTCTTGGAGGAAAATGCTTAGTGTTGTTACAGAATGTGTAAAGAAATGCTAAATAGTATTACATTTCCTGGAGGGAAATGCTCAGTGTTGATACAATTCATGGAGGGATATGCTCTGTGATGATAATCTCCTGGAAGGAAATTCTCAGTATTAATACAACTCTTTAGGAGTATGCTCAGTGTTGGTTCCAGTATGACATATTCTCTCTTGTCCGTCCCTTAAATTGCTGACTGTAAGGCCTGTTTTGATAAGCTCCTTAAAATAGTTGCTTAGTGCTTCTTTTGGATCACATTTTTTTAGCAACTTAGTTTCTATGACTTGGCACTTTTTATGAATGGCCACCTACACATATATCTATAAAAGGAAAAATCATTTAAAGGACTGTGACTCTTTTTTTTCTATAAGAAGCTGCATATTCTACAAGATACTGTTGAACTAGTCTAGCAATTTCCGATTACAGTCATATACAAGAAATGATTTATCTGCTACAATATACTGTTAAGTTGGTCTTGCAATGTCTGATTTCACTGATATACATGAAATGATTTCTCTTTTACAAGATGCTGTTGAATTGGTCTAGCAATGTCTGATCTCAGTCATATACATGTAGTGATTTCTCTGCTATAAGATATTGTACATTTGAATTGGTCTAGCCATATCTGCTCTCATTTGTATACATGAAATGATTTATCTGCTACAAGATACTGTTGAATTGGTCTAGCCATTTCTTATCTCAGTCATATACATTAAAAGATTTCTCTGTTACAAGATACTGTTCATTTGAATGGGTCAAGCCATGTCTGATTTCAGTCATATACATAAAATGATTTCTCTTTTGATACAAGTTACTGTACAGTTGAATTGGTTTAGCCATGTCTGATCTCAGTCATAAGTATGAAATGATTTCAAGTTGGATCTATGTTGGCATTGAGAGATATACTTCCTCAAGTCATATCTATATGGGTTGACTCTGGCACACCAAACTGCCTAACTGCCTGATGTTGATTCTAAGACATAAAATTATTGGTGTATATAAGCTAATGTTTAAAAAAAATTGTGCCCAACAGTAAGATATTTCAGCCAGTAAGATTTATTAATTTCATGTTTCTCATGACATCTTTATTTCCATTGCAGCGTACTCAAAAATTGGTAGTGATGAAGAACTTCCTCTGGGTTTAGAATTTCAGGAACACCTTAAGTGTTTTATGAACCCAGAAGAGAAAGACTTCAGAGACAAGTATCAAATGGCCAAAAGACTTGTGCGTCAACTTAGGTACAAAGAGTGTATTTAGCAACCTAATTTCCTACTAACTGTTTCTCCTAATGTTAATTCCAAAACTTTATTTCCATATTTTTATATTTTCTCAAAATAATGGCAAATCATTAAATGCCCATATTAATAAATATTTATTGTTATTTTTGGCTATAAGTGTTGAATAATTCAAAATATATTATTGTAATTCCTTTATAAAAGATGCATAGGTTTCATAATTCACACATTTAGAGCAAAATAATGTACACACACTTTAATATAATAATGATATTGTGGCATATTACAACTACTTTTAAAAAAAGGAACATTTTTGTCATCGTCATAAATAAATTCGAATTCATTATTTTTCCTACAGTAAAAAGAACCTAAAAATCCAATGATTAATGATCATACCATGCAAACAATAAGACCCTTTCCTCAATACATGATTTTGAGCACTAATAAAATCATGACTTTTACAAAGTCACATACAGTTTATAAGCATGAAAATACAGGACTTCATAATTTTATTATTACTTATTAATTTATTACACTGATAATATAATTAACTTAATTCAGACAAAAATCTGGTTTACTTAGATCTTAGCATAGACATAAAAGTTGTTAATTTCATATATGGAAATTGTAATATTCTGTTTGGTACTTATTAGGTACATTGACTGGTTGGTAGTTGTATTTGGTGTTAATTTAAATACATTGACTGGTTTAAACTTTTATTTGGTATTAATTAGGTTCATTGAATAGTTTGAAATTCTGTTTGATACTAATTAGTTACATTGACTCTTTGGAAGTTTTGTTTTGTATTAATAAGGTACATTGAATGGTTTAAGCTTTGATTTGGTTTTAATTAAGTTCATTTTCCAGTTGTATTTATGATATACCTGATAGAAGACATTTCCAAGCTGTATTTTAATCATTTGCTTAATGTAATACGATACAGGAGATACCTTCAGAATGGTAGATATTGATTATTTGTCCTTTGATGCATATATTTGTTAATATTTTTCCCATAAATGAAAAATCTTACCCAAGTAAAAGAAACTCATTTTTTTTCCAGACACTCCATGACTTTGACACGCCTAAATGAAAAAGAGCGACAGAAAGAGGTTGAGCTTAATGTTAAATGTTTGCAATTGTTACGCGGCCTGATACACAATGAAATTGTCAAACTTCCACCTGATTTTAGAAATGATGTAAAAGCCAGTTCAAAGTAAGTGACTGTGTTACTGTTAAAATATGTTAGTTTTGTATATGTTCTTTTCAAGAGCTTGTCTGGTTCTACTGGAATTTGGTCAGTTTCATTGCTGATTTATATCACATAGCAATTTAGTAACCAGCCTGAAAACATAACATACAATGTTAATTTTTAAAAAAAAAATCATATTGTGTTAAGCAAAGTTATTTTCAACTTACTTAATTTCATTTTTTTTAAAAAAAATTCAGTCTTTAGATTCATGGTTAGTAGTAATCACAAATCCCAGAAAACTGATACTCAATGAAAAACAGAGTAATGATTGTATCATTTATAAGTACATCAACTCCAAATGCAGACTTCACATACCCAGATTAACCATGGCATAATAAATTGGCAGACTTGGGTCTATGCAGTTTGTTGGGAGTAAACATTTAAACAGACAACATAGACCCAGTTGATCTGGCACAATATGAAGTAGCAGACTTGGGTCTATGCAGTTTGCAGTGGTAACAACTTATAATTGAGTATATAAGGTGTATTTAATACTATACATGTTTTATTTTTCTTTATTTGTGCTTCAGTGAGTAAAGATGAAAATAATTAGGTAGATCATTTTGATTCTTATCTTTTGGGTTGCATTTTGTACTTAATGGAGACAAAAAACCCAACCTGAACAATTTTATTGTAAATAGAAGGATATTTAGTAGTCTGTGTATATAATCTATCCCAGCTATTTCTTTATTTGCATCTGTTGTATTAGTACATACATTTCATAATAAATACTGTCCTGTATTCTAAGATCAAATGGAAAGAACCTGCCACAAATTTGTTAGCTCCCTTCCATACAAACAGGATGTGATGTCATTTGAGACAGTTAACCTATAAGAGTCATTTATTTTGTGCAGCAAAGTGTCCAGTATAAACAGCTCTAAAGTGTGTGAATAATAGCAGTTCCAGACAGAAGATTAGTAGTTTTTTTCACATTTCCAAAGAACTTTTAAATGAGATCTGTATGGGCGATCAAATTAAAGAGAGAAGGCTTTCCCCTACGAAAACAAATTCATGACTTCATGAACAATCATGAACTGTTCATGAATGTTCATGAATGTTCTTGAAGTGTTCATAATCAGTTCATCATTTTAGTTCATGAACAAATATTCATGAATGTTCATGAACTAAGTTCATAAACACTTCAAGAACTTTGATGAATCACGTACTTGAAGTTCATGAACTGTGACACTGATGAAATTTTATGAACTATTTTAACATCTTTTAAGTCCTGAAAAATTTGGTTGATGAACAATTTAAGTACTTTAATGCACCAGCAAGTAATTATTAAAAAATGTATATGAAATTTCTATATAATTATATTCATAAAATGTTCATGAAAATTCATGATACAAACTTCTCACAATATTATTGAATATAAATATATGTAACTATTTTTTTTCATATTTAAATATGATAAATTGTTCATAATTGTGTTCTTAACATGAATAGTTCTGTATTAATATGGGAAAATATTTTCTGGCTAGCATGAACAAAATGTATTTGCTATAAAAGCTTTTAATGACTTTGTTCTAATGTTTTTGGCCATTACTGTCATAAACTGCATAATTTATTATATTGACTTAGTCGCTGGTTGCCAATGTGCCATAAAAACTGAAAATTGTAAACAACGATTGTCCTGATTAGATGATTGTGAAATAAGAAGTGATGTGATTGGATAATACATGCGCAAGATTTCAGCTGCTGAGCCGACTTTTCCCCACACGAAAAAGCACGCCGTCGACTCTAACATGTTAAAACCTCGAACAAAACACCATGGATTCCCATGGAATGGATAGATGAGAATATTTTCAATAACATTTTCTTAAATAAGTAGAAGTGCTGAGAAGCGATTATGAAGGAAATGATTCGGTGAGAGCAAAATTAAGCGGAAAAGCGTACCCAGCTAGGATCGTTAAAATTATGGTGAGTAATTTTTTTCTTGGTGTTTTGTGTTTATTTCAGTGAAAGTTATATAAATATATATTTTTGTTGGCTTTTAGGTCATATTAGTTTTAACCAAAATAATAATACATGATTTTATTCAGACCTAATTTAAATGTGCTTTTCGAAGTTTGAAAATCACTAAACACCCCACCCCCCCCTTTCGATCTCTATACTAGACCTGGTATCAATATCGTTTTCTTTTTCCTGACATTACTACTTCTATGATCTGATGTAATTTGGTAATTTAAAACGAAAACTAAAATAGTTAATGTATCAAATTATACACAATAATGACAATGGGAAGAAACCGGAAGCAGATATAAGCAACACCTGAAGTTGGAGTGGATGCATACTAAGGACCTATATGACACAAGTCTGACATTTTATCAATAGAAAATAGTGAAAAGCTTTGAAAGCATGAAATAATATAAGGATATTTAGTTGATGTTGTCAAAACATTCTGTCATATTCTTTTGATTAAAACATGACTCCAACTTCAGTTAAAATATTAAAACTAACAGTTACAAAATTTTTCAATATAAATGCTCAATTGTTGTGTTAAGACTTAGTGTAAGGGATGAAATAGTTTTGGGTTGGATCATAATTATTCCAGTAAATAAAGTGGTATACAAAAATAATGTGCTAGTAAAAGCTCAAGACAAAAGTTACTCATAGGTTATCTGTAATTAACTAACTTTATCTTTCAGATCAGATGGCAGAAAAGTAAAATTATTAGACAATGAAGTTTGTGAGCTATGGAGGAAAATTTGAAAACTGGATGGTTCTATGGGCAAGGTGGAAGAGACATTAAATAGTGAATGCTGCAGAAATGTTAAAGATCCAAATATTTAAAAAAAAATATAGCTTGCCAATTTACAATACACGTTCTTTGTTAAATATTAGAGATTTATTTGAAATTAAATACTGTTTTGTTAGATAATATATTGCATTTTATTTTTACTGTTTTATAACCCCCACATTTAAGGTGATGATTCAGGATGAAATAGTTGTTTGTGAGTTTGTTAGATAATCAACTATTTGTAAATAGGAATTGTTTATGAAGACATGAATCATTCAAGAGAAAATTTGTTCATCATAGTTCATGAATATGTTCTTGAATGATGATGAACCAATTTGACTTTTATTAACAGTTCATGAATATTCATGAACTGTTCAAGAACAGTTGTGATGTATTGGTTCATGAACGTTCATAAACTCATGATTTCATGAACTGACCATTTTCAGTTCACGCACGTTCATGAATGGTTCATGAAACTTTTGATCAACTTTCATGGATGGTTCATGAACCAGGTTCATGGACCATTCAAGAACAGTTCATGCCAGTTCATGAATTATTCATGATCATTTTGTAGGGTTTATGCCAACTCAACACACCAGGTTGTGCCAGAGACATTTTGAGCTTGAATGATTCTCAAAAAATCTGAGATCAATTCCATGTCAGAATCTGAAGAGTCCTGTTAATCTTTGTCAAGATGGATTGGGAGAGATAATCGGTTTATGATAATATGGCAGGCAGTTACTGTTAGGGACCATTGATAATATAAATTCATTGAATACTTCACTAACATAAGAACTATAATTTAGATGATATTGTCAGTAGATTCATTGAGTACTTCACTAATGTAGCAACTGTAATATACATGATATTGTCAATAGATTCATTGAGTACTACACTAATGTAGGAACTGTAATATACATAATATTGTCATAGATTCATTGAGTACTACACTAATGTAAGAACTGTAATATAGGTGATATTGTCAATAGATTCATTGAGTATCTCACTAATGTAGGAACTGTAATATACATGATATTGTCAAAGATTCATTAGGTACCTCACTAATGTAAGAACTGTAATATAGATGATATTGTCAATAGATTCACTGAGTACTTTACTCATGTAACAACTGTAATTTCCATTATATCTAATACCAGTGTAAAAAATAGTTAAGACATTTTATTAGGTAAAACATATATGGAAATATACAATTCATCATTCTTTTATGTCTTGTGAAGATGTAGTGAACTGAAAAAGTTAAACTCAAAGAAATCAACTGGAATGGACTATATAGATACTCGCATGTTAAACACATGTGCTGATATTATTGTCCCATCTCCTACCTCCATAATTATTCAAAGCATTAATAAAGGAATCTTCAGATCACAAAAGATGGCAGCCAAGGTTATATCCATTTATTACCAAATATAATGTGTTTGGAGTACATTTTGTTTCAAAACATCTCTATGGTTACCTGCCAAATTGTCATTTAATTCACCCATCCCAATCTAGAATTTTCCAAAACATCTCTATGGTTACCTCTCAAATTGTCATTTAATTCACCCATTCCAGTCTAGAATTTTACAAAACATCTATATGGTTACCTGTTAAATTGTCATTTAATTATTCACCCATCCCAATCTTGATTTTTACAAAACATCTATATGGTTACCTGTCAAAGTGTCATATAATTCACCCATCCCAATCTAGAATTTTACAAAACATCTCTATGGTTACCTGTAAAAGTGTCATTCAATTCACCCATCCCAATCTAGATTTAGATTGAATCACTCCTGGCAGTCTGTGCAAACAAAACTAATTGAATGGCTACTTGCTATGAACAATGAAGAATTTATTGGAAATATATATCTTTAGTTTAAAATTTTTTTTTTATATTTTTTTAAATTTTTGACCATAATATACTTGCATGGAAACATAAGAAGTGCAAATCTTTTTACTTCTTACTCTCATGGTTCAAATCATTGCTATCTGACAGAAGCCAAAACAATTGGCAAAATTAAATCAGCATTGATGTCCATCAACATAGGAGTTCCATGGGGATCTGTTCTAAGACCAGCATTATTCATATTGTTTATAAATGACTTGCCATTATATGTATGACATGGAAATACGAATCTGTTTGCTGATGAGACTGCTTTGCATGAATTTGATTCTAATTTTGTGACTTTGCAGAAAGAAATTGGGTGAAGGTTTATATTAATTTGAATATTGATGCTTATTGAATACCATGTTTATTGATGCCATAAAAAACACAACACTGTCGCTTGGAACAAGACAAAGATTGTCAGTAAACAAAAATCAAAATCTTGAGCTGTATATCTCCAATAATGAAATTGAAAAAGCTGACACAGAATACATGTTGGGAGTAAATTCTAGACTGGTGCAAGCAATTAGTACTCAAGAACTGATCTTTTAAAAATGATAAATAGTTATCTACCAGTCAACTACTGGACATTATTTTACAATGCATTAATTTTTCCTCTTTTGGACTACTGCTGCACAGCTTGTGGAAATACAACTGACAGTAATATTGAAATAAATCTACAAACTTTAAAATATGTACAGCAAGATTTATCTTAAATTTACACACTGAATTTCAATTCATGGAAAGAATTCAACTCTCCTGCTTAATTCATGAATTTAGAGATGTCCTGAACTTGATTTCATGAAAACATTTTTAGTTTCTTTCAAAATGATTTTAATTAAAGAAAATTGAATGAGAATTTGCAAAAATAATACAAGTCTCTTTCACAATCCATGATTTTAAAAGATACAGAACTTGAATCCATGGAAACAATACAAAGTTCTTCACCAATCCATGAATTTCAAAGACACACTGAACTTGAATCCATGGAAATGATGCAAACCTCTGCCTCAATTTATGAATATAAAAGACACAATGAATTTGAATTTATGGAAACAATTCAACTCTTTGCCCCAATCCATGAAATTAAGGCCCATTGACATAATCAATGTTTGGAAGTAATTGAACATTCTTCCCCAATCTATGAATTTAATTTGTCTATGGAGACAAGTCTATTCTCTTCCCAATCAAGGAATTTAAGACACAGTGACCTATAAGTGATATGTATAGAAACAATTTAAATATCTTCCTCAATTGATGAATTTAAAAACACACTGATCTTGAATCCATGGAAGCAATTCAACTCTCTTCCATAATACATGAATTTAAGACACAGTGAATTATAATTTTTCTGTAGAGAAACATTACAGCAATCTTCCCACTCCATTAATTTGAATATCAATAAAAAAAATATATTAATACAAATGAAAGTAATTACATTCACACCAATAAATCACTAGTCAGTTTCATACAGTCTAATAAAAAAAATTGTTAAAATGAACAAAAATCCAATCGAAATCAGTGGTATGTACCGTATTTTCCCGCATATAACCCGCACACGCAGATAATCCGCACCCTCATATAGCCCGCGGGTTTTGGGGTTTTGTGTAAAAAATCGTTGGCATAACACGCACCTTTGTATAACCCGCAACCATAGATATATTTATACAGCTACAATCGGAAATGAAATCAATTACAGGATCACGGGGCTTCGCTGATGTAGCAAACTGCGATTCTGTTTTCCGTTTCGGTGACAAAATATACCATCTGGTGATATTTGTGGCGACACCAATTTTGGCTGATAAAAACCGTATATACAGTCTTGCGTTTGGAGTAGAGAAAATCAAAGGCACCATGACAGGAAACAATGTACTGGAATATATTGTTAAAATAACAAGTCCTTGGTCTCATACTGACAAACCACCCTAACAGTGCACTGTTATATCATAATCCGCTAATGATGATATCTGGCCTTATTACTTTATGCAACTGACTAGTTAAAATCCGAATCCGCAGAAGGCGGAAACGTAAAATGAGTACAGTCAAGCAGATGACACTAATTTAAAAACAAATACCAGATGGAAGAAGAAAAAATGCGTTTGCTGACACTTCAAAGAGAACTGATTACCTTTGGAGCACTGATATATACTAAACAATTAAAACAAATCTGTTTCAATGTTCTACAATTATCTGAAGTTGCCGCAGCAATAACAAACGGGTATTTGTTTGACCCTTCAACTGGAGCCATCATCAAAGTAAGCCGACGACCTTTGCTCAATAAAAGTCAGCAAAAAACATGGTACACAGTGCTTGTGTGCGTAGGCTGTCTATAGGAGCTGTGCCTCAACTACAGGCTACATAAACACGGACATTTCTAAATAATCTTGTATTCTTGTGAAGTGTAGATTCGAGATTAAATAATTTCTTTCTGTTTAATTTAAAAAAATGCCGAAACGAAAGTCTTACACAGCCGACTTAAAGCTAACTGCCATTGCGTATGCTGAAGTGCATGGCAATAGAGCCACAGGCAGAAAATTTGATATTGATGAGAGTGTAATCCGAGGTTGGAGAAAAGAAAAAGGAACGTTGGAGAAGATGAATCCACGAAAACGTGCTCGTCGCGGACCTAAAGCAAAGTGGCCTCACCTTGAAGCTGACCTGAAGCAGTGGATCGTGGCCCAGCGGTAAAATTAGGTACCGTAGTTATTTCGATTGAAAACAGAAAATATTGATTATGAAAACGTGACGGATACGAAATTTTAAGTTTTTATCCTGAAATGTTGATTTGGTCCCGATACTGTAAGTTGTTGTAAAGTCACTGTAGTAGCCATAATATCCAACCCTAGCAAAACAAAACTAGAACAATATATGTTATGTAGTTACATTTTTCAAACAATATATTGAAATATTATTATGTGTAAAAAAATTGTGATATAGCCCGCACCCTTATATAACCCGCACCTACCCTGCGGGGTTTGTAAAATCTGGTATAACACGCGGGATATATGCGGGAAAATACGGTAATGTAGTCATCTTCACTCGATAAGGTTTATGTTAACCTTATCTACATCTTGGCACATTTGAGTGCTTTGTCATAGCATCATCTATTAGATTTAATGCGTTGTCTCCCTTAGGATGTAATGGTCGTTAACTAATAGCATCTAATAGTAGTTGTTGGTGTTGTAGAGTTTAGCACCATTTTTCAGCACATGATTGGCTATACATGGTGGTCAATATTGATGGTGGATGCAGAGCCTGTGAAAGAACCACCAATCCATGAGAAGCTTCTGGCATGCTTTATCACATACCCATATTGGCCACATCTAATAGTGGTGCATAGTTACATGTACTTTGTACATTGACTAAAAATGGTGGAGGCAATGGATACTTTGCCATTTTAACATAAAAGACATAACCATCTACTAGACAGAAGCCATTACAGGCATATTTGAAGGAAATTATGTATTTCTACCAAAATCATACATATTTTTCATAACATGGAAGGTTTATAAATATTGGTCACAACACTCCCTTTAAAATGTCTTTCTGAAGCTCTTACTTACAATCTTGTAAATGTTAATCTACATTGTGCTCTTTATGTACCAGGCAGTTGAAAGTGATAAAAGAAGTTCAGAATACCCTGAACAGCTTTGACACTATTCAGAGTGTACTAAAACACATGTCCAGTCCACATGACAAGATCTGTCAGGAACTACTTAACTACTTGGCTGCTCTTCTCTTTAATGGAAATGAAGAAGTACAGGTAAGCTAGGGATATACACAAATGCTTGTATCAATGATTACATTAAATCCTTATTCTAGGGATATACACAAATAGGGCATAACCGACTTTTGATCCGGAAATCGGATTCCACCGGATAGTATGAACTTCCGATTAATCGGAGTCGGACAAGGCAGGAACGACCGATTCGGATAATAAAAATAATAAAGTTGAATTTCTATAGCACCGTTTCTAACACTGCGTGTCATTCGATAGTGCATTAATAAAGTTAAATAAGAAGTCAGAAAAGTTCAATATGGTCAACACAACCATGCTGTGAGACAATCTATTTGAACAGGCGGGTGAAAACCGGAAATGAAGCCGGATATGGTAAAGTACTAAGTAACATGCTAGACACGGCAAAACCAGATACCAGAAACCCGGAAACGGAAGATAAAATTATTTAGAAAAAAAAATACGGATTTAGCATTTCCGATTAATTGAATCATATCTGGAATCGGAAAAGTTTCATGCCCAAAATCCGGAATCGGAAATCGGTAGAAAAATGCTAATCGGTTATGCCCTATACACAAATGCTTGTATCAATGATTACATTAAATCCTTATTCTAGGGATATATACAAATGCTTGTATCAATTATTACATTAAATCCTTATTCTATGGATATACACAAATGCTTGTATCAATGATTACATTAAATCCTTATTCTAGGGATATATACAAATGCTTGTATCAATGATTACATTAAATCCTTATTCTAGGGATATACACAAATGCTTGTATCAATGATTGTATTAAATTCTTATCTAGGGATATATACAAATGCTTGTATCAATGATTATATTAAATCTGTATCTAGGGATATACACAAATGCTTGTATCCATGACTACTCAGTATATTCCATCATGTTCTAGGGATATAAACAAATGCTTAGGGATATACACAAATGCTTGTATCCATGACTACTCAGTATATTCCATCATGTTCTAGGGATATAAACAAATGCTTAGGGATATACACAAATGCTTGTATCCATTACTACACAGTATATTCCATCATTTTCTAGGGAGACACACCAATGCTTGCATCATTGATTACATTCCGTTCTAATCTAGGGATATGCTCTTAGTTGAGAGGGTATGGGGGTTGGTGTTTGCAGGCAAGGCGATTGGTAGCATGTGTTTTCAGTTCTCAGTTGGGAACATATTTAAAATTATCTAACCTACATGAGAATATTCTCTCTCCTTAAAAAATGTTACTTTACATTCTCTTGCATCAGAGTGTAGGATGTAAGGCTGTATCTTAGTCATGTTTATATTGCAGAAGTCAATGTTGGACTATTTCACTGGTTCCAGGGAGGACACATTTTTGTTTGCAGTCAAAGAAAGAATGAGTTTGTCAGTCATTGCCACCACAGGAAGGTAAAGATCACACACACACACACACGCACGCATGCACGCACACATGCACGCATGCATGCACACACACGCATGCACGCACACACACACACACACACACACACACACACACACACACACACACACACACACACACACACACACACACACACACACACACACACACACACACACACACACACACACAGAATGAAGTGGATAGTTGTTTCAGTGAAACAAAAATGGAATGCAGAATAAACGCAAATGAAATGAAGAATGAATGCACTAGAAAATGAAATGCAGGATAAAGACAAACTTCATTTTTTAAAATAAAATGGAGATCATAAATTCAGGACACTGCATACTGAATAATAGATGAAAATATAAACAAATGTGAGCATATATTATGAATGGGTACACATTTGAATATTTCCATTTGGTTTCAAATGAGTGAAAGCAAAAATAAAATAATGGATGATACATGGTTTTGTTAATGGATGTCCCTGATGTAGTATATACCTTTATATATCCAAATAATATCCACTTTTGCTCCCAGTCATTATGATTTCCAATCTCTGATACTAGTGTTCTTTAATTCTGTATATCAGCTTATGCAGTATACTCAACACTATGTAATTTCCTTCCTAGACATTCACATATCATTTCCTTGCCAGACATCATTAATTAGTCAGTGTAGGACATATTTACTTCACATGTGACAAAACTAGGATTTCATACCAGTAGTATACATTTGGATCAGAAAATTGACTTTTGAACAGTAGATTCTTTATTGGTATACATTTTTTTATTCTTCAAAGGGAAAAAGAAATAAGTGCATATTTTGCCATTATGTGTAATCCCCGCATATTATAATTAAACAGAAACTTTAAACACAAATCAGTTTTATATTCTGGCAGTGTTGCAATCTTACTACGTTAATCTAAGTCAGTATATTTTCAAATTGTTTATATTATTGTAT
Source organism: Unio pictorum (assembly GCA_030141615.1). Lineage (NCBI taxonomy): Eukaryota > Metazoa > Mollusca > Bivalvia > Unionida > Unionidae > Unio > Unio pictorum. Next base: position 1,509,642 of record JARLTB010000141.1, on the reverse strand, counting down.
GAAGATTATATAGAAAAAATAAAGATATAATTAATTACTAAGTCAGTCTAGTATGGATATTTATAGAATTAATTACTGTGCCATCCTAGTGTAGATATTGATAGCATTAATTACTGTGTTAGCCTAGTATAGATATTGATAGCATTAATTACTGTGTTAGCCTGGTAAAGATATTGATAGCATTAATTACTGTGTTAGCCTGGTAAAGATATTGATAGCATTAATTACTGTGTTAGCCTGATCAAGATATTGATTGCATTAATTACTGGGTTAGCCTAGTGTAGATATTGATAGCATTAATTACTGTGTTAGCCTGGTCAAGATATTGATAGCATTAATTACTGTGTTAGCCTAGTATGGCTATTGATAGCATTAATTACTGTGTAAGCCTGATCAAGATATTGATTGCATTAATTACTGTGTTAGCCTGGTCAAGATATTGATAGCATTAATTACTGTGTTAGCCTAGTCAAGATATTGATAGCATTAATTACTGTGTTAGCCTAGTATGGCTATTGATAGCATTAATTACTGTGTAAGCCTGATCAAGATATTGATTGCATTAATTACTGGGTTAGCCTAGTGTAGATATTCATAGCATTAATTACTGTGTTAGCCTGGTCAAGATATTGATATCATTAATTACTGTGTTATCCTAGTATGGCTATTGATAGCATTAATTACTGTGTTAGCCTGGTAAAGATATTGCCAGCATTAATTACTTTGACTAGTAAAGATATTAAAACAATTAATTATTTTGTCAGCCCAGTATAGATATTGATAGCATTAATTACTCCAGCCTAGTATATATACTGATATCATTATTTCCTCTTTCAGCACTGTCTTGATATTGATAGCATTCATTACTGTGTCAGCCTAGTATAGACATTGATAGCATTCATTACTCTGTCAGCCTAGTATAGATACTGATATAAGTAATTGCTCTGCCAGCCTAGAAAATATATTGATAAAATTAATTACTACATCAGCCTGTTGTAGATATAGATAGCAGCTGTATTTAATGTTGTGTTTAGAATTAATTTTAGAGATGTTTTAGAATGATAAAGTACTCAAACGATTGTCAGAAGTAATACATCAGTTTGAGATTTTAATGAATTTATTCTAAGACATTCTGGATAATGCCATAGTGATACATCAAGACTATTGGCACTTCAACACATACTAGATCTGGAATTAATTTGGAACACTCTGTTCTTTTGGACTTGTGATAGAACAGTTAGGATGATTTTGGATTTAATTTAATACTGTAAGTTCCTGTTAAATGTTCACTTTATAACTTAGAAAATTTAATTATCTGATAAATTTTTTACAAAACCAGTTGTGTTTGCTTCTTTCTTTTACTTAGTTTATAATTATAAAGTTGTAACAAATATATATATATATATATATATATATATATATATATATATATATATATATATATATATATATATATATATGCTTTCTCACTTACTCTTTCTGTTTGCTGCTCAGGTGTGTGCTGCATGCTTTGCATAAGCCTAAGGTGGAGGCTGGAGCTGTGAGTATAAGTTTCTTTCTGTCACTATCTGTTTCTATTTGAAAGTTTCCCGTACTGTTTCCACATAAGTAAACACTCATTGTCTCTTTCCATCTGAAGTTTTCCCCATACTTTTTCCACATATGAAAACCCTCACTGCCTCTTTCCATTTGGATTAACATACTGTTTCCACATACAAAACATACATTATCTCTCACCATGTGAAGGTTTCCTCATAACAATTACACACTCTTTCCAACTGAAAGTTTCCAATACATTTTCCACATGCAAAACCACTCACTGCCTCTTTCCATTTGAAAGTTTCCCATACTTTTTCCACATACAAAACACTCACTGCCTCTTTCCATTTGGTTTCTCATACTTTTTCCACATACAAAACACTCACTGCCTCTTTCCATTTGGTCTCTCATACTTTTTACACATACAAATTCACTCACTGCCTCTTTCTATTTTGTTTCTCATACTTTTTCCACATTAAAACCACTCACTGCCTCTTTCCATTTTGTTTTTCATACTTTTTCCACATACAAATTCACTCACTGCCTCTTTCCATTTAAAGGTTTTCCATACTTTTTCCACATACAAAACACTCACTGCCTCTTTCCATTTGGTTTCTCATACTTTTTCCACATACAAAACACTCACTGCCTCTTTCCATTTGGTTTCTCATACTTTTTCCACATACAAAACACTCACTGCCTCTTTCCATTTGGTTTCTCATACTTTTTCCACATACAAAACACTCACTGCCTCTTTCCATTTGGTTTCTCATACTTTTTCCACATACAAAACACTCACTGCCTCTTTCCATTTGGTTTCTCAAACTTTTTTCCACATTAAAACCACTCACTACCTCTTTCCATTTTGTTTCTCATACTTTTTCCACATACAAATTCACTCACTGCCTCTTTCCATTTAAAGGTTTTCCATACTTTTTCCACATACAAATTAACTCACTGCCTCTTTCCAGATGTTTCATACTTTTTCCACATACAAAACACTCACCGGCTCTTTCCATTTGGTTTCTCATACTTTGTCCACATACAAAACACTCACCCCTTTATCCATTTAAACATTTTCTATATTTTTTCCACATACAAAACACTCACCCCTTTATCCATTTAAACATTTTCTATATTTTTTACACATACAAAACACTCACCCCTTTATCCATTTAAACATTTTCTATATTTTTTCCACATACAAAACACACACCCCCTTTATCCATTTAAACATTTTCTATATTTTTTCCACATACAAAACACTCACCCCTTTATCCATTTAAACATTTTCTATATTTTTTACACATACAAAACACTCACCCCTTTATCCATTTAAACATTTTCTATATTTTTTCCACATACAAAACACTCACCCCTTTATCCATTTAAACATTTTCTATATTTTTTACACATACAAAACACTCACCCCTTTATCCATTTAAACATTTTCTATATTTTTTCCACATACAAAACACTCACCTCCTTTATCCATTTAAACATTTTCTATATTTTTTCCACATACAAAACACTCACCTCCTTTATCCATTTAAACATTTTCTATATTTTTTCCACATACAAAACACTCACCTCCTTTATCCATTTAAACATTTTCTATATTTTTTCCACATACAAAACACTCACCCCTTTATCCATTTAAACATTTTCTATATTTTTTACACATACAAAACACTCACCCCTTTATCCATTTAAACATTTTCTATATTTTTTCCACATACAAAACACTCACCCCTTTATCCATTTAAACATTTTCTATATTTTTTACACATACAAAACACTCACCCCTTTATCCATTTAAACATTTTCTATATTTTTTCCACATACAAAACACTCACCTCCTTTATCCATTTAAACATTTTCTATATTTTTTCCACATACAAAACACTCACCCCTTTATCCATTTAAACATTTTCTATATTTTTTCCACATACAAAACACTCACCTCCTTTATCCATTTAAACATTTTCTATATTTTTTCCACATACAAAACACTCACCTCCTTTATCCATTTAAACATTTTCTATATTTTTTCCACATACAAAACACTCACCCCTTTATCCATTTAAACATTTTCTATATTTTTTCCACATACAAAACACTCACCTCCTTTATCCATTTAAACATTTTCTATATTTTTTCCACATACAAAACACTCACCCCTTTATCCATTTAAACATTTTCTATATTTTTTCCACATACAAAACACTCACCTCCTTTATCCATTTAAACATTTTCTATATTTTTTCCACATACAAAACACTCACCTCCTTTATCAATTTAAACATTTTCTATATTTTTTCCACATACAAAACACTCACCTCCTTTATCAATTTAAACATTTTCTATATTTTTTCCACATACAAAACACTCACCTCCTTTATCCATTTAAACATTTTCTATATTTTTTCCACATACAAAACACTCACCCCTTTATCCATTTAAACATTTTCTATATTTTTTCCACATACAAAACACTCACCCCTTTATCCATTTAAACATTTTCTATATTTTTTACACATACAAAACACTCACCCCTTTATCCATTTAAACATTTTCTATATTTTTTCCACATACAAAACACTCACCTCCTTTATCCATTTAAACATTTTCTATATTTTTTCCACATACAAAACACTCACCTCCTTTATCCATTTAAACATTTTCTATATTTTTTACACATACAAAACACTCACCGCTTTATCCATTTAAACATTTTCTATATTTTTTCCACATACAAAACACTCACCCCTTTATCCATTTAAACATTTTCTATATTTTTTACACATACAAAACACTCACCTCCTTTATCCATTTAAACATTTTCTATATTTTTTCCACATACAAAACACACACCCCCTTTATCCATTTAAACATTTTCTATATTTTTTACACATACAAAACACTCACCCCTTTATCCATTTAAACATTTTCTATATTTTTTACACATACAAAACACTCACCTCCTTTATCCATTTAAACATTTTCTATATTTTTTCCACATACAAAACACTCACCCCTTTATCCATTTAAACATTTTCTATATTTTTTACACATACAAAACACTCACCTCCTTTATCCATTTAAACATTTTCTATATTTTTTCCACATACAAAACACTCACCTCCTTTATCCATTTAAACATTTTCTATATTTTTTACACATACAAAACACTCACCTCCTTTATCCATTTAAACATTTTCTATATTTTTTCCACATACAAAACACTCACCCCTTTATCCATTTAAACATTTTCTATATTTTTTCCACATACAAAACACTCACCTCCTTTATCCATTTAAACATTTTCTATATTTTTTCCACATACAAAACACTCACCCCTTTATCCATTTAAACATTTTCTATATTTTTTACACATACAAAACACTCACCTCCTTTATCCATTTAAACATTTTCTATATTTTTTCCACATACAAAACACTCACCTCCTTTATCCATTTAAACATTTTCTATATTTTTTCCACATACAAAACACTCACCCCTTTATCCATTTAAACATTTTCTATATTTTTTACACATACAAAACACTCACCTCCTTTATCCATTTAAACATTTTCTATATTTTTTCCACATACAAAACACTCACCCCTTTATCCATTTAAACATTTTCTATATTTTTTACACATACAAAACACTCACCTCCTTTATCCATTTAAACATTTTCTATATTTTTTCCACATACAAAACACTCACCCCTTTATCCATTTAAACATTTTCTATATTTTTTACACATACAAAACACTCACCCCTTTATCCATTTAAACATTTTCTATATTTTTTCCACATACAAAACACTCACCCCTTTATCCATTTAAACATTTTCTATATTTTTTACACATACAAAACACTCACCCCTTTATCCATTTAAACATTTTCTATATTTTTTCCACATACAAAACACTCACCCCTTTATCCATTTAAACATTTTCTATATTTTTTACACATACAAAACACTCACCTCCTTTATCCATTTAAACATTTTCTATATTTTTTCCACATACAAAACACTCACCCCTTTATCCATTTAAACATTTTCTATATTTTTTACACATACAAAACACTCACCTCCTTTATCCATTTAAACATTTTCTATATTTTTTACACATACAAAACACTCACCTCCTTTATCCATTTAAACATTTTCTATATTTTTTACACATACAAAACACTCACCTCCTTTATCCATTTAAACATTTTCTATATTTTTTCCACATACAAAACACTCACCCCTTTATCCATTTAAACATTTTCTATATTTTTTACACATACAAAACACTCACCCCTTTATCCATTTAAACATTTTCTATATTTTTTCCACATACAAAACACTCACCCCTTTATCCATTTAAACATTTTCTATATTTTTTACACATACAAAACACTCACCTCCTTTATCCATTTAAACATTTTCTATATTTTTTCCACATACAAAACACTCACCCCTTTATCCATTTAAACATTTTCTATATTTTTTACACATACAAAACACTCACCTCCTTTATCCATTTAAACATTTTCTATATTTTTTCCACATACAAAACACTCACCCCTTTATCCATTTAAACATTTTCTATATTTTTTCCACATACAAAACACTCACCTCCTTTATCCATTTAAACATTTTCTATATTTTTTACACATACAAAACACTCACCTCCTTTATCCATTTAAACATTTTCTATATTTTTTCCACATACAAAACACTCACCCCTTTATCCATTTAAACATTTTCTATATTTTTTACACATACAAAACACTCACCCCTTTATCCATTTAAACATTTTCTATATTTTTTCCACATACAAAACACTCACCTCCTTTATCCATTTAAACATTTTCTATATTTTTTCCACATACAAAACACTCACCTCCTTTATCAATTTAAACATTTTCTATATTTTTTACACATACAAAACACTCACCTCCTTTATCCATTTAAACATTTTCTATATTTTTTCCACATACAAAACACTCACCTCCTTTATCAATTTAAACGTTTTCTATATTTTTTCCACATACAAAACACTCACTTCATATTTCCATTTGTAAGCTTTCTACATATTTTCTACATAAAAAATGCTCACTGTCTCTTTCCATTTGAACGTTTCCCATACTTTTTCCACATACAAAACACTCACTGTCTCTGTTTGAATGTTTCCTATATTTTTCCACATACAAAACATACATTTACTATTACCAGTCCTAATAAAAGTTTTGCATTTACCAGTATGACATGACATGCATGGTACTGTTTGCATTTACCAGTATGACATGACATGCATGGTACTGTTTGCATTTACCAGTATGACATGACATGCATGGTACTGTTTGTGATTCCATGGCACAGCTTGAAACTGCATTCTAAACAGAACCCATAACTTTTACTCGTAGTGGTAATGTATTTTTTTGATTATTTGTTGGAGATATGAACATAATTCCTGAAATTGTGTAGGAGTCATGTTTGACTTTACTAAGAAACAATACTGTAATGTCATACTTCAGTGTGATTTCTGGATTATATCATTTTCCTAAATTGTTTGACTCCGATATCTCCCACTGAACTTGGCATCCTGACTAAACAATGTATTCCATGGAAAAACATGCAAAGGTAATTTTTGAGCTATTGCAGTCTTTGTTTACATTGACAGAACATGTTATGTTTGGACCCTGTCAGTCCAGCCATGTGTTAACTTTTTCTTCACTGCATAATGTCATTTTTATATCTTTGCAAACTTTGTGAAAACCTTGCACATGGGGAATGGAAAAGGCTTGCACTTGGGGAATGGAAAAGGCTTGCACTTGGGGAATGGAAAAGGCTTGCACATGGGGAATGGAAAAGGCTTATTGTAACTGTAATGATAAAAATGTCTTTTCTACATTATATGAATTGTGTAGAAGTATAGATTGATACTCTAACACTAACCCATATCTCACAAGATATTTAAAGTTTCTATACAATAATCTAGAATAAGTAACTCCCACCACCTCCTATTCTCTTAAAGTAGTATGATCAAATAAATGTATACAACAAGACACCAGGTTTTTGGAGTAAAATATGTTTCTTTGTGAGTTCTTGCTAAGTCCAATAATGAGTATACCCTCATTGCCTTCAGACAATTACATTAAAATCTGGTAGAACATGGGGAAGGATTCATACTTTGCTCACTATGTGGATGGTGGAGATTATTTGCAAGTCATGATCTCATGGCTTCTGTTCTTCTCTTGTCTGATGCCATTAGGCATAAAATGCTTCTGTCAGCTCAACAAACTTGATAAAACTTTCTTTTGGGAGGCAAAAGCTTTCTGCTTGGCTTGATTTGGTGGATGCCTACTTTCATTTTCTTATTATCCAGGATGAATAGGAATGTTAAAGTTATATAGTTATGGATTGATGTGAAATCTCACTTTAATTGGTCTTCATGAGCCAGGAACTTAAATTGTTTGTATGTCTGTTAGGAATTAAATTATTAGGTTCTGATGGCTGTTAGGAATTAAATAATTAGGTTCTGATGGCTGTTAGGAAATAAATCATTAGGTTTGGATGTCTGTTAGGAATTAAATCATTAGGTTCTTCCTCAAGTGGCTTTGTCTGAACATCATGTATTATTTGAATGGTTGACAGTTTTGTCTCAAAAGGTGTATTAGTGATTTGAATGGTTGCACAGTTTTGTCTCCAAAGGTGTACTAGTTATTTGAATGGTTGTACAGTTTTGTATCAAAAGCTTGTATTAGTTATTTGAATGGTTGTAATTGTCACAAAAGTTGTATTAGTGATTTGAATATTTGTACTAGTTAATATTCTTGCTAAAAATGCGTTATTGTTTTATTAACGACAGACAGGACACAGATCATCCAGTGACTCAGAACAAAAGTCTCAAAGAGGGAGCACATTACGTCTATTAAACAACAACACCAACAAAGTCAAACCAATGCAAGAAGTGGACATTGAACTTCAGGTATGAATGTAATAATCATTATACTCAATACTGATGGGGGTTTAATCTTATTCTTTTAAATACTAACTACAATAAATGTAATGAAATGAATGTATATTTGATAGGGATTTGATTTGAGTATCATGGATGTGTAATCAGTGGGGATTTGATTTGAGTATCATGGGCATGTCTTTTATGGGGATTTGATTTGAGTATCATGCATCTGTATTTGATGGGGATTTGATTTGAGTATCATTGATGCATATTTGATGGAGATTTGATTTGTGTCATGGATGTTTGTTTGTTGGGGATTTCATTTGGATGTCATGGATGTGTATGTAACAGGATAGACCTGAATTAATTCTTGGATGAAAAGACAACACAATGTGATGACAGATAAAATGTTATGGAATGGTTTAATAAAAAAGTATTTGCTACAAATTTCTTTCACACTTTGAAACAAACATCTCATTCAATTACTCTATTCCAACATTCACAAATAGGAAAACAAGAAAAATGTATATGCTACAAATACAGTGATTCTTTCACACTTTGAAACATACGATTCATTGAATTACTCTATTCCAACATTCACAAATAGGAAAACAAAACAAATGTTTCAAATACAATGTATGACAGTATCATATAATTTCATATAGTTTAGTTCAATGAAAGTGAGATTCAGATAACATCATGGAATGAAAATAAGATTCAAATAATCTTCTGTAATCAAATAAGATTCAAATGATCTAATGTAATAAAAATTACCCAAATTGAAACACCAGTCAATTAGAACAAACATATGACTCGGTCATTGTACAGGCCTATGATTTGTAAATATTTTTTAAAACTTGCAAATGTTTCCCCTGACAAACCACACAGTTATCACGAACTGCTGGGTTGGCCCACACTTATATTGGCCACTTCATCGATCCACCATGCCCACATTAAAAAAATTAGTGGTTTAGTCTTTATATGGCCTTGATGACTACATCATCTTCCATATCTATATAGATGGACAGACAGTCAGACAGCCTGTTATACCTACACACACATATGTACAGATAGCACATGGTTCTCCTGAATTAGGTTGGCACACTTGTATTGGTCATGCCCACCTTTCATGGACACTGACATATGTATAGACAAATGGATAGACAGCTATAGACAGTTACAGACAACTGCAGAGAGCTGCATGCAGCTAAAATAAAAACCAAACTGGTCATTATATCAAGTATGGAATTAAAATCTATAGCAGCTTGTAATAAACCGTTCACAGTATTTCAAGTCGACATAGTGGTAAAGTCATCATTTCGTGATATGACTTTAAAAACTAAATATACTTCACATATAAAATAAAATGCAAATGTAACACTTATCTCTATGGCTGGAGAACAAGAATGGAGAATTTTCACTCCTTGACAAGATCCTGGAAAGACCAGTGTGTCAGTTCAACAATATAATTGCCTTAAATCCACAGGAGAGTGAATACTTGTCAGGGTAGAATACCCGTGTATACTGTGCTTTAAGAGAATCTTGCTACAAGCTCTCTATGATGAGATACGTGCTATTCCAATTGCTTAATGTAACAAGATAACTCGGTGGGATTTTTCAGATTCACAACAGAACACTTTTGATGATGATATAAATACAATGGTTAATAATGAATGATTTGAATGAGCAAATAAATTAATACATGCGTATGTATTTAATCCAAATATTGGATTATTAACATAATAATGCACAGATGTAATGAAGAAAAAAATACAAATTACTATACAAAAGACAAACACAAAGCTTCAGTGATTCACAGTGACTATACAATGGAAAGATGGATATAATTTTTCCGAGAGCAAACACTGTAGAATTTTACCCATGTAGTAAAATGACTTAACTCATAGTGAAATTGTGCAAATGAAAAAGGCCAGATATGTTACTTATCTTTACAATACATAAAGATACAATGGGTTTTACGAACTCCAAAATTAGCCCATGGCTACAATATTACATGCAAGGAGATACACTCCATTGTCAGAACACTTTACTTCAGCTCCACAGATGCTAAAGTTTAGCTTTACGGCTGCTACAATTCCTGTGTTTGGCTTTACAGCTTGCACCAGATAGACCTCGATTCCTCCGATACATAATACTTGGTCCCTCTAGTTACTCTGGACAACACCAGACAACACTAGATACTCCAGATACTGGACACTCCAGAGACTGGACAGCTGAAAACATATCCAGTACTGTGTACTATGTATATGACACTGGCCTAAAAACATAATAACTTAATACACGGTACATTACACAGATAATATTACTGGCACAATAATTTTCAAACAACGAGTTCAGAAATAAACCTAACCTTTCTTGATAAGAATCCTACTGTACTAAACATTTCTTAAAAGTGTAGCCTTACATTAATAATACAAAATCTATTGCTAAGTCGTAAACAAGAATATAAATGTGTGCATTATTCTGTTTAAACCAAAACTGCAAATCATGCAGAAATTGATGTGTTAGTACAATAGTGTTATCGTATATACAAGAAATTTTTAAAATTACCTATCGATACCTATATAGCTGAAAATACGCGAATCCTTATAGTAGATCACTGACTGACAAGACTTTTCATAATGTAAAGAACCTTACATGCGGTGAGGTATTTATATTACACAATATACTTTAATCACCCTCGGGTATCATTATACACTAAAAATGAAACTATAGTACATGAATTTAATAAATAAATAAATAAAAAGGGTTTATAGAATTCCCTGACACTTAATTCAAAAAACAGTTATTTACCCTAGGTAACATTGTTCAAATATACAGTGATAAATGGTCAATTTATTCTAAGGCATAACCAAGTTATTTCTTGCCTTATTCTGTGACAGAGTATTTGATGGGGAATTAATTTGGATGCCATGGATTTGTATTTGATGGGGAATTAATTTGGATGCCATGGATGTATATTTGATGGGGAATTAATTTGGATGCCATGGATGTGTATTTGATGGGGAATTAATTTGGATGCCATGGATGTGTATTTGATGGGGAATTAATTTGGATGCCATGGATGTGTATTTGATGGGGAATTAATTTGGATGCCATGGATGTGTATTTGATGGGGAATTAATTTGGATGCCATGGATGTGTATTTGATGGGGATCTGATTTGGGCATTATGGATATGTATTTGATTTTGGTATAATTTATGTGTATTTGACATGGATTTGATTTTGGTGTCATGGATGTGTATTAATTTGATTGTGGATTCCATTTGAGTATCATGGATTTGTATTTGATTGGGATTTGATATTAGTGTCATGAATGTGTATTTGATGATGATAAGATTTAGGTGCCATTAAAGTTTGTTTCTTGGGGATTTGATTTTGAATATCATGAATGTGTATTTGATGTGGATTTCATTTGAATATCATGGATTTGTATTTGATTGGGATTTCATTTGAATATCATGGATATGTATTTGATTGGGATTTGATTTCAGTGTCATGGATATGTATTTGATGGGGATGTGATTTGAGTATTGTTGATGTATATTTGATTTAGATTTTTTTGAGTGTCATGGATGTATATTTCATAGGGAATTGATTTGAGTATAATTGTGTGTATTTGAAAGGGTTTTGGTTTGATCTCAACATCCCAAAAAGTTTCTTTAGTTTTAGACATATTAACTGTAAATTTTATTGTTGCATGTAATTTGTTTAAACAGTCTATAAAATAATAAAGGTATTCTAATGAATGACTCCAAATCATAAAAATATCATCTAAAAATATTAATCTGTATTTACAAGGCATTTATTTAGAAAATCATTTTCTAATTTCCCCATAAATAAAGATGCATAAGAAAGTGTCATAGGATTATCCATTGCTGTTACAAATGTTTGGAGATAGTTTGTATTACAAATTTGAAAAAATTATTTTCAAGCAAAAGTTTTATCAAATTACAAACATAGGGTAATTTCTATTTTAAAAATACTGACATAACTTTGTTAAAGATGATTTAAATACAGTGTCATTGGTATGCATATATATATATATATATATATATATATATATATATATATATATATATATATATATATATTTGCTTACATTTATGAATAAAAGTATGTTTGCACACATGGGTGGGAGTATAGATAACAAATGCCATAAAAGTGGGAATGTAAGAGTATGAAAATACTATATGTAAATACCATTATAATTGTCTCCCCCCCACTCATTCAACATGTCTTTAAGAACAGTTTGGTGTGATTCATAAGATGTCTTTACATGTCAGACATGTCTTTAAGAATAGTTTGGTGAGATTCATAAAGTTGTCTTTACATGTAAGACATGTCTTTAAGAATAGTCAGGTGAGATTCTGGCACAAAGCAATTTTGATTAGGAATCTGTCCATGATGTTTGAAGCTTGATCATGAGCCAATATTTGCTTATTTCCTGTGGAACACAAACTCCTCTGTAAGACAGTCACATTTTTAGAGACAATGTTATAGATTTCAAATTTCCATTTAAATACTAACAGGTTGTATATGTACTTAAACTAAATGTCATGTATTATTTGACTTAAACTGATTGATTAAATACTGTAACATAGCAGCTTTAATTGGTCTGCAGGAAATGGGACAGAGTAATAGTGAGATGAAGATGACTTGGACCATAAGCCCTGGCCTGGAGTTAAAGGATGATGGCTACATTGAACTGGTCCTTAAATTTTTGAGATTGATGTGTAACGAGCAGTACAGAGGCCTGCAGGCAAGTAACAACATTATTGTACCCTTATTCTATCAACTGTATCTAGGTACAGTTTGGAACTGGCATCATTGTATTTGTCAGTAGTATCTAGGTACAGTTTGGAACTGGCATCATTGTATTTGTCAGTAGTATCTAGGTACAGTTTGGAACTGGCATCGTTGTATTTGTCAGTAGTATCTAGGTATAGTTTGGAACTGGCATCATTGTATTTATCAGTAGTATCTACGTATAGTTTGGAACTGGCATCATTGTATTTATAAGTAGTATCTAGGTACAGTTTGGAACTGGCATCATTGTATTTATCAGTAGCATCTAGGTATAGTTTGGAACTGGCATCATTGTATTTGTCAGCAGTATCTAGGTACAGTTTGGAACTGGCATCATTGTATTTGTCAGTAGTATCTAGGTACAGTTTGGAACTGGCATCATACTTGTCAGCAGTATCTAGGTACAGTTTGGAACTGGCATCATTCTATTTGTTATTAGTATCTAGGTACAGTTTGGACTTCAATATTTACAAAATTATGCCTTTATCAATCCACAGCCATTCAGTGCCAAGACGATAATTTTCTCCAGGCATGAATTGTTTGTACTCTTTAAGCTAATTACTAAAACATCATTACCTGACTTTCTGAAAAACAGTATGTAGAGCATATAAGACAGGATTTCCTGATTGTAAGGCAGCATTGCCTGGTATATTGAAAAAAACTGCATGTACAAGAAAAGGTGTTGTAAGACAGGATTACCTGACATCTTGAAAAAAGCTGTATATACACGAACAGTTGTTGTAAGACTTCTTGAAAACCTTTGTACAAGAAAAGTGTAAGGGGCCCTGAGTGGCCGAGTGGTCTAAAGCGCTCTTCGTTACGGATCACTGCCATCTCACTTCTGTCTGCATGGGTTCAAGTCTAAGATTCGGCTAATGTAGTTATGTGAGAAAGCTTGCCAGTAGCTTCTTGTGGGTCGGTGGTTCTTTCCTGGGGTTTTCCCAGGTTCTTCATCCACCAATAATACTGGATGCCATGACTTGGATGACTTATAGCCTATCATGTGCTGAAAAATGGCGTTAAACCGTACAACAACAACAACAACAACAACAACAAGAAAAGTGTGAAGTAGGACTTCTTGAAAACCTTTGTACATGAAAAGTGTGTTGCAGGACTTCTTAAAATGTTACATGCAAACAAGGATGCACCTGTTACACATAGCAGTTTTCTAAAATTCAAGATAAATTTCATTCAGTCTTTCTATTATCCCAATAGGGTCTTTAAAATGACACATTTCTTGTGGTTGTCCTGTTGTCCCAATAGTTCCATTAGAAAGATAACTTTCATGTGGTTGTCCTGGTATCCCAGTAGTTCTATTATAAAAATAAATTTCATGTGGTTGTCCAGTTAATTTCCTGATTTCCTGATTTCATCTTGACCAGTTGGTAACATGCCTGCATATAATATTCACATTTTATGTACCATAGTCACAGAGTTATAGTTTAGTCTTGCATTGTTTAGAGAAAATGAAAGATCAACACAGCATGATGTAGAGGCAGTAACATTTATTCATTGTCAGAGTTTAGTGCAAGTCAGTGTTAGAGTGATTGTGCTAATAAATCCAGAGAGATTGAAACAAATGCATTCCATGAATTCTTGTTTATTTCAAGGACTTTCTTTGTCCTTAATCACATTGAAAATCCCTATTGTTCCTTATAATGCAGGCTGTTATCACTGATTTCATTCCTGATAATGCAGGCTGTTATCACTGATTTCATTCCTGATAATGCAGGCTGTTATCACTGATTTCATTCCTTATAATTTGGTTGTCATTATCAGTCATTTCACATCTTATAATAGAGGCTGGTATCAGTGATTTGATACCTTATACTGCTGTGTGTTACCAGTGCCTTCATGCCTTATAATGCAAGCTGTTATCAGTAAGTTTATGCCTTATAATGCAGGATGTTATCAGTGATTGCATGCCTTAAAATACAGGCTGTTATATAGTAAGTTTATGCCTTATAATGCAAGCTGTTATAAGTAAGTTTATGCCTTATAATGCAGGATGTTATCAGTGATTGCATGCCTTATAATGCAGGCTGTTATATAGTAAGTTTATGCCCTATAATGCAGGCTGTTATATAGTAAGTTTATGCTCTATAATGCAAGCTGTTTTCAGTGATTTCATGCCTTATAATGCAGGTCATTATCAGCATTTGTATTCCTTATAATACACATTGTTATTAGTGATTTCATGCCTTATAATGCAGGTGATTATCAGTGTTTGTATATCTTATAATACACATTGTTATCAGTGATTGTATGGCTTATAATACACTTTGTTATCAGTGATTGTATGGCTTATAATACACATTGTTATCAGTGATTGTATGGCTTATAATACACATTGTTATCAGTGATTGTATGGCTTATAATACACGTTGTTATCAGTGATTGTATGGATTATAATACACATTGTTATCAATGATTGCATGCCTTATAATGCAGGATGCTATCAGTGATTTCATGCCTTATAATGCAGGATGTTATCAGTGTTTGTATGCCTTATAATACACAATGTTATCAGTGTTTGTATGCCTTATAATGTGGGCTGTTATCACTGATTTTATGCCTTATAATGCAGGATGTTATCAGTGATTGTATGCCTTATAATGCAGGTCATTATCAGTGTTTGTATGCCTTATAAATACACATTGTTATTTCTGATTTCATGCCTTACAATACAGGCTGTTATCAATGAATCATTGGCATATAATGCAGGCTGTTATCAGTGGTTTCATACCTTATAATGCAGGTCATGTATTTGTATGCCTTATAATACACATTGTTATCACTGATTTCATGGCTTATAATACATGCTGTTATCACTGACTCATTGCCATATAATGCAGGCTGTTATCACTGACTCATTGCCATATAATGCAGGCTGTTATCACTGACTCATTGCCATATAATTCTGCCTGTTATCAGTGATTTCATAAACTAGCTATATTTAGGCATCAAGTGTGGCACTACTTTATTTTTTAAAACTTTACTGACAGAGTAAGGTTTTTTTAGGCTGTAGTTGAGTGTACATGAGTTAAACATGCTTTAGATTGTCAAATGTCTATTTTTTGTATTATATGATAGCATGGTACATGTATCACTTTTTGTATCTGACATTGGTGTCATCATGAATGCATTCAGGTTCTTTACAAGTCATACAACACCTACTGGGACATAGTATAAACTTTGCTAATGATAGGACTTAATACTGCTTATTTTAAGAAATGCTAATTCATATTGCTTATTATATGATTGCTAATTCATATTGCTAATTTTATGAAATGCTAATTCATATTGCTTATTTTATGAAATGCTAATTCATATTGCTTATTTTATGAAATTCTAATTCATATTGCTTATTATATGAAATGCTAATTCATATTGTTTATTATATGATTGCTAATTCATATTGTTTATTTTATAAATGCTAATTCATATTGCTTATTATATAATAATAATAATAATAATAATAATAATAATAATAATAATAATAATAATAATAATAATAATGCTTTATTTATAGAGGGTGACTCATTAGTCAAGGACTATTCTCCCTTGAGGCCCTCTTAATGAAAGTATAACAAATGCACATTGTGTGAAGAAGCAATAATTAGTGCTTATATTAGCATGTTTCGTATTAAAATACTAAATTCCATTATCTGTTAGAAACACATGCATGCTCCTGATATCTCTTCTTAAATACTCTAATATTTTCAGCCGATTTTACAAGTAGTGGAAGCTTATTCCACAGAACTGTACCAGAGTTGAAATGCTAATTCATATTGTTTATTATATTATTGCTAATTCATATTGCTAATTTTATGAAATGCTAATTCATATTGCTTATTATATGATTGCTAATTCATATTGCTTATTTTATAAAATGCTAATTCATATTGCTTATTTTAAGAAATGCTAATTCATATTGCTTGTTTATGAAATACTGTTTATTGTTGCTAAAATAGCAGGCATTGGAAATTATGACTGCATATAGATTCATTATATGGTATTTTTACATTTCCTTTAGAATTATCTGCGAGACCAGCCAGACAGCATCAATTCAGTAAATCTGGTGTCAGATACAACACAGTTCCTGAGTATCTTGTACTCCAATGTGAATGAAAAGTCTGTTGGACTCATTATACAATTGTTTGACACACTGGTCAGGATCACCTCGGTCAGTATTTCTAAATTTGTTTTTAGACAGTTGTTTTAACAGATAGTGGACCACTATGTACCACCCTTAATTAGCATTGTTGGCAATATCAAAACTTGTATTCCTCAAGATTGTAGTGTGTAGTGTTATTTGGACTGTCCAACTTATAGATGTAGGTGTACTGTTGGACTTTCAGGTCAAAGTGTTATAATTATATTAATTATAGTGTTATAGTGCTTTTAATAGCACAATTCACTGACAGTATGGAAAAGGAATTGTTATTCTGCTTTTAATAGCACAATTTACTGACAGTATGGAAAAGGTATTGTTATTCTGCTTTTAATAGCACAATTTACTGACAGTATGGAAAAGGTATTGTTATTCTGCTTTTAATAGCACAATTTACTGACAGTATGGAAAAGGTATTGTTATTCTGCTTTTAATAGCACAATTTATTGACAGGATGGCAAAGGTATTGTTTTTTTGCATATAATATCAGAGTTCACTGGCAAGATGGTGAAGGTAGTGTTATTCTGCTTATAATAGTACCTTTCACTGGTAAGAAATAGACTACATATAATAACAAGGTTTACAGACAAATTGGCAAGAAGTAATGTTATATTGCATATAATGGCAAGGTTCACTAGCTATATAACCAGAAATAATGTTATAATATTTACCACATTAATCTTTAACACTGAGTAGTGAGTATTGATGAATCTTTGGTGACCTTCACCTTTCAAGGAAGATTGGGTACATTCCAGTCTAAAATTTTTAAGTGAACAGCCACTTAATTTTCTGGGATGAGGCTGGGACTTTCATTTTAGCCTGAATATTTTTCTTTAATAGACAGTTGTATTGAGTAGTAATTACCCTTTAATAGGCAGTAATATTAAGTAGTAACTACACTTTAATAGGCAGTTGTATTGTGTAGTAACTACCCTTTAATAGACAGTTGTATTGAGTAGTAACTACCCTTTAATAGGCAGTTGTATTAAGTAGTAATTACCCTTTAATAGGCAGTTATATTGAGTAGTAACTACCCTTTAATAGGCAGTTGTATTGAGTAGTAACTACCCTTTAATAGGCAGTTGTATTGAGTAGTAATTACCAGTAATATTGAGTAGTAATTACCCTTTAATAGACAGTTGTATTGAGTAGTAACTACCCTTTAATAGGCAGTTGCATTGAGTAGTAATTAGTGACTAATTACCCTTTAATAGGCAGTTGTATTGAGTAGTAACTACCCTTTAATAGGCAGTTGTATTGAGTAGTAACTACCTTTTAATAGGCAGTTGTATTGAGTAGTAACTACCCTTTAATAAGCAGTTGTATTGAATAGTGACTACCCAGTAACAAACAGTTGTATTGAGTATTAATTACCTGTTAATAGGCAGTTATATTGAATAGTGACTGCCCTTTAACATCTAGTGATATTGAGAAGTGACTGACCTTTAACAGACAATTTTATTGAGTTGTGGCTGACCTTTAACATCTAGTGATATTGAGAAGTGACTGACCTTTAACATCTAGTGATATTGAGTAGTGACTGACCTTTAACATCTAGTGACATTGAGTAGTGACTGACCTTTAACAGACAGTTCTGTTGAGTAGTGACTGACCTTTAACAGACAGTTTTATTGAGTAGTGACTGACCTTTAACAGACAGTTTTATTGAGTAGTGACTGACCTTTAACAGACAGTTTTATTGAGTAATGACTGACCATTAACAGACAATTTTATTGTGTAGTAATTACCATTTAATAGTCAGTAGTGACTGACCTTTAACAGACAGTTTTATTGAGTAGTGATTACTTTTTAATGGATAGTTGTATTGAGAAGTAATTACCCTTTAACATATAGTGATATTGAATAGTAACAACCCTTCAACAGACCAGGAAGGCTTGGTGGACAAAAGGAGACAAAATAAATTTAATCTTTTTATTATGTTTATATTTAATGTTACTTATTGGACTGCATTCATATTTTATGTCTTTTTATGAGAAGAAAAATTTAACAATCTGCACAATGTTTATGGAGCTTTTATTGACAATGAAATTAAAAACAACATGATTTCATTTTCAGGGCGACTTGGTAAACCAGGCCACAGTGTTTGATAATAAGATCTGTGACTATATAACCCACATCCTACGCTTAGGAGACTACAGAGACTGCTCCACCAGAGATGTGTGTACATTTTTATTAATATTGGAATTGTTATTTACAATAATTTCTACAAGATATAAATAATTTCCACTTTATGTAGTTCATTATATCCTACATTATGATAACATTATGGGTAATTTGAGATGTTTTGTTCTGTCCATACATTTGTGTTTCTGTCCCAAAATTATAGCATATAAGCCATATAATATAACCTATTAGAACCATGACATTTCACAAGATATGCTGCTTTCATTTTTAAGCCACTACAGCAAATTTTCATATTTTTTAAACACAATTTTAAAACTTTTTGAACATGTATATTTTTACATTGACCATGTTGACACAATTCAGCAACAAGCAGTTGTGTCAAAAATACAAAATGTTACATTTATAATTTTAATTGTGTTTTTGTGTATATAAAATGACAAGATTTCTAGCCAGTGGACATTTTTATTTGCTTTACACATTCTTTTAATGTTTATAGATACCATTTAATTAACAAAAGCCTTAGCAAACACCTAGCAATAACCACTTTTGGTAATCAAATGAAATTCAGACAGCAGAAATTGAAGTAAATGAGGATGACCTCACCCATAGGCTCATATGTATATGTATATATATATATATATATATAACATTATATTGCTATGTTAAGCTGTTTCACAGTTAATACAAATAATACCATGTCTTTGTTTTACCAGATCTACAGACTAAAATGGTCAATTGGGACCCTAGTTAAGATCTTAACAGAGGAGAATCCAAAAGTAAAGGATGGTGATGTCAATGTAGAATTACCTAAGGTACAACTTTAAATATATAATCAGTTTAAATATGTAATCACTCTAATATGTAATCACTTTAAATATATAATCACTTTAAATATGTATTTCACTCTAATATGTAATCACTCTAATATGTAATCACTTTAAATATGTAATCACTCTAATATGTAATCACTTTAAATATGTAATCACTCTAATATGTAATCACTTTAAATATGTAATCACTCTAAATATGTTATCACTTTAAATCTGTGATCACTTTAAATCTGTGATCAATCTGTGATCACTTTAAATCTGTGATCACTTTAAATCTGTGGTCACTTTAAATCTGTGATCACTTTAAATCTGTGATCACTTTTAATATGTAATCACTCTATATTTGTAATCACTTTCAATATGTAATGCTCTAAGCATGTTATCACTGTAAACATGTAATCACTCTAAATATGTAATCACTCGCTAAACATGTAATCACTCTAAATATGTAATCACTCGCTAAATATGTAATCACTCTAAATATATAATCACTTTAAAAATTTTGCTTGTGATAAATTTTAAACAAGCTGATATTGAAATATGTGTTGGTTGTGTACATTTTAATATAAACATAGGTCAGTTGGATTTCTTGCACTATGTTAGATATTTAGACAGTTTTGTTGAGACAGAAAAAAAGACTGCATATTTATTCCAATCAGAAACAGGAAATGTGCCTGTACCATGTGCAAGGATTATCAGAGGGCTAAACAATTATTCATTCATGTATAAAAATATATCTGACAGTGATAGATAACATCATTATTTTGGCATGTATCTGTCTGAAGAAGTTAAGCAGATAACAAATAGCGGCTCATTTATAAAAGTTAAAAATATTTGGGTTGTTTAATAAAGTGAAGTATGAGATAATCTGGACCTAAGATTAAGCCATGTATTACATTGATTGGTCTCATGATCCATAATCTCATGCTATTATTAAGCCATGTATTACATTGATTGGTCTCATGATCCATAATATCATGCTATTATTAAGCCATGTATTACATTGATTGGTCTCATGATCCATAATCTCATGCTATTATTAAGCCATGTATTACATTGATTGGTCTCATGATCCATAATCTCATGCTATTATTAAGCCATGTATTACATTGATTGGTCTCATGATCCATAATATCATGCTATTATTAAGCCATGTATTACATTGATTGGTCTCGTGATCCATAATCTCAAACTAATGTTTTTCTTGAAATTAAAATTAAAACTTTAGCAATGACGTGATATGAACAACCTTGGTTACAAAGTGGCATACAGTAATTTGACTTTTTGTTGCTCATGTAACCCATGAGGTTTCATGGTAATGTGACTAAGCACTGCTGCATAAGAAAGCTGATTTAAAAAAAAAATAGTTACTGCATAATCAGTTCTTATGTTGAATTACAAAAGTTGAAAATTGAATTGTTAAATCTGAGAAATCGCAGACTATTAAATCAGGAACTGATAGGAACACAGCTTTTATTGAATGTAAATTTTATACATTAATAAGTACATGTATTTGTCTGGAAAAGTAATTATTCAGCATAATTCTAGCATTCAACCAAGAGACAAAATCTGCGGTTATAACCTGAATTCATTATTTTATCAATTTATTTTATTTCATACTATATCTGGAATATACTTTGAGACTATCACACGTCAAGCTCTTTAACTTGAAGAATATTTCATCTGTAATCATCTCTTTGGGAGGCAATGATGTCTTAGGTTGATTAGCGATTTCTGGAAATGCTCAACCATTGGATTCTGCACGTCAGAAATCTATGATAATTGGGGCAGCTTGATCAATAGCAGACTGCTGCAGTTAGTAGATTTACACTGCTCATGCACTTTGATGACTGTCATGGTGTAGTCTGCAATGACTGTCAATAGTATAGTCTATGATGACTGTCATTGTATAGTCTATGATGATTGTCATAGTATAGTCTATGATGACTGTCATTGTATAGTCTTTAATGACTATCACTGTATAATTTATGATGAGTGTCATAGTATAGTCAATGATGACTGTTATTTTATCATTTATGATGACTGTCATAGTGTAGTCTATGATGACTATCATAGTATAGTCTATGATGATGGTCAAATTGTAGTCAATGATGACTAAATTCAGAGTATAGTCTGTGACCAGGTATTATATTATGTGATCACACATTGGCACACCACACATAATTATCACAGATTTCTGATATCCTGGTTACATGGTCTGCCCAACTTAAATCCTGGTTACATGGCCTACACATCTGACATCCTGTTCACATGGCCTTCCAATGGGACATCCTGGTTGAATGGCCTGCCCATCTGAGATCCTAGTTACATTGCCTGCCCATCTGAGATCCTGGTTACATTGCCTGCCCATGGGACATCCTGGTTGCATGGCCTGCCCATCTGAGATCCTGGTTACATGGCCTGCCCATCTGAGATCCTGGTTACATGGCCTGCCCATCTGACATCCTGGTTACATGGCCTGCCCATCTCATTTGTGATTTCATCAGCTGAGTATACAAACTTGAACTGCTTGCCTTTGTGAGATCTTTAGTTTCTAAGACACCATCCTTCCATCTGATTCTTCTCAATTTCTTCTGGTAGTCCCATCAAAATGTTTCAGCTTCCTCACATGGTATCTTTATGCCATCCAAGAATTGCATATCTAAAGCATGGTCAGCAACACAGTGACTTCATTTTGTTGGTAGACTGGTGTCTCTTTGTCCCCAACACAATTTTGCATAATCTACCAAAGGCTGCACATGCTTAAGCAATTCTGGCATCAGTTTCATCATCATTGTCAAGTGCATATAACTCTGCACTGCTGAGATAGTTAAACTAGTCCACTGCCAGGAAGATTAAATTGATGGCTCTATGTAGGGCTTTCCTGATGTATTACCTCAGTCTTGTTGATACTGACTGTGAGACAAAAAATTGTCACAAGACGAAGCAAGATGCCTAATACCCTGTTGCATGCCAGTCTCAGAATTGGCATTCAGGGAACAGTCATCAGCAATTAGGAGATCATAAACAGTCACTTCCTGTAACTTCATCTTTGTTTCATAAAACATTATCAGTATCCAAGCTTAATTGTATTTTAAAACAAGAAACATTATAAGGATACAAAATGTATGTGGTCATCGGCTGAAAACATATCATAAACAAAATATCAATGGAATAAATTTACTAGGTCTTAAGCAGGAATATCTTATGTTTATTGCTATGGTTTTTTTTATAACCATTACCGTGTGTTCATTATGAGTCATTTCCCTTTCAGGAACTGATGGACTGCCTTGATACAGACATATTGGTCACAGTGATGGTGGAGGCATACAGTGACTTAAAAGTAATACCAATATTCATAAACATTTTTGATAAGTCCTGAACACTTTCATAAGTCCTGGACGTTTTGTATAAGTTTTAAACAATTGGATGTCATGAACACTTAATGTTTATCCTGAACATTTGTATATGTCCTAAACAAAATGATAAGTCTTGATAATAATTTGATAAGTCCTGAACATTTTTGATAAGTTCTGAACAGCTTGATAAATCATTTATAGTTTGATAAGTCCTGAACATTTTTGATAAGTTCTGAACATTTTTGATAAATCCTGAACATTTTTAATAAGTGCTGAACACTTTGATAAATCATAAATAGTCTGATAAGTCATAAACCGTTTGATATGTCCTGAACAATTTGATAAGTCCTGACATTGTTGTGATAATTCCTGAACAGTTTGATAATCCTGAACAATTTGATAAATCATGAACAATTTGATAAATCATGAACTGTCTGATAAGTCCTAACAACATTGTGATGAGTCCCGAACATTTTTGCAGCGTAAGGAGAAGGACTTTAAGGAGAATGAGAATTTGGTGACAGAAGTTGGCTTCCTGTATTTCCACATTATCAAGAGAAAGATGGACCTTAAAAAAGACCTCACACTTGAAGGTAAAATATTTCAGCATGAAAAAAATATGCATTATATTTTTCCACAATTCTGAAATGGTGAAGATTACTGACATTTAGATGTTGGTGATTATTTTGCTGTCAAGTTACCAAGAGTGATAAAAGATGTGTATAGACATAAGGCATTTCATTACTTTATTGCTATAAAAGATGTGTATTGACATAAGGCATTCCATTACTTTATTGCTATAAAAGATGTGTATTGACATAAGGCATTCCATTACTTTATTGCTATAAAAGATGTGTATAGACATAAGGCATTTCATTACTTTATTGCTATAAAAGATGTGTATAGACATAAGGCATTTCATTACTTTATTGCTATAAAAGATGTGTATAGACATAAGGCATTTCATTACTTTATTGCTATAACACAATAGGAACCTAGAAAAATCAATTCAAAATGTCAAGGAATCTTTAATAAAAGTGTTCTGTTGTGACCTGAAAGCATCTTGAGAAGTCCTGCTTGTTCAAGCATACATTTTTCAATTCAACCAAATTCTAATGTATTTGGTATGTAAATTGTATACCATATACCTATATCCATAGTGATTTTTAAAGTTAGAAGCATTTTTTTAAACAGTAGGAGCAATTCTGATATTTATAAATGGCTATCTGAAAGTGCCAAGACATCATATGAACCACACACACATTAAACCTACATAAAAGGGCCAAAACATGGTATGGATGGCTGACACGACAAACCACACACACATTAAACCTACTTAAAAGGACCTAAACATGGTATGGATGGCTGACATGACAAACCACACACACATTAAACCTACTTAAAAGGCCCAAAACATGGTATGGATGGCTGACACGACAAACCACACACACATTAAACCTACTTAAAAGGCCCAAAACATGGTATGAATGGCTGACACGACAAACCACACACACATTAAACCTACTTAAAAGGGCCAAAACACAATAATCTAAATCAACAAATTCCCAGATGAGTTCAATCAAGAAAGTAGCATTAAATCAGCAAGATCGGAAGCATAAATTGGCATGGTCTCAGATGAGTTCAATCAAGAAAGTAGCATTAAATATGCAAGATCGGAAGCGTAAATTGGCAAGGTCTCAGATGAGTTCAATGACCAGCATAACCTGAAATCAACATCTTAAACAAGTTAATGAATACAGTATTCTTAACATGACAAGACCTCATATAAGTTATGCAATCAGCAAAAAAGCCATATAAGAATCTGAACAAAGCAGCCCTAAATCTATTCAATCTCAGATGATTTTTAATAACTAGCAATATCTGCATATATGAAATTATATTGAAACAAATTGGAGGGGGGTATGGAAAAACTTGTGTAAATGTAATAATAAATATAAAGAATTGGTCAAGGTCAGGATCTTTTTAAATTTGACTATGAAATTGTGATATTATGCTTAATAAAAGAATTCTGACTAAACATGAATGTATTCATTGGATTATGTGTAACATATGCAAAACACAAATGCTATTATATGAAACTTGTATGCAGCTTTACTTCAAAGAGCTCAGATGAGTTTGGTAACCACCAAAGTTCCAAATATTATTGAGATGATCAAAGCTTGGAATAGGCTGTATTTGGTTTCCACTTAGCTCAAACTGATCAGCTTGGACTTGGCTGTACAGTCCTACCCGTTTATCTCGACATCCTCGGGACCGAGAAAATATTGTCGAGATAAGCGGATGTCGAGATAAGTGTTTGGGGGGGGGGGGTCTGCAAAAGAAAAATGCATGTTAAATTCTTCAGTAAGGGGTAATAACCGGTCATCAGTATTTACACTTTGAAAAAAACAATGTAAATTTTTAGTATGTGGGGACAAAACTAGAGTGAAATACACATGTATATTGACAAATAACATTTTGGTTACCTTTGTGAAATAAAGTCCACAATAAAATATTGCATCTGTCAAATCCTGATATGAAAAACATGAGAGATTCAATGTCAGCATTAGCACGTGTTTGTCTAGTTGTTAGTTGCATGCTTCAAGTACATGTACTTAAATCAGCCTAGATATTGGTCAGTCTGTTCCCATGTTATTGAGGGTACCAAGGGGATAGGGCTATTCACAGGGAAATGAAAAACTGTCAACAGTACATGTATTCTCCACAAATACTTTTGTATCTGATGTTATGACGAACATTAAAGCGACTGCACCAACCACTTGTTGCAGTGAAGTTCTCCACACTAAGCTTTTTCGATAATGCTTAATTGAACCGTGAACCGTTTAGATGCTTCCTCCACGTCTTCAAATGTACCAGTCTTGCTTCTTCCTTAGAGGAGCGCAGTTACCTTCAACTTAGTCTTTCTTTATAGACTCTGCAGCTTTCATCCTTCCTGGACGTGTTAATTTTAAATGAAAAAATTTCACAGACCTCTTTGCGAGATGTTCATCCCTTAACTTCATTAACAGCCAGATATTTAGTTTCCAAAGACTGTAAATTTAATTTGCGTTTTACCCTTCTGTCGGTAGCCATCGTAAATGTAAATAAAATTTAAAACGAAACTTTCACAGTGAAAATCACCGATCACTTTCAAAGGTTTTGGAAATGTGTAATCCGTATTTTCACACAATTTTTATATATGGGATTCAGAAAATCACGTATACAGGAGTCCTCTGTACACATCAATTTCCTGGACGGCAAATTTAAGAACTTGCTAGTCCTGCTTCGACCACCTGTTGATTGGGAAATTGTGTTCATCAATTGATCCTTTTCGCTGTGCTGATATATTTACAATCAGAAAATTCAGTGGCTGAAAGACCCACAGATGTACATGCTGTCATTGTAAGAGTACATTTGAATAACATGATTCACAAGCTAGGCGGCAAGATCAAAGACTTAACTAGCTGCAGAGTGGTGAGAAAATGTGCTGCTATGGGTTTGTTTGTTTTTTTCATCTGACCGCGACATTAGAGCCTGGCGGCAAGATCAACTAATTGTTGAACAAAGTAATGGTCTTAATTGGCAGCTTGTCGACATAAATGTTTTGAAAACAAAGGATTTGTTCAAGCTGGGACCAAGGGCTTCTGTCGACATATACGTTTTTCTTTTATCTCGACGTCGACATAGGCATGACAATTTGATAGTAATAGTAGACCATGGGACCAGGACTTTGCTTTTTTGTCGACATAGGCGGCTTGTCGAGATAAGCGATGTCGATATAAAAGGGTAGGACTGTAATTGGTGTCCACTTAGCTCAAACTGATCAAAGCTTGGACTAGGCTGTTTCTGCTCAGCACAGACTGGGTTTTATTGAGGACTTGGTGAAACATTACTCCAAGCATTTTTGACACAAATGTGTACAGTTTAAAACATTACATATTAATTTACTACTCTTTGCATATGAATGTGGATTCTTTGAATGTGGATTCATTGAATATGGATTCTTTGAATGTGGATTCTTTGAATGTGGATCCTTTAAATGTGAATTCTTTAGAGTGTTACCATGGATTCAGAATAAAACAAGATTATATTTTTTAGAAAAGAGGGAAAGTTTTTTAATGAAAAACATAAAAACTTGATATATCTTAAGAGTCATATTAGTAAAATATTAATGCTTTGGTTTCATTTCAATTTATTACAAAAATTATGTCATATTAGTAAACTTTTAATGGTGTGGATTCATTTCAAGTTATTACAAAAGTTATGGAACATTAATAAAATATTTATGTCATGGTTTCATTGCAAATTATTACAAAAGTTATGTAACATTAGTAAAACATTTATTCTGTGGTTTTGTTGCAGATTATTACAAAAGTTATGTAACATTAGTAAAATATTTATGCCATGCTTTCTTTGCAAACTATAACAAAACTTATGTAACATTAGTAAGATAATTATGCTATGGTTTCATTGCAGATTATTACAAAAGTTATGTAACATTAGTAAGATATTTATGCCATGGTTCCATTGCAGATTATTACAAAAGTTATGTAACATTAGTAAGATATTTATGCCATGGTTCCATTGCAGATTATTACAAATGTTTTGTAACATTAGTAAGATATTTATGTCATGGTTTCATTGCAAATTATTATAAAGTTATGTAACAAAAAACAATTAGTACAACATGTATTATGTAGTTTCATTGCAAATTATTACAAAAAGTATGTAACATTAGTAAAACATTTAATCTGTGGTTTCATTGCAAACTATTACAAAATTTATGTAAAATATTTCTGCCATGGTTTCATTGCAAATTATTACAAAAGTTATGCTCATCTGAGATCAACACTGAGTGCCACTTTGGGAATTTGAAATGTTTCTAGCTTACTTTTCCATAATAAATCCTATCTATGAAACTAAGTGTTTTATGCACCTTATACTCCTTTCACTTGCTTCCATGTTACCACTGATTACATTTATAAAATATTATGACAAGCCATTGTGTTGGATAATTTAATTTCTGTATTACATATTCTTAGTGTTGTCAGTGTTCAATTAGTCAACTAATCTGAGATGGCTTAACACACAAACAGCTCTTATTCATGCAGGTTTTACAAGAATTTTAACATTTTTATTCTTTCTTCTTTACATGATAGGATACAAAAGACTAATTAACTTGATAATTCATTAACTATTTAACATTATAATACAATGCAGATCAACTTTTAATTGATTATACCATTTCAAAAGTCAGAGATAAAAGACCCAGTTGGTACATACAGTCAAAACCAGTTATCTCATCAGTTATGTTGAGGGTGTAAAAATATTGTTGACATAAAAAAGCTCAAAGATATTAGGGTTCATAAAAACTGGTAATGTAATTTTAAACATGCCCTTGACCTTTATTCTTGTCTCTTACTTTGAGATTTACTGGACCATTGCTGAGAAACAAGTCATTGTTTTGGGATTTGTAATTGCTATGTTTGTTTACAGATTTACTTTAATAACAAGTGTGATGATTTCATTTTACACAGAATAATTCAGATTCCAGCTGTACATACATAACTGTGTTCATAGTTGACAGACATTATAACAAAGGAAATTAGTGTAGAAATGACATTGTGTTCTTAGTTGACAGACATTATAACAAAGGAAGTTAGTGTAGAAATGACATTGTGTTCTTAGTTGACAGACATTATAACAAAGGAAGTTAGTGTAGAAATGACATTGTGTTCATAGTTGACAGACATTATAACAAAGGAAATTAATGTAGAAATGACATTGTGTTCTTAGTTGACAGACATTATAACAAAGGAAATTAGTCTAGAAATGGCATTGTGTTTTTAATTGACAGACATTATAACAAAGGAAGTTAGTGTAGAAATGACATTGTGTTCATAGTTGACAGACATTATAACAAAGGAAATTAATGTAGAA
This sequence comes from Unio pictorum, assembly GCA_030141615.1. NCBI lineage: Eukaryota > Metazoa > Mollusca > Bivalvia > Unionida > Unionidae > Unio > Unio pictorum. Next base: position 1,479,856 of record JARLTB010000141.1, on the reverse strand, counting down.
ATGACATTGTGTTCTTAGTTGACAGACATTATAACAAAGGAAATTAGTGTAGAAATGACATTGTGTTCTTAGTTGACAGACATTATAACAAAGGAAATTAGTGTAGAAATGGCATTGTGTTCTTAATTGACAGACAATATAAAAAAGGAAATTAGTCTAGAAATGACATTGTGTTCTTAGTTGACAGACATTATAACAAAGGAAATTAGTGTAGAAATGACATTGTGTTCTTAGTTGACAGACATTATAACAAAGGAAATTAGTATAGAAATGGCATTGTGTTTTTAATTGACAGACATTATAGCAAAGGAAATTAGTGTAGAAATGACATTGTGTTCATAGTTGACAAACATTATAACAGAGGAAATTAGTGTAGAAATGATATTGTGTTCATAGTTGACAGACATTATAACAAAGGAAGTTAGTCTAGAAATGACATTGTGTTCATAGTTGATAGACATTATAGCAAAGGAAATTAGTGTAGAAATGACATTGTGTTCTTAGTTGACAGACATTATAACAAAGGAAATTAGTGTAGAAATGACATTGTGTTTTTAATTGACAGACATTATAGCAAAGGAAATTAGTGTAGAAATGACATTGTGTTCATAGTTGACAGACATTATAACAAAGGAAATTAGTGTAGAAATGGCATTGTGTTCTTAGTTGACAGACATTATAACAAAGGAAGTTAGTGTAGGTGTAGAAATGGCATTGTGTTCTTAGTTGACAGACATTATAACAAAGGAAGTTAGTGTAGAAATGATATTGTGTTCATAGTTGACAGACATTATAGCAAAGGAAGTTAGTCTAGAAATGACATTGTGTTCTTAGTTGACAGACATTATAACAAAGGAAGTTAGTGTAGAAATGACATTGTGTTTTTAATTGACAGACATTATAGCAAAGGAAATTAGTGTAGAAATGACATTGTGTTCATAGTTGACAGACATTATAACAAAGGGAAATTAGTGTAGAAATGATATTGTATTCATAGTTGACAGACATTATAACAAAGGAAGTTAGTCTAGAAATGACATTGTGTTCATAGTTGATAGACATTATACCAAAGGAAATTAGTGTAGAAATGACATTGTGTTCATAGTTGACAGACATTATAACAAAGGAAATTAGTGTAGAAATGGCATTGTGTTCTTAGTTGACAGACATTATAACAAAGGAAATTAGTGTAGAAATTGCATTGTGTTCTTAGTTGACAGATCATTGTGTTCTTAGTTGACAGACATTATAAAAAAGGAAGTTAGTGTAGAAATGGCATTGTGTTCTTAGTTGACAGACATTATAACAAAGGAAGTTAGTGTAGAAATGGCATTCTGTTTTTAATTGACAGACATTATAACAAAGGAAATTAGTGTAGAAATGACATTGTGTTCTTAGTTGACAGATCATTGTGTTCTTAGTTGACAGACATTATAACAAAGGAAATTAGTGTAGAAATGACATTGTGTTCTTAGTTGACAGATCATTGTGTTCTTAGTTGACAGACATTATAACAAAGGAAGTTAGTGTAGAAATGACATTGTGTTCTTAGTTGACAGATCATTGTGTTCTTAGTTGATAGACATTATAACAAAGGAAATTACTGTAGAAATGACATTGTGTTCTTAGTTGACCGACATTATAACAAAGGAAGTTAGTGTAGAAATGGCATTGTGTTCTTAGTTGACTGATCATTGTGTTCTTAATTGACAGACATTATAAGAAAGGAAATTAGTGTAGAAATGACATTGTGTTCTTAGTTCACAGACATTATAACAAAGGAAATTAGTGTAGAAATGACATTGTATTCATAGTTGACAGACATTATAACAAAGGAAGTTAGTGTAGAAATGACATTGTGTTCTTAGTTGACAGACATTATAACAAAGGAAGTTAGTGTAGAAATGACATTGTGTTCATAGTTGACAGACATTATAACAAAGGAAATTAATGTAGAAATGACATTGTGTTCTTAGTTGACAGACATTATAACAAAGGAAATTAGTCTAGAAATGGCATTGTGTTTTTAATTGACAGACATTATAACAAAGGAAGTTAGTGTAGAAATGACATTGTGTTCATAGTTGACAGACATTATAACAAAGGAAATTAATGTAGAAATGACATTGTGTTCTTAGTTGACAGACATTATAACAAAGGAAATTAGTGTAGAAATGACATTGTGTTCTTAGTTGACAGACATTATAACAAAGGAAATTAGTGTAGAAATGGCATTGTGTTCTTAATTGACAGACATTATAACAAAGGAAATTAGTCTAGAAATGACATTGTGTTCTTAGTTGACAGACATTATAACAAAGGAAATTAGTGTAGAAATGACATTGTGTTCTTAGTTGACAGATCATTGTGTTCTTAGTTGACAGACATTATAACAAAGGAAGTTAGTGTAGAAATGACATTGTGTTCTTAGTTGACAGACATTATAACAAAGGAAGTTAGTGTAGAAATGACATTGTGTTCATAGTTGACAGACATTATAACAAAGGAAATTAATGTAGAAATGACATTGTGTTCTTAGTTGACAGACATTATAACAAAGGAAATTAGTCTAGAAATGGCATTGTGTTTTTAATTGACAGACATTATAACAAAGGAAGTTAGTGTAGAAATGACATTGTGTTCATAGTTGACAGACATTATAACAAAGGAAATTAGTGTAGAAATGACATTGTGTTCTTAGTTGACAGACATTATAACAAAGGAAATTAGTATAGAAATGGCATTGTGTTTTTAATTGACAGACATTATAGCAAAGGAAATTAGTGTAGAAATGACATTGTGTTCATAGTTGACAAACATTATAACAGAGGAAATTAGTGTAGAAATGATATTGTGTTCATAGTTGACAGACATTAAAGCAAAGGAAATTAGTGTAGAAATGTCATGGTGTTCTTAGTTGACAGACATTATAACAAAGGAAATTAGTGTAGAAATGGCATTGTGTTTTTAATTGACAGACATTATAGCAAAGGAAATTAGTGTAGAAATGGCATTGTGTTCTTAGTTGACAGACATTATAACAAAGGAAGTTAGTGTAGGTGTAGAAATGGCATTGTGTTCTTAGTTGACAGACATTATAACAAAGGAAGTTAGTGTAGAAATGATATTGTGTTCATAGTTGACAGACATTATAGCAAAGGAAGTTAGTCTAGAAATGACATTGTGTTCTTAGTTGACAGACATTATAACAAAGGAAGTTAGTGTAGAAATGACATTGTGTTTTTAATTGGCACACATTATAGCAAAGGAAATTAGTGTAGAAATGACATTGTGTTCATAGTTGACAGACATTATAACAAAGGAAATTAGTGTAGAAATGGCATTGTGTTTTTAATTGACAGACATTATAGCAAAGGAAATTAGTGTAGAAATGACATTGTGTTCATAGTTGACAGACATTATAAGAAAGGGAAATTAGTGTAGAAATGATATTGTATTCATAGTTGACAGACATTATAACAAAGGAAGTTAGTCTAGAAATGACATTGTGTTCATAGTTGATAGACATTATACCAAAGGAAATTAGTGTAGAAATGACATTGTGTTCATAGTTGACAGACATTATAACAAAGGAAATTAGTGTAGAAATGGCATTGTGTTCTTAGTTGACAGACATTATAACAAAGGAAATTAGTGTAGAAATTGCATTGTGTTCTTAGTTGACAGATCATTGTGTTCTTAGTTGACAGACATTATAAAAAAGGAAGTTAGTGTAGAAATGGCATTGTGTTCTTAGTTGACAGACATTATAACAAAGGAAGTTAGTGTAGAAATGACATTGTGTTCTTAGTTGACAGATCATTGTGTTCTTAGTTGACAGACATTATAACAAAGTAAATTAGTGTAGAAATGACATTGTGTTCTTAGTTGACAGATCATTGTGTTCTTAGTTGACAGACATTATAACAAAGGAAGTTAGTGTAGAAATGACATTGTGTTCTTAGTTGACAGATCATTGTGTTCTTAGTTGATAGACATTATAACAAAGGAAATTACTGTAGAAATGACATTGTGTTCTTAGTTGACCGACATTATAACAAAGGAAGTTAGTGTAGAAATGGCATTGTGTTCTTAGTTGACTGATCATTGTGTTCTTAATTGACAGACATTATAAGAAAGGAAATTAGTGTAGAAATGACATTGTGTTCTTAGTTCACAGACATTATAACAAAGGAAATTAGTGTAGAAATGACATTGTATTCATAGTTGACAGACATTATAACAAAGGAAGTTAGTGTAGAAATGATATTGTGTTCATAGTTGACAGACATTATAACAAAGGAAGTTAGTCTAGAAATGACATTGTGTTCTTAGTTGACAGACATTATAACAAAGGAAGTTAGTGTAGAAATGACATTGTGTTTTTAATTGACAGACATTATAGCAAAGGAAATTAGTGTAGAAATGACATTGTGTTCATAGTTGACAGACATTATAGCAAAGGAAATTAGTGTAGACATGACATTGTGTTCATAGTTGAGAAACATTATAACAGGGGAAATTAGTGTAGAAATGATATTGTGTTCATAGTTGACAGACATTATAACAAAGGAAGTTAGTCTAGAAATGACATTGTGTTCATAGTTGATAGACATTATAGCAAAGGAAATTAGTGTAGAAATGTCATTGTGTTCTTAGTTGACAGACATTATTACAAAGGCAGTTAGTGTAGAAATGACATTGTGTTTTTAATTGACAGACATTATAGCAAAGAAAATTAGTGTAGAAATGACATTGTGTTCATAGTTGACAGACATTATAACAAAGGAAATTAGTGTAGAAATGGCATTGTTTTCTTAGTTGACAGACATTATAACAAAGGAAATTAGTGTAGAAATGGCATTGTGTTCTTAGTTGACAGATCATTGTGTTCTTAATTGACAGATATTATAACAAAGGAAGTTAGTGTAGAAATGGCATTGTGTTCTTAGCTGACAGACATTATAACAAAGGAAGTTAGTGTAGAAATGATATTGTGTTCATAGTTGACAGACATTATAACAAAGGAAGTTAGTCTAGAAATGACATTGTGTTCTTAGTTGACAGACATTATAACAAAGGAAGTTAGTGTAGAAATGACATTGTGTTTTTAATTGACAGACATTATAGCAAAGGAAATTAGTGTAGAAATGACATTGTGTTCATAGTTGACAGACATTATAACAAAGGAAATTAGTGTAGAAATGGCATTCTGTTTTTAATTGACAGACCTTATAGCAAAGGAAATTAGTGTAGAAATGACATTGTGTTCATAGTTGACAGACATTATAACAAAGGGAAATTAGTGTAGAAATGAAATTGTGTTCATAGTTGACAGACATTTTAACAAAGGAAGTTAGTCTAGAAATGACATTATGTTCATAGTTGATAGACATTATACCAAACGAAATTAGTTTAGAAATGTCATTGTGTTCTTAGTTGACAGACATTATAACAAAGGAAGTTAGTGTAGAAATGGCATTGTGTTTTTAATTGACAGACATTATAGCAAAGGAAATTAGTGTAGAAATGACATTGTGTTCATAGTTGACGAACATTATAACAATGGAAATTAGTGTAGAAATGGCATTGTGTTCTTAGTTGACAGACATTATAACAAAGGAAATTAGTGTAGAAACGGCATTGTGTTCTTAGTTGACAGATCATTGTGTTCTTAATTGACAGACATTATAACAAAGGAAGTTAGTGTAGAAATGGCATTGTGTTCTTAGTTGACAGACATTATAACAAAGGAAGTTAGTGTAGAAATGACATTGTTTTCTTAGTTGACAGATCATTGTGTTCTTAGTTGACAGACATTATAACAAAGGAAATTAGTGTAGAAATGACATTGTGTTCTTCGTTGACAGATCATTGTGTTCTTAGTTGACAGACATTATAACAAAGGAAGTTAGTGTAGAAATGTCATTGTGTTCTTAGTTGACAGATCATTGTGTTCTTAGTTGACAGACATGATAACAAAGGAAATTAGTGTAGAAATGACATTGTGTTCTTAGTTAACCGATATTATAACAAAGGAAGTTAGTGTAGAAATGGCATTGTGTTCTTAGTTGACAGATCATTTTGTTCTTAATTGACAGACATTATACCAAAGGAAATTAGTGTAGAAATGACATTGTGTTCTTAGTTGACAGATCATTGTGTTCTTAGTTGACAGACATTATAACAAAGGAAGTTAGTGTAGAAATGACATTGTGTTCTTAGTTGACAGATCATTGTGTTCTTAGTTGACACACATTATAACAAAGGAAATTAGTGTAGAAATGATATTGTGTTCTTAGTTGATTGACATTTTAACAAAGGAAGTTAGTGTAGAAATGGCATTGTGTTCTTAGTTGACAGATCATTGTGTTCTTAGTTGACAGACATTATAACAAAGGAAATTAGTGTAGAAATGACATTGTGTTCTTAGTTGACAGACATTATAACAAAGGAAGTTAGTGTAGAAATGACATTGTGTTCTTAGTTGACAGATCATTGTGTTCTTAGTTGACAGACATTATAACAAAGGAAGTTAGTGTAGAAATGGCATTGTGTTCTTAGTTGACAGACATTATAACAAAGGAAGTTAGTGTAGAAATGACATTGTGTTCTTAGTTGACAGATCATTGTGGTCTTAGTTGACAGACATTATAACAAAGGAAGTTAGTGTAGAAATGACATTGTGCTCTTAGTTGACTGATCATTGTGTTCATAGTTGACAGACATTATAACAAAGGAAATTAGTGTAGAAATGACATTGTGTTCTTAGTTGACCGACATTATAACAAAGGAAGTTAGTGTAAAAATGGCATTGTGTTCTTAGTTGACAGATCATTGTGTTCTTAATTGTCAGACATTATACCAAAGGAAATTAGTGTAGAAATGACATTGTGTTCTTAGTTGACAGACATTATAACAAAGGAAATTAGTGTAGAAATGACATTGTGTTCTTAGTTGACAGACATTATAACAAAGGAAGTTAGTGTAGAAATGACATTGTGTTCATAGTTGACAGACATTATAACAAAGGAAATTAATGTAGAAATGACATTGTGTTCTTAGTTGACAGACATTATAACAAAGGAAATTAGTCTAGAAATGGCATTGTGTTTTTAATTGACAGACATTATAACAAAGGAAGTTAGTGTAGAAATGACATTGTGTTCATAGTTGACAGACATTATAACAAAGGAAATTAATGTAGAAATGACATTGTGTTCTTAGTTGACAGACATTATAACAAAGGAAATTAGTGTAGAAATGACATTGTGTTCTTAGTTGACAGACATTATAACAAAGGAAATTAGTGTAGAAATGGCATTGTGTTCTTAATTGACAGACAATATAAAAAAGGAAATTAGTCTAGAAATGACATTGTGTTCTTAGTTGACAGACATTATAACAAAGGAAATTAGTGTAGAAATGACATTGTGTTCTTAGTTGACAGACATTATAACAAAGGAAATTAGTATAGAAATGGCATTGTGTTTTTAATTGACAGACATTATAGCAAAGGAAATTAGTGTAGAAATGACATTGTGTTCATAGTTGACAAACATTATAACAGAGGAAATTAGTGTAGAAATGATATTGTGTTCATAGTTGACAGACATTATAACAAAGGAAGTTAGTCTAGAAATGACATTGTGTTCATAGTTGATAGACATTATAGCAAAGGAAATTAGTGTAGAAATGTCATTGTGTTCTTAGTTGACAGACATTATAACAAAGGAAATTAGTGTAGAAATGACATTGTGTTTTTAATTGACAGACATTATAGCAAAGGAAATTAGTGTAGAAATGACATTGTGTTCATAGTTGACAGACATTATAACAAAGGAAATTAGTGTAGAAATGGCATTGTGTTCTTAGTTGACAGACATTATAACAAAGGAAGTTAGTGTAGGTGTAGAAATGGCATTGTGTTCTTAGTTGACAGACATTATAACAAAGGAAGTTAGTGTAGAAATGATATTGTGTTCATAGTTGACAGACATTATAGCAAAGGAAGTTAGTCTAGAAATGACATTGTGTTCTTAGTTGACAGACATTATAACAAAGGAAGTTAGTGTAGAAATGACATTGTGTTTTTAATTGACAGACATTATAGCAAAGGAAATTAGTGTCGAAATGACATTGTGTTCATAGTTGACAGACATTATAACAAAGGGAAATTAGTGTAGAAATGATATTGTATTCATAGTTGACAGACATTATAACAAAGGAAGTTAGTCTAGAAATGACATTGTGTTCATAGTTGATAGACATTATACCAAAGGAAATTAGTGTAGAAATGACATTGTGTTCATAGTTGACAGACATTATAACAAAGGAAATTAGTGTAGAAATGGCATTGTGTTCTTAGTTGACAGACATTATAACAAAGGAAATTAGTGTAGAAATTGCATTGTGTTCTTAGTTGACAGATCATTGTGTTCTTAGTTGACAGACATTATAAAAAAGGAAGTTAGTGTAGAAATGGCATTGTGTTCTTAGTTGACAGACATTATAACAAAGGAAGTTAGTGTAGAAATGGCATTCTGTTTTTAATTGACAGACATTATAACAAAGGAAATTAGTGTAGAAATGACATTGTGTTCTTAGTTGACAGATCATTGTGTTCTTAGTTGACAGACATTATAACAAAGGAAATTAGTGTAGAAATGACATTGTGTTCTTAGTTGACAGATCATTGTGTTCTTAGTTGACAGACATTATAACAAAGGAAGTTAGTGTAGAAATGACATTGTGTTCTTAGTTGACAGATCATTGTGTTCTTAGTTGATAGACATTATAACAAAGGAAATTACTGTAGAAATGACATTGTGTTCTTAGTTGACCGACATTATAACAAAGGAAGTTAGTGTAGAAATGGCATTGTGTTCTTAGTTGACTGATCATTGTGTTCTTAATTGACAGACATTATAAGAAAGGAAATTAGTGTAGAAATGACATTGTGTTCTTAGTTCACAGACATTATAACAAAGGAAATTAGTGTAGAAATGACATTGTATTCATAGTTGACAGACATTATAACAAAGGAAGTTAGTGTAGAAATGACATTGTGTTCTTAGTTGACAGACATTATAACAAAGGAAGTTAGTGTAGAAATGACATTGTGTTCATAGTTGACAGACATTATAACAAAGGAAATTAATGTAGAAATGACATTGTGTTCTTAGTTGACAGACATTATAACAAAGGAAATTAGTCTAGAAATGGCATTGTGTTTTTAATTGACAGACATTATAACAAAGGAAGTTAGTGTAGAAATGACATTGTGTTCATAGTTGACAGACATTATAACAAAGGAAATTAATGTAGAAATGACATTGTGTTCTTAGTTGACAGACATTATAACAAAGGAAATTAGTGTAGAAATGACATTGTGTTCTTAGTTGACAGACATTATAACAAAGGAAATTAGTGTAGAAATGGCATTGTGTTCTTAATTGACAGACATTATAACAAAGGAAATTAGTCTAGAAATGACATTGTGTTCTTAGTTGACAGACATTATAACAAAGGAAATTAGTGTAGAAATGACATTGTGTTCTTAGTTGACAGATCATTGTGTTCTTAGTTGACAGACATTATAACAAAGGAAGTTAGTGTAGAAATGACATTGTGTTCTTAGTTGACAGACATTATAACAAAGGAAGTTAGTGTAGAAATGACATTGTGTTCATAGTTGACAGACATTATAACAAAGGAAATTAATGTAGAAATGACATTGTGTTCTTAGTTGACAGACATTATAACAAAGGAAATTAGTCTAGAAATGGCATTGTGTTTTTAATTGACAGACATTATAACAAAGGAAGTTAGTGTAGAAATGACATTGTGTTCATAGTTGACAGACATTATAACAAAGGAAATTAGTGTAGAAATGACATTGTGTTCTTAGTTGACAGACATTATAACAAAGGAAATTAGTATAGAAATGGCATTGTGTTTTTAATTGACAGACATTATAGCAAAGGAAATTAGTGTAGAAATGACATTGTGTTCATAGTTGACAAACATTATAACAGAGGAAATTAGTGTAGAAATGATATTGTGTTCATAGTTGACAGACATTATAACAAAGGAAGTTAGTCTAGAAATGACATTGTGTTCATAGTTGATAGACATTAAAGCAAAGGAAATTAGTGTAGAAATGTCATGGTGTTCTTAGTTGACAGACATTATAACAAAGGAAATTAGTGTAGAAATGGCATTGTGTTTTTAATTGACAGACATTATAGCAAAGGAAATTAGTGTAGAAATGGCATTGTGTTCTTAGTTGACAGACATTATAACAAAGGAAGTTAGTGTAGGTGTAGAAATGGCATTGTGTTCTTAGTTGACAGACATTATAACAAAGGAAGTTAGTGTAGAAATGATATTGTGTTCATAGTTGACAGACATTATAGCAAAGGAAGTTAGTCTAGAAATGACATTGTGTTCTTAGTTGACAGACATTATAACAAAGGAAGTTAGTGTAGAAATGACATTGTGTTTTTAATTGACACACATTATAGCAAAGGAAATTAGTGTAGAAATGACATTGTGTTCATAGTTGACAGACATTATAACAAAGGAAATTAGTGTAGAAATGGCATTGTGTTTTTAATTGACAGACATTATAGCAAAGGAAATTAGTGTAGAAATGACATTGTGTTCATAGTTGACAGACATTATAAGAAAGGGAAATTAGTGTAGAAATGATATTGTATTCATAGTTGACAGACATTATAACAAAGGAAGTTAGTCTAGAAATGACATTGTGTTCATAGTTGATAGACATTATACCAAAGGAAATTAGTGTAGAAATGACATTGTGTTCATAGTTGACAGACATTATAACAAAGGAAATTAGTGTAGAAATGGCATTGTGTTCTTAGTTGACAGACATTATAACAAAGGAAATTAGTGTAGAAATTGCATTGTGTTCTTAGTTGACAGATCATTGTGTTCTTAGTTGACAGACATTATAAAAAAGGAAGTTAGTGTAGAAATGGCATTGTGTTCTTAGTTGACAGACATTATAACAAAGGAAGTTAGTGTAGAAATGACATTGTGTTCTTAGTTGACAGATCATTGTGTTCTTAGTTGACAGACATTATAACAAAGTAAATTAGTGTAGAAATGACATTGTGTTCTTAGTTGACAGATCATTGTGTTCTTAGTTGACAGACATTATAACAAAGGAAGTTAGTGTAGAAATGACATTGTGTTCTTAGTTGACAGATCATTGTGTTCTTAGTTGATAGACATTATAACAAAGGAAATTACTGTAGAAATGACATTGTGTTCTTAGTTGACCGACATTATAACAAAGGAAGTTAGTGTAGAAATGGCATTGTGTTCTTAGTTGACTGATCATTGTGTTCTTAATTGACAGACATTATAAGAAAGGAAATTAGTGTAGAAATGACATTGTGTTCTTAGTTCACAGACATTATAACAAAGGAAATTAGTGTAGAAATGACATTGTATTCATAGTTGACAGACATTATAACAAAGGAAGTTAGTGTAGAAATGATATTGTGTTCATAGTTGACAGACATTATAACAAAGGAAGTTAGTCTAGAAATGACATTGTGTTCTTAGTTGACAGACATTATAACAAAGGAAGTTAGTGTAGAAATGACATTGTGTTTTTAATTGACAGACATTATAGCAAAGGAAATTAGTGTAGAAATGACATTGTGTTCATAGTTGACAGACATTATAGCAAAGGAAATTAGTGTAGACATGACATTGTGTTCATAGTTGAGAAACATTATAACAGGGGAAATTAGTGTAGAAATGATATTGTGTTCATAGTTGACAGACATTATAACAAAGGAAGTTAGTCTAGAAATGACATTGTGTTCATAGTTGATAGACATTATAGCAAAGGAAATTAGTGTAGAAATGTCATTGTGTTCTTAGTTGACAGACATTATTACAAAGGCAGTTAGTGTAGAAATGACATTGTGTTTTTAATTGACAGACATTATAGCAAAGAAAATTAGTGTAGAAATGACATTGTGTTCATAGTTGACAGACATTATAACAAAGGAAATTAGTGTAGAAATGGCATTGTTTTCTTAGTTGACAGACATTATAACAAAGGAAATTAGTGTAGAAATGGCATTGTGTTTATTAGTTGACAGATCATTGTGTTCTTAATTGACAGATATTATAACAAAGGAAGTTAGTGTAGAAATGGCATTGTGTTCTTAGCTGACAGACATTATAACAAAGGAAGTTAGTGTAGAAATGATATTGTGTTCATAGTTGACAGACATTATAACAAAGGAAGTTAGTCTAGAAATGACATTGTGTTCTTAGTTGACAGACATTATAACAAAGGAAGTTAGTGTAGAAATGACATTGTGTTTTTAATTGACAGACATTATAGCAAAGGAAATTAGTGTAGAAATGACATTGTGTTCATAGTTGACAGACATTATAACAAAGGAAATTAGTGTAGAAATGGCATTCTGTTTTTAATTGACAGACCTTATAGCAAAGGAAATTAGTGTAGAAATGACATTGTGTTCATAGTTGACAGACATTATAACAAAGGGAAATTAGTGTAGAAATGAAATTGTGTTCATAGTTGACAGACATTTTAACAAAGGAAGTTAGTCTAGAAATGACATTATGTTCATAGTTGATAGACATTATACCAAACGAAATTAGTTTAGAAATGTCATTGTGTTCTTAGTTGACAGACATTATAACAAAGGAAGTTAGTGTAGAAATGACATTGTGTTTTTAATTGACAGACATTATAGCAAAGGAAATTAGTGTAGAAATGACATTGTGTTCATAGTTGACGAACATTATAACAATGGAAATTAGTGTAGAAATGGCATTGTGTTCTTAGTTGACAGACATTATAACAAAGGAAATTAGTGTAGAAACGGCATTGTGTTCTTAGTTGACAGATCATTGTGTTCTTAATTGACAGACATTATAACAAAGGAAGTTAGTGTAGAAATGGCATTGTGTTCTTAGTTGACAGACATTATAACAAAGGAAGTTAGTGTAGAAATGACATTGTTTTCTTAGTTGACAGATCATTGTGTTCTTAGTTGACAGACATTATAACAAAGGAAATTAGTGTAGAAATGACATTGTGTTCTTCGTTGACAGATCATTGTGTTCTTAGTTGACAGACATTATAACAAAGGAAGTTAGTGTAGAAATGTCATTGTGTTCTTAGTTGACAGATCATTGTGTTCTTAGTTGACAGACATGATAACAAAGGAAATTAGTGTAGAAATGACATTGTGTTCTTAGTTAACCGATATTATAACAAAGGAAGTTAGTGTAGAAATGGCATTGTGTTCTTAGTTGACAGATCATTTTGTTCTTAATTGACAGACATTATACCAAAGGAAATTAGTGTAGAAATGACATTGTGTTCTTAGTTGACAGATCATTGTGTTCTTAGTTGACAGACATTATAACAAAGGAAGTTAGTGTAGAAATGACATTGTGTTCTTAGTTGACAGATCATTGTGTTCTTAGTTGACACACATTATAACAAAGGAAATTAGTGTAGAAATGACATTGTGTTCTTAGTTGATTGACATTTTAACAAAGGAAGTTAGTGTAGAAATGGCATTGTGTTCTTAGTTGACAGATCATTGTGTTCTTAGTTGACAGACATTATAACAAAGGAAATTAGTGTAGAAATGACATTGTGTTCTTTGTTGACAGACATTATAACAAAGGAAGTTAGTGTAGAAATGACATTGTGTTCTTAGTTGACAGATCATTGTGTTCTTAGTTGACAGACATTATAACAAAGGAAGTTAGTGTAGAAATGGCATTGTGTTCTTAGTTGACAGACATTATAACAAAGGAAGTTAGTGTAGAAATGACATTGTGTTCTTAGTTGACAGATCATTGTGGTCTTAGTTGACAGACATTATAACAAAGGAAGTTAGTGTAGAAATGACATTGTGCTCTTAGTTGACTGATCATTGTGTTCATAGTTGACAGACATTATAACAAAGGAAATTAGTGTAGAAATGACATTGTGTTCTTAGTTGACCGACATTATAACAAAGGAAGTTAGTGTAAAAATGGCATTGTGTTCTTAGTTGACAGATCATTGTGTTCTTAATTGTCAGACATTATACCAAAGGAAATTAGTGTAGAAATGACATTGTGTTCTTAGTTGACAGACATTATAACAAAGGAAATTAGTGTAGAAATGACATTGTGTTCTTAGTTGACCGACATTATAACAAAGGAAATTAGTGTAGAAATGACATTGTGTTCATAGTTGACAGACATTATAACAAAGGAAATTAGTGTAGAAATGACATTGTGTTCTTAATTGACCAACATTATAACAAAGGAAGTTAGTCTAGAAATGACATTGTGTTCAAAGTTGATAGACATTATAACAAAGGAAATTGATCTAGAAATGATATTGTGTTCTTAGTTGACAGACATTATAACAAAGGAAATTAGTGTAGAAATGACATTGTGTTCTTAGTTGATAGACATTATAACAAAGGAAGTTAGTGTAGAAATGACATTGTATTCAAAGTTGATAGACATTATAACAAAGGAAGTTAGTGTAGAAATGGCATTGTGTTCTTAGTTGACAGATCATTGTGTTCTTAGTTGACAGACATTATAACAAAGGAAATTAGTGTAGAAATGACATTGTGTTCTTAGTTGACAGACATTATAACAAAGGAAATTAGTGTAGAAATGACATTGTGTTCTTAGTTGACAGACATTATAACAAAGGAAATTAGTGTAGAAATGACATTGTGTTCTTAGTTGACAGACATTATAACAAAGGAAATAAGTGTAGAAATGACATTGTGTTCTTAGTTGATAGACATTATAACAAAGGAAATTGGTCTATAAATGACATTGTGTTCTTAGTTGACAGACATTATAACAAAGGAAGTTAGTATTATGGCATTGTGTTCAAAGTATTGGATAACATATGGCAGTTAAAGCATTTAGAAGTGTGCTGTGAAAATTATCGAGTCAAGAAGTCTGTTCCAGGTAATTTTGTTTTCTGAGGATGTCATGGTAATGTGTCTTCTACAATGGGTATAAACTGTAAATTACAAATTGCAAACATTTGATGATTTGATTTCTTTTTATTCAGTACTGATAAAGAAGGATGAAGACAAGGTGGTCTGGGATTATTTTGAGGAGAACACAATGTCCATTGAGGTCCTGCAAGAAGATGTCCTACAGAAGCTCTACTTCAGAGTCAAGAATAAGGTGAGGATGAACACGATGGGAACATCCTCTACCTGGTTTGTTGGCATCCTATAAAAGCCATTTTGATGGCAATAGTCATCATCATTGAACTCTTCATAAATTACAAGACAGATCATTTTCATGATATGGACTTAATAATATGTGATTTCTCATCACAATGTCTATATAAATTCTAACATATATTGCCAGTGTCAATAAGTCCAACACACCTGCCAATATAAATAATAATTCAAACACATCTGCCATTATAAATAATAATTCCACACACCTGCCAATATAAATAATTAATGCAAACACATCTGCCATTATAAATAATAATTCCACACACCTGCCAATATAAATAATTAATGCAAACACATCTGCCATTATAAATAATAATTCCACACACCTGCCAATATAAATAATTAATGCAAACACTCATCTGCCATTATAAATAATAATTCCAACACACCTGCCAATATAAATAATTATTCATACATGTCTGCAAATGTAATTCATTATCTGATTAGTTGAATATTGTGCAAA
Source organism: Unio pictorum (assembly GCA_030141615.1). Classification (NCBI taxonomy): domain Eukaryota; kingdom Metazoa; phylum Mollusca; class Bivalvia; order Unionida; family Unionidae; genus Unio; species Unio pictorum. The sequence continues at coordinate 1,464,088 of JARLTB010000141.1, read as the reverse complement.
TATGAAATGTAAGGGGAATATGAAAGAAATGTCCCACGGCAATATGACATCCACTATGTATATTTAAGTCTGCTTTATTAATAAACAACCATACAAGCTCTGCCTATTCAGCAAATAAGTGGATAGCATCATTATTTTCCATTTAGTTCTGTATAGTGTTCATATCACTACTTCAGCTTTGCTACTAGCATGGCACTTAATGCCATTATTGATGTCCACCCACTGTTTCAAGTATTAGAAATATTTTTGTTTTATTACCTCTTTTTAAAATACATTTTCTTGTGGTAATCTTGTTTCTTTTTAGAAGATAAATGCAGTAGCAAATGTACTGGGGGATGGACAAAAATGAATATTTAAAAGTGAATTTAAAACAGATTTCTAACAACCTTGACAAGGATAGGTAATAGGGGTCACAAGCTGACCAGGCATTAAGGTCAGTTACCTGTAGTATGACTGTGGACATCATCCATCCATCAATGTTGGAATGTTACATTAGGGGCTTTGATTGTTATCGGCTTTTGATCATATTTGGAAGATCAATTTATATCACCTTAATGCTAAATATGAGCAAGACCTGTGCATATTAATGAGTCTGTCTGATGAATGAGATTGCTGTCATTTGTTAAAGTTTAACCTTTGACCAAACACATGGCTAACATATCTTTTTGCTACTAATTTATTAATTTCTCTGTTGTCAAGATTTAGTGAGATTTTGAGTATTTACAAAGTGTTTTTTTTGTAACATATCTTATGCATACAATTCTAGCGAATTTCCTACACCCTTAAAAGAACAATTTTTCCGTGTTATGCGTCACATGAAATCATCCATTTGATTGGTTTTTAGTCATTGCTAGCATGACAATTTCTTGTAATTTTGTTTACACGAGTTTTCAAACACCAATAGATTCTTATATGGGGAGGACATTCTTGATAGTAATTTATCTTACCTGTACATTGTCTTTATAGAAACATGCTCAATATTAATATATGGCAGACATCTCACCTGTAAATTATATCTATAGAAACATGGTTGATATTAATATATGGCAGACATATTACCTGTAAATTATCTTTTGAAGATGTTTGATATTAATTTATATTGACATCTTACCTGCAAATTGTCTTTACCAAAACATGCTTGATATTAATTTATGGCACACATCTTAGATGTAAATTGTCTTTAGAAGATGTTTGATATTAGTTTGTGGCAGACATCTTACATGTAAATTATCTTTAGAAGATGCTTGATATTAACTTATGGTGACATCTTACCTGTAAATTGTCTTTATAGAAATATACTTGATATTAATGTATGGCAGACATCTTACCTGTAATACATTTTATTAGAAAATTGCTTGATATTAGTTTGTGGCAGACATCTTACTTGTAAATTGTCTTTATATAGAAACATACTTGATATAAGTGTATGGCAGATATCTTACCTGTTAATTGTTTTTAGAACATGTTTGATATTAATATATGGTTCATCTTACCTGTAAATTGTTTATAGAACATGTTTGATATTAATATATGGTTCATCTTACCTGTAAATTGTTTATAGAACATGTTTGATATTAATTTATGGTTCATCTTACCTGTAAATTGTCTTTAGAACATGTTTGATATTAATATATGGTTCATCTTACCTGTAAATTGTCTTTAGAACATGTTTGATATTAATATATGGTTCATCTCACCTGTAAATTGTTTATAGAACATGTTTGATATTAATATATGGCAGATATCTTACCTGTAAATTGTCTTTAGAACATGTTTGATATTAATATATGGTTCATCTTACCTGTAAATTGTCTTTAGAACATGTTTGATATTAATATATGGTTCATCTTACCTGTAAATTGTATATAGAACATGTTTGATATTAATATATGGCAGATATCTTACCTGTAAAATGTCTTTAGAACATGTTTGGTATTAATATATGGTTCATCTTACCTGTAAATTGTCTTTAGAACATGTTTGATATTAATATATGGTTCATCTTACCTGTAAATTGTTTTTAGAACATGCTGCGTAAAGAGATCAAGGAGAAGTTTAAGTATGAGGTGGACCGATCATCGCCAAGAAACAAGTTGAAAGACTTTATGGATTGGTCAAACGATATCATAATGGACATGAAGTACCGGAAGAGAATCCATGCTAATCTAATGAAGCGGTTACTGGTCAAGATGTGGTGGGTTGAATTATTGACTTCTTCCTGCCATTACTATTTGCAAATCTTGACTCATTTTATTGGAAGTAAATACTCGGCCAATATGGAAGTAAATATTATCTTAATTCTAGACTAATTTGTTGGGGGGTAATGGTATATGAATAACTCAGCACATTATAGACTCATCTTTTTGGAGGGGCATGCATGTGAATACTCAGCCTGTACTGTATTTATAGACTTGTCTTTTTGGAGTGGCATGCATGTGAATACTCAGCCTGTACTGTATTTATAGACTTGTCTTTTTGGAGTGGCATGCATGTGAATACTCAGCCTGTACTGTATTTATAGACTCATCTTTTTGAAGTGGCATGCATGTGAATACTCAGCCTGTACTGTATTTATAGACTCATATTTTTGGAGTGGCATGCATGTGAATACTCAGCCTGTACTGTATTTATAGACTTGTCTTTTTGGAGTGGCATGCATGTGAATGCTCAGCCTGTACTGTATTTATAGACTCATCTTTTTGGAGTGCATGTAACATAAGCTTTAGCAAAGTAAAAACTTAACATAGGATTTCAAATCAAATCATACTGTATATATATATATATATATATATATATATATATATATATATATAAACATTTCAAGCTTTCTTAGCATTACAAATCAAATCATACCATTAAACATATATATCAATACATTTCATGCTTCTTTAGCATTACAAATCAAATCATACTGTATACATATATATGAATATATTTCATTCTTTCTTAGGATTACACGCCAAATCATACATATGATTTACATATATATCAATACATTTTATGCTCTCCTAGGATTACAATTCAATTTATACGTACAATTTACATATATATAAATCAATTCCTCATAACGATCAGTAAATTATCATTACCTCCAAATGAATACCTCATAACGGTCAGTAAATTATCATTAACTCCAAATGAATACCTCATAACAATTAGTGAATTATCATTAATTCCAAATGAATACATCATAACAGTCAGTAAATTATCATCAACTCCAAATGAATACCTCATAACAGTCAGTAAATTATCATCAACTCCAAATTAATTCCTCATAACGATTGTCACAAGATAGACCGAGTCGGGACTGGATTAGTGAAGACACGGAACACAACTGCGTTAATAAGATGTTTATTTCATAAACACAATTTTAAAAATCAACTCTGACACCAATATTTTACAAAATATAAGAAAAATCTATTTAAATAAATGTTCCTAACATGGAACTATGAATTTCAGTAACGTAATGACAAAAAAGAAGTATATGAATGAATTTACAAATATGAATATATATATAAAAGGCTTTTATAACGAGATAGATGCAAATATGAAAAGAATGCGTCGTCAATATGACGAGACTAGAATGAAGATATTACATAATTAATACGTCGTCCATATAACGAGACATGCAATTGTGAACCCTAAATTCTGAAGCTCTCGTTCATGGAACGAGATTTGTGTAGAATGAAATTATGCAGGTGTCGTTCATATAACGAGACTGCAAAGAAGATATTAAATAAATAACAAAATTATGCAGGTGTCGTTCATATAACGAGACTGCAAAGAAGTTATTAAATAAATAATAAAATTATGCAGGTGTCGTTCATATAACGAGACTGCAAAGAAGTGTTTAAATAATATGTCATCCATATGACGAGATATATGCAATGGTGAACCCTAAATTCTGAAGTTCTCGTTTATGGAACGAGATTTGTGTAGAATGAAATTATGCAGGTGTCATTCATATAACGAGACTGCAAAGAAGATATTAAATAAATAACAAAATTATGCAGGTGTCGTTCATATAACGAGACTGCAAAGAAGTTATTAAATAAATAATAAAATTATGCAGGTGTCGTTCATATAACGAGACTGCAAAGAAGTGTTTAAATAATATGTCGTCCATATGACGAGATATATGCAATGGTGAACCCTAAATTCTGAAGTTCTCGTTCATGGAACGAGATTTGTGTAGAATGAAATTATGCAGGTGTCGTTCATATAACGAGACTGCAAAGAAGATATTAAATAAATAATAAAATTATGCAGGTGTCGTTCATATAACGAGACTGCAAAGAAGTTATTAAATAAATAATAAAATTATGCAGGTGTCGTTCATATAACGAGACTGCAAAGAAGTTATTAAATACATAATAAAATTATGCAGGTGTCGTTCATATAACGAGACTGCAAAGAAAAGTGAAATTATGAGTCGTTCAGATAACGAAACTGATACATGGATGTGAATTACTTGCTTAGATGGTAATAAAAAAATATGGAACACGGATACTACAACTATCATGGCATCCTTTTGACGTCGAAGATGTATACCGCTCTAGTCAATGGTGTTGGAGTTTCCACGCATGGTCCACTCCCACGTCTGTTTGAAAGATCCCTCGGGAGCCCTTTACATTCAACACAGAGACGATGGTCCCGAAGCCTTGGTCCCTCGATTTGAGGACACCAGTACACTCTTCCGAACCATCGTCACCAAAACACAGCGTATACGTCACAAGAACCTAAACGTTCTGTGACCTTGATATCACCCAATTATATACAATACCTATATATAACGAAGCATACACAAAGGCAGCTTACACAAAAAAGCATCATACACAAGGTACCCAACATGGCACCACACACGCAGGCAGCATAGACAAGCCCCACGGTCACCACAACATGGCACCACACACGGATAGCATAGACGGTCACTCATGGTCACCCCACGGACACCACAACATGGCACCACACCCGGGCATTACACGGTCACCCCACGGACACCACAACATGGCACCACACCCGGGTACCAACGGGCCCCACTTAGCTCCGGACCACAGTCACCCACGGTCACCACAACATGGCACCTCACCCGGGCACCAACGGACCCCACTCAGCTCCCGACCACAGTCATCCACGGTCACCACAACATGGCACCGCACCTGGGCACCAACGGCCCCCACTCAGCTCTTTTAGCTGATAGATTGCTCCTTTAAGGATGGAAGCTTTTCTGACAAGACTGGATCGTAATGTCGTAATGTGTTTTCTGTCTTATAATTTGGTCCTTATATACCCCTAGCTGTGACAGATATGCGTAGCTAGGTACTTTAAACTGCAGGCAATTTCGCACATGCAGCATGAGCTGAGTGTTCGCTCATTATGCCGAAATAACTAAAAAGCCCAAAAAATAATAAACTACCCTCGGTAAGGCTGTACGCAGTAACGAAATCGAGACTAGATTTTTGACCACATATACATATTGAACATAGTCGTATACAATTCCGTGACAACGATCAGTAAATTATTATCAACTCCAAATGAATTTGTCATAACAATCAGTAAATTATCATCAACTCCAAATGAATTTCTCATAATGGTCAGTCTTTTTCACTAGCCATGTTATATATTTTAGTGTTAGGTTATTTTCACTAACCATGCTATTCATTTTAGTGTTAGGTCTATTTCACCAGCCACATTATTTATTTCAGTGTTAGGTCTTTTTCACTAGTCATATTATTCATTTAGTGTTGGGTCTTTTTCAATAGCCATGATATTCATTGTAGTGTTAGGCCTTTTTCACTAGCTATGCTATTCATTTTAGTGTAATTTTGTTTACTAGTACCATTATTCATTGTAGTGTTAGGTCTTTTTCATTAGTCATGCTTTTTTTTAACTGTTGGGTCTTTTTCACTAGCCATGCTGATTGTTTTAGTGTTAGGTCCTTTTTACAAGCCATGTTATTTATTTTAGTGTTAGGCCCTTTTTATAAGCCATGTTATTTACTATTTAGTCATGCTATTAATTTTAGTGTTAGGTCTCTTTCACTAGTACCTTTATTCATTTTAGTGTTATTCTTTTTCACTAGTCATGATATTCATTTTAATGATATCTTTTTCAATAGTACTGTTATTCATTTTAGTATTAGGTCTTTTTCACAAGCCATGTTATATATTTTAGTGTTATGTCTTTATCACTAATCATGCTTTTAAGTTTAGTGTTAGATCTTTTTCACTAGTAGTTATTCATTTTAGAGCAATGTCTTTTTCACTAGTCATGATATTCATTTTAGTGTTAGGTCTTCTTTACTAGTACTGTTATTCATTTAGTGTTATGTCTTTTTAACTAACCACATTATATATTTTAGTTTTGGGTCTACTAACCACATTATTTATTTTAGTGCTGGGTCTACTAACCACATTATATATTTTAGTGTTGGGTCTACTAACCACATTATATATTTTAGTGTTGGGTCTACTAACCACATTATATATTTTAGTGTTGGGTCTACTAACCACATTATATATTTTAGTGTTGGGTCTACTAACCACATTATATATTTTAGTGTTGGGTCTACTAACCACATTATATATTTTAGTGCTGGGTCTACTAACCACATTATATATTTTAGTGCTGGGTCTACTAACCACATTATATATTTTAGTGCTGGGTCTACTAACCACATTATATATTTTAGTGCTGGGTCTAATAACCACATTATATATTTTAGTGTTGGGTCTACTAACCACATTATATATTTTAGTGCTGGGTCTACTAACCACATTATATATTTTAGTGTTGGGTCTACTAACCACATTATATATTTTAGTGCTGGGTCTACTAACCACATTATATATTTTAGTGTTGGGTCTACTAACCACATTATATATTTTAGTGTTGGGTCTACTAACCACATTATTTATTTTAGTGTTGGGTCTACTAACCACATTATATATTTTAGTGTTGGGTCTACTAACCACATTATATATTTTAGTGCTGGGTCTACTAACCACATTATATATTTTAGTGCTGGTTCTACTAACCACATTATATATTTTAGTGCTGGGTCTACTAACCACATTATTTATTTTAGTGCTGGGTCTACTAACCACATTATATATTTTAGTGCTGGGTCTACTAACCACATTATATATTTTAGTGCTGGGTCTACTAACCACATTATTTATTTTAGTGCTGGGTCTACTAACCACATTATTTATTTTAGTGTTGGGTCTACTAACCACATTATATATTTTAGTGCTGGGTCTACTAACCACATTATATATTTTAGTGCTGGGTCTACTAACCACATTATATATTTTAGTGCTGGGTCTACTAACCACATTATATATTTTAGTGCTGGGTCTACTAACCACATTATTTATTTTAGTGTTGGGTCTACTAACCACATTATTTATTTTAGTGTTGGGTCTACTAACCACATTATATATTTTAGTGTTGGGTCTACTAACCACATTATATATTTTAGTGCTGGGTCTACTAACCACATTATATATTTTAGTGTTGGGTCTACTAACCACATTATTTATTTTAGTGTTGGGTCTACTAACCACATTATTTATTTTAGTGTTGGGTCTACTAACCACATTATATATTTTAGTGTTGGGTCTACTAACCACATTATATATTTTAGTGCTGGGTCTACTAACCACATTATATATTTTAGTGCTGGGTCTACTAACCACATTATATATTTTAGTGCTGGGTCTACTAACCACATTATATATTTTAGTGCTGGGTCTACTAACCACATTATATATTTTAGTGCTGGGTCTACTAACCACATTATATATTTTAGTGCTGGGTCTACTAACCACATTATTTATTTTAGTGTTGGGTCTACTAACCACATTATATATTTTAGTGTTGGGTCTACTAACCACATTATATATTTTAGTGTTGGGTCTACTAACCACATTATATATTTTAGTGCTGGGTCTACTAACCACATTATATATTTTAGTGCTGGGTCTACTAACCACATTATATATTTTAGTGCTGGGTCTACTAACCACATTATATATTTTAGTGCTGGGTCTACTAACCACATTATATATTTTAGTGCTGGGTCTACTAACCACATTATATATTTTAGTGCTGGGTCTACTAACCACATTATATATTTTAGTGTTGGGTCTACTAACCACATTATTTATTTTAGTGTTGGGTCTACTAACCACATTATTTATTTTAGTGTTGGGTCTACTAACCACATTATATATTTTAGTGTTGGGTCTACTAACCACATTATATATTTTAGTGTTGGGTCTACTAACCACATTATTTATTTTAGTGCTGGGTCTACTAACCACATTATATATTTTAGTGTTGGGTCTACTAACCACATTATATATTTTAGTGTTGGGTCTACTAACCACATTATATATTTTAGTGTTGGGTCTACTAACCACATTATATATTTTAGTGCTGGGTCTACTAACCACATTATATATTTTAGTGCTGGGTCTACTAACCACATTATATATTTTAGTGCTGGGTCTACTAACCACATTATATATTTTAGTGCTGGGTCTACTAACCACATTATATATTTTAGTGCTGGGTCTACTAACCACATTATATATTTTAGTGCTGGGTCTACTAACCACATTATATATTTTAGTGTTGGGTCTACTAACCACATTATATATTTTAGTGTTGGGTCTACTAACCACATTATTTATTTTAGTGCTGGGTCTACTAACCACATTATTTATTTTAGTGTTGGGTCTACTAACCACATTATATATTTTAGTGTTGGGTCTACTAACCACATTATATATTTTAGTGTTGGGTCTACTAACCACATTATATATTTTAGTGCTGGGTCTACTAACCACATTATATATTTTAGTGCTGGGTCTACTAACCACATTATATATTTTAGTGTTGGGTCTACTAACCACATTATATATTTTAGTGCTGGGTCTACTAACCACATTATATATTTTAGTGCTGGGTCTACTAACCACATTATATATTTTAGTGCTGGGTCTACTAACCACATTATATATTTTAGTGCTGGGTCTACTAACCACATTATATATTTTAGTGCTGGGTCTACTAACCACATTATATATTTTAGTGCTGGGTCTACTAACCACATTATATATTTTAGTGCTGGGTCTACTAACCACATTATATATTTTAGTGTTGGGTCTACTAACCACATTATATATTTTAGTGTTGGGTCTACTAACCACATTATATATTTTAGTGCTGGGTCTACTAACCACATTATTTATTTTAGTGCTGGGTCTACTAACCACATTATATATTTTAGTGCTGGGTCTACTAACCACATTATATATTTTAGTGTTGGGTCTACTAACCACATTATATATTTTAGTGCTGGGTCTACTAACCACATTATATATTTTAGTGCTGGGTCTACTAACCACATTTTATATTTTAGTGCTGGGTCTACTAACCACATTATATATTTTAGTGCTGGGTCTACTAACCACATTATATATTTTAGTGCTGGGTCTACTAACCACATTATATATTTTAGTGTTGGGTCTACTAACCACATTATATATTTTAGTGTTGGGTCTACTAACCACATTATATATTTTAGTGTTGGGTCTACTAACCACATTATATATTTTAGTGTTGGGTCTACTAACCACATTATATATTTTAGTGTTGGGTCTACTAACCACATTATATATTTTAGTGTTGGGTCTACTAACCACATTATATATTTTAGTGTTGGGTCTACTAACCACATTATATATTTTAGTGTTGGGTCTACTAACCACATTATATATTTTAGTGTTGGGTCTACTAACCACATTATTTATTTTAGTGTTGGGTCTACTAACCACATTATATATTTTAGTGCTGGGTCTACTAACCACATTATATATTTTAGTGCTGGGTCTACTAACCACATTATATATTTTAGTGCTGGGTCTACTAACCACATTATATATTTTAGTGCTGGGTCTACTAACCACATTATATATTTTAGTGCTGGGTCTACTAACCACATTATATATTTTAGTGCTGGGTCTACTAACCACATTATATATTTTAGTGCTGGGTCTACTAACCACATTATATATTTTAGTGCTGGGTCTACTAACCACATTATATATTTTAGTGCTGGGTCTACTAACCACATTATATATTTTAGTGTTGGGTCTACTAACCACATTATATATTTTAGTGTTGGGTCTACTAACCACATTATATATTTTAGTGTTGGGTCTACTAACCACATTATATATTTTAGTGTTGGGTCTACTAACCACATTATATATTTTAGTGTTGGGTCTACTAACCACATTATATATTTTAGTGCTGGGTCTACTAACCACATTATATATTTTAGTGCTGGGTCTACTAACCACATTATATATTTTAGTGCTGGGTCTACTAACCACATTATATATTTTAGTGCTGGGTCTACTAACCACATTATATATTTTAGTGCTGGGTCTACTAACCACATTATATATTTTAGTGCTGGGTCTACTAACCACATTATATATTTTAGTGCTGGGTCTACTAACCACATTATATATTTTAGTGCTGGGTCTACTAACCACATTATATATTTTAGTGCTGGGTCTACTAACCACATTATATATTTTAGTGCTGGGTCTACTAACCACATTATATATTTTAGTGCTGGGTCTACTAACCACATTATATATTTTAGTGCTGGGTCTACTAACCACATTATATATTTTAGTGCTGGGTCTACTAACCACATTATATATTTTAGTGCTGGGTCTACTAACCACATTATATATTTTAGTGCTGGGTCTACTAACCACATTATATATTTTAGTGCTGGGTCTACTAACCACATTATATATTTTAGTGCTGGGTCTACTAACCACATTATATATTTTAGTGCTGGGTCTACTAACCACATTATATATTTTAGTGCTGGGTCTACTAACCACATTATATATTTTAGTGCTGGGTCTACTAACCACATTATATATTTTAGTGCTGGGTCTACTAACCACATTATATATTTTAGTGCTGGGTCTACTAACCACATTATATATTTTAGTGCTGGGTCTACTAACCACATTATATATTTTAGTGCTGGGTCTACTAACCACATTATATATTTTAGTGTTGGGTCTACTAACCACATTATATATTTTAGTGTTGGGTCTACTAACCACATTATATATTTTAGTGTTGGGTCTACTAACCACATTATATATTTTAGTGTTGGGTCTACTAACCACATTATATATTTTAGTGCTGGGTCTACTAACCACATTATATATTTTAGTGCTGGGTCTACTAACCACATTATATATTTTAGTGCTGGGTCTACTAACCACATTATATATTTTAGTGCTGGGTCTACTAACCACATTATATATTTTAGTGCTGGGTCTACTAACCACATTATATATTTTAGTGCTGGGTCTACTAACCACATTATATATTTTAGTGCTGGGTCTACTAACCACATTATATATTTTAGTGCTGGGTCTACTAACCACATTATATATTTTAGTGCTGGGTCTACTAACCACATTATATATTTTAGTGCTGGGTCTACTAACCACATTATATATTTTAGTGCTGGGTCTACTAACCACATTATATATTTTAGTGTTGGGTCTACTAACCACATTATATATTTTAGTTCTGGGTCTACTAACCACATTATATATTTTAGTGCTGGGTCTACTAACCACATTATATATTTTAGTGCTGGGTCTACTAACCACATTATATATTTTAGTGCTGGGTCTACTAACCACATTATATATTTTAGTGCTGGGTCTACTAACCACATTATATATTTTAGTGCTGGGTCTACTAACCACATTATATATTTTAGTGCTGGGTCTACTAACCACATTATATATTTTAGTGCTGGGTCTACTAACCACATTATATATTTTAGTGCTGGGTCTACTAACCACATTATATATTTTAGTGCTGGGTCTACTAACCACATTATATATTTTAGTGTTGGGTCTACTAACCACATTATATATTTTAGTGTTGGGTCTACTAACCACATTATATATTTTAGTGTTGGGTCTACTAACCACATTATATATTTTAGTGTTGGGTCTACTAACCACATTATATATTTTAGTGTTGGGTCTACTAACCACATTATATATTTTAGTGTTGGGTCTACTAACCACATTATATATTTTAGTGCTGGGTCTACTAACCACATTATATATTTTAGTGTTGGGTCTAACCACATTATATATTTTAGTGTTGGGTCTACTAACCACATTATTTATTTTAGTGTTGGGTCTACTAACCACATTATATATTTTAGTGCTGGGTCTACTAACCACATTATTTATTTTAGTGCTGGGTCTACTAACCACATTATATATTTTAGTGTTGGGTCTACTAACCACATTATATATTTTAGTGTTGGGTCTACTAACCACATTATATATTTTAGTGCTGGGTCTACTAACCACATTATATATTTTAGTGCTGGGTCTACTAACCACATTATATATTTTAGTGCTGGGTCTACTAACCACATTATATATTTTAGTGTTGGGTCTACTAACCACATTATATATTTTAGTGCTGGGTCTACTAACCACATTATATATTTTAGTGCTGGGTCTACTAACCACATTATATATTTTAGTGTTGGGTCTACTAACCACATTATATATTTTAGTGCTGGGTCTACTAACCACATTATATATTTTAGTGCTGGGTCTACTAACCACATTATATATTTTAGTGCTGGGTCTACTAACCACATTATATATTTTAGTGCTGGGTCTACTAACCACATTATATATTTTAGTGCTGGGTCTACTAACCACATTATATATTTTAGTGCTGGGTCTACTAACCACATTATATATTTTAGTGCTGGGTCTACTAACCACATTATATATTTTAGTGCTGGGTCTACTAACCACATTATATATTTTAGTGCTGGGTCTACTAACCACATTATATATTTTAGTGTTGGGTCTACTAACCACATTATATATTTTAGTGTTGGGTCTACTAACCACATTATATATTTTAGTGTTGGGTCTACTAACCACATTATATATTTTAGTGTTGGGTCTACTAACCACATTATATATTTTAGTGCTGGGTCTACTAACCACATTATATATTTTAGTGCTGGGTCTACTAACCACATTATATATTTTAGTGCTGGGTCTACTAACCACATTATATATTTTAGTGCTGGGTCTACTAACCACATTATATATTTTAGTGCTGGGTCTACTAACCACATTATATATTTTAGTGTTGGGTCTACTAACCACATTATATATTTTAGTGTTGGGTCTACTAACCACATTATATATTTTATTGTTGGGTCTACTAACCACATTATATATTTTAGTGTTGGGTCTACTAACCACATTATATATTTTAGTGTTGGGTCTACTAACCACATTATATATTTTAGTGTTGAGTCTACTAACCACATTATATATTTTAGTGTTGGGTCTACTAACCACATTATATATTTTAGTGTTGGGTCTACTAACCACATTATATATTTTAGTGTTGGGTCTTCTAACCACATTATATATTTTAGTGTTGGGTCTACAAACCACATTATATATTTTAGTGTTGGGTCTACTAACCACATTATATATTTTAGTGCTGGGTCTACTAACCACATTATATATTTTAGTGCTGGGTCTACTAACCACATTATATATTTTAGTGCTGGGTCTACTAACCACATTATATATTTTAGTGCTGGGTCTACTAACCACATTATATATTTTAGTGCTGGGTCTACTAACCACATTATATATTTTAGTGCTGGGTCTACTAACCACATTATATATTTTAGTGCTGGGTCTACTAACCACATTATATATTTTAGTGCTGGGTCTACTAACCACATTATATATTTTAGTGCTGGGTCTACTAACCACATTATATATTTTAGTGCTGGGTCTACTAACCACATTATATATTTTAGTGCTGGGTCTACTAACCACATTATATATTTTAGTGCTGGGTCTACTAACCACATTATATATTTTAGTGTTGGGTCTACTAACCACATTATATATTTTAGTGTTGGGTCTACTAACCACATTATATATTTTAGTGTTGGGTCTACTAACCACATTATATATTTTAGTGTTGGGTCTACTAACCACATTATATATTTTAGTGTTGGGTCTACTAACCACATTATATATTTTAGTGCTGGGTCTACTAACCACATTATATATTTTAGTGTTGGGTCTAACCACATTATATATTTTAGTGTTGGGTCTACTAACCACATTATTTATTTTAGTGTTGGGTCTACTAACCACATTATATATTTTAGTGCTGGGTCTACTAACCACATTATTTGTTTTAGTGCTGGGTCTACTAACCACATTATATATTTTAGTGTTGGGTCTACTAACCACATTATATATTTTAGTGTTGGGTCTACTAACCACATTATATATTTTAGTGTTGGGTCTACTAACCACATTATATATTTTAGTGCTGGGTCTACTAACCACATTATATATTTTAGTGCTGGGTCTACTAACCACATTATATATTTTAGTGCTGGGTCTACTAACCACATTATATATTTTAGTGTTGGGTCTACTAACCACATTATATATTTTAGTGCTGGGTCTACTAACCACATTATATATTTTAGTGCTGGGTCTACTAACCACATTATATATTTTAGTGTTGGGTCTACTAACCACATTATATATTTTAGTGTTGGGTCTACTAACCACATTATATATTTTAGTGTTGGGTCTACTAACCACATTATTTATTTTAGTGTTGGGTCTACTAACCACATTATATATTTTAGTGTTGGGTCTACTAACCACATTATATATTTTAGTGCTGGGTCTTTTTCACTAGTCATACTATTCATTTTAGTGTTATTTTTTTCTCTCACTGGTCATGTTATTCTAGTGTTAGGTCTTTTTCATTTGGGTGCTTATGCCAATTTACTCTTCATGGATTATAATAAAGTCATTGTTTGAAACTGAAATCTGTATTTTGCAGGATGCCGATGAACTTCATGGTAATGATAGTGACCTTGGCCATAGTCTTGTTTATCTTTATCACATATCAAGCTGGTGGTTCTATAGGGACATCACGGTAAGTTGGACCAATGTAATGATAACACATTCAGTTGTACATACATATAATTTAGCTGTGTATGAGGTTTGCACAGTTGCAGATAGATCTTAATTGCAGAGTGCCATATCTGATCTCAGCTTGTACTTTGGCATCAGTTGCCACCTCCCAAAAAGTAATAATAAAACTGTTTAGACTTTAATTTACCAGCACATTGTACAAAGGCAGATGAATGTACTATCAACAGTTTACGATATCGATGTATACAACATGTTAGTTAGTATATAGTTTTCATTCAGTGATCTCTGGTTCCTATTCTGCTAGTGATATATTAATTTCGCACACTTCTTGAATGTATTTATTCTTTTCACACATTACTGGAATGTATATATTACTTCATTTCACACACTACTGTGATGTAGATACTCATTTCACACACTACTATGATGTAGGTACTCATTTCACACACCACTGTGATGTAGGTACTCATTTCACACACTACTGTGATGTAGGTACTCATTTCAAATACTACTGTGATGTATGTATTCAATTCACACACTGCTGTGATGTAGGTACTCATTTCACACACTACTGTGATGTAGGTACTCATTTCACACACTACTGTGATGTAGGTACTCATTTCAAATACTACTGTGATGTATGTACTCATTTCACACACTGCTGTAATGTAGGTACTCATTTCACACACTACTGTGATGTAGGTACTCATTTTACACACTACTGTGATGTATGTTCCCATTTCACACACTACTTTGATGTAGGTACTCATTTCACACACTACAGTGATGTGGGTACACATTTTACACAGTACTGTGATGTAGGTACTCATTTTACACACTAGTGTGATGTAGGTACTCATTTCACACACTACATTGATGTAGGTACTCATTCCATACACTACTGTGATGAAGGTACTCATTTCACACACTAGTGTGTTGTAGATACTCATTTAACACACTACTGTGATGTATGTACTCATTTCCCACATTACAGTGATAAAGGTACCCATTTCACACACTACTGTGATGTAGGTACTCATTTTACACACTACTATGATAAAGGTACTCATTTCACACACAACTGTGATGTATGTACTCATTTCACACATTACAGTGATAAAGGTACCCATTTCACACACTACTGTGATGTAGGTACTCATTTTACACACTACTATGAAGAAGGTACTCATTTCACACACAACTGTGATATAGATATTTCACACACTACTGTGATGTAGGTACGCATTTCACACACTACTTTGATGTAGGTACTCATTCCATACACTACTGTGATGCAGGTACTCATTTCACCCACAAGTGTGTTGTAGGTACTCATTTAACACACTACTGTGATGTATATACTCATTTCACACATTACTGTGATAAAGGTCCTCATTTCACACACTACTGTGATGTGGGTACTCATTTTACACACTACTTTGAATTAGGTACTCATTTTGCACACTAGTGTGATGTAGGTACTCACTTCAACACTGCCGTGATGCAGGTCATCATTTCACACACTATTGTTCTGTAGGTCCTCATTTCACACACTACTGTGATGTAGGTACTCATTTCAAACACTATTGTGTTATAGGTACTCATTTCATACGCTGCTGTGATGTAGGTCCTCATTCCACACATTGCTGTGCTTCAGGTCCTAATTTCACACATTGATATGATGTGGGTCCTCATTTCACACACCGCTGTGATGCAGGTCTTCATTTCACACATTACTGTGCTGTGGGTCCTCATTTCACACACATTGTGATGTAGGTACTCCTCATCTCAGACACTACTATGTTGTAGGTCCTCATTTCACACACTACTGTGATGTAGGTATTTATTTCACACTCCTGTGATGTAGGTTCTCATTTCATACGCTGCTGTGATGTAGGTCCTCATTCCACACATTGCTGTGCTTCAGGTCCTAATTTCACACATTGATATGATGCGGGTCCTCATTTCACACACCACTGTGATGTGCGTACTCATTTCACACACTACCGTGATGTAGGTACTCATTTCACACACTACTGTAATGTGGGTATTCATTGTACACACTAATGTGATGTAGGTACTCATTTCAAACACTACTCTGCTGTACGTACTCATTTCACACACTTTTGTGATGTAGATCCTCACTTCACGCACTTCTGTGATGTAGGTCCTTATTTCACACACTAATGTGATTTAGATACTCATTTCACACACTACTGTGATGTATGTACTCATTTTACACACTGCTGTGACGTAGGTAATTTTTTTACACAATAATGTGATGTAGGTACTTATTTCACATACTACTATGATGTAGGTACTCTTTTTATGCACTACTATGATATAGATACTCATTTCAAATGCTACTGTGATGTAGATCCTCATACACTGCTGTGATGTAGGTCCTCATTTCACACATTGCTTTGCTGCATGTCCTCATTTCATACACCGCTATGACACAGGTCCTCATTTCACACGACCGTGATGCAGGTCCCCATTTCACACAATGCTGTGCTGTTGGTCCGCATTTCACACACTGTGATGAGGGTACTTCTCATCCTAGAGACTACTATCATGTAGGTCCTCAGTTTACACACTACTGTGATGTGGGTACTCATTTCACACACTACTCTGCTGTAGGTACTCATTTCACACAATACTGTGATGTGGGTCTTCCTTTCACACACTATTGTGAGGTGGCCCCTCATTTCACACACTGCTATGATGTAGGTCCTCGTTTCACAAACTACTGTGATTTAGATACTCATTTCACACACTACTGTGATGTAGGTTATTATTTCACAAACTACTGTGATGCTGTGATGTAGGTATTCATTTTACACACTGCTGTGATGTAGGTACTCATTTCACACACTACTGTGATGTAGGTACTCATTTCACACAGTACTGTAATGTAGGTACTCATTTCAGACACTACTGTGATGTAGGTAATTATTTCACACACTATTGTGATGTGGGTCCTCATTTCACACACTTTTGTGATGTAGGTCCTCATTTCACACACTACAGTGATGTAGGTCTTTTTTTCATACACTGCTGTGATTTAGATACTCATTTCACAAACTACTGTGATGTAGGCCATTATTGCACACACTACTGTGATGTATGTATTCATTTTACACACTGCTGTGATGCAGGTAATTTTTTCACACACTACTGTGATGTAGGTACTCATTTCACACACTACTGTGATGTAGTTACTCATTTTACACACTACTGTGATGTTGGTACTTATTTCACACAGTACTGTGATGTATGTACTCATTTTACATACTACTGTGATGTATGTACTCATTTTACACACTACTGTGCTGTATATATTCATTTCTACTCATTTCAAATACTACTGTGTTGTAAGTACTTATTTCACACACTACTTTGATGTATGTACTCATTTTACACACTACTGTGATGTATATATTCATTTCTACTCATTTCAAATACTACTGTGATGTAGGTACTCATTTCACACACTACTGTGATGTAGGTACTCATTTCAGACACTACTGTGATGTAGGTAGTTATTTCACACACTATTGTGATGTACTACAGCTTCATTTCACATGCTGTTGGGATATAATTTGTAGGAGTCTATTTGTTTTCAGAAATGAAGTAATGATACCAGCCCAGTAAATTGTAGAAGAAAATCTGTGCATTGATTTGTTGTATGATGTAATCAAATGATCTCACCTGCATGTTATAAAGATAGGAAAATAATGAAATTTAAGCTTGTAAACTTCAACTGTTAATTGTCTCTCACACACAAAATCCACAAATATTTTACTCATTGCACAGGTTTTTTTTCAAGAACACCACTAATAGTAGCTTCCCAAAAATAAATAACAGCCATAAATTGAAAACTCACCTTAAGTTGAATTTCTCAAATGTACAGATATTTGTTTTGTGTAATTTTGTTCTAATTACATCTGTGGGCTTAATTCGAGTGAGGAAAAGGCATACTTTTTTATTTCACCTAGAATAAATAACAGATAATCAGCATATTTTTATTTTGTTAGGATAAATGAGAAGTATCCGGTAGTTACAAGAAAAAGAGTACATGACTTCAATTATTATGTGGTTACATAATTACACTGATTTTATTCCAGGTATATACCATCCTACAGATATTCAAATGTTGACTCTGTGATATTTGGTTTAGGAGGACTTCACAACTTCTTATCTCTGTGCATGTTCGTGACCTTCATCATATCCAACCGTCCCACCTTTACCCCAAATGGAGAACTTCCACAACTCTTTCTGTAAGTTTTCAAATAATAAACACAAGGGTACTTTCTCATTCTAATTTGTAATTTTTCAGTCGCATCCTGAATTCTCATAATTTTGAATACACATTTATCCCATCTTTTGTTTGGACTGGTTTAGTTAAAACAATAAAATATGTAAAATAAATTTTAATTTCAAAGTTGTTATAAAGATGCATTCAATAGTGTATTAAATTATTAATGGATTAGTGTATTCCACAGTAACAAAATAGTGTATTAAATTATTAATGGATTAATGTATTCCACACTAACAAAATAGTGTATTAAATTATTAATGGATTAGTGTATTCCACACTAACAAAATAGTGTATTAAATTATTAATGGATTAGTGTATTCCACACTAACAAAATAGTGTATTAAATTATTAATGGATTAGTGTATTCCACACTAACAAAATAGTGTATTAAATTATTAATGGATTAGTGTATTCCACACTAACAAAATAGTGTTAACCCAAATATTAGATGCATGATTAATGCTAAATTAATTAGACTAAACTAAATGCAGAAAATATAAATGAATATCATCAGGGCTTACCTATACATTTACAACTACTAACAAATACCTATACATGTACTACTTCTGATATATACTTATAGATTTACAACTACTAACAAATACCTATACATGTACTACTTCTAATAGATACTTATAGATTTACAACTACTAACAAATACCTATACATGTACTACTTCTAATAGATACTTATAGATTTACAACTACTAACAAATACCTATACATGTACTACTTCTAATAGATACCTATACATGTACTACTTCTAATAGATACCTATACATGTACTACTTCTAATAGATACCTATACATTTACTACTACTGATAGATACCTATGCATGTACTACTACTGATAGGTACATATACATGTACTACAACTGCTAATAGATACCTATACATTTATTACAATTACTAATATATATCTACATAAGTACTACTACTAATAGATACCTATACATTTATTACAATTACCAATATATATCTACATAAGTACTACTACTAATAGATACCTATACAGTTATTACAATTACCAATATATATCTACATAAGTACTACTACTATAGATACCTATACAGTTATTACAATTAATAATATATATCTACATAAGTACTACTACTAATAGATACCTATACATTTATTACAATTACTAATATATATCTACATAAGTACTACTACTATAGATACCTATACAGTTATTACAATTACTAATATATATCTACATAAGTACTACTACTAATTGATACATATACATTTATTACAATTACTAATATATATCTACATAAGTACTACTACTAATTGATACCTATACAGTTATTACAATTACTAATATATATATATCTACATAAGTACTACTACTAATTGATACCTATCCAGTTATTACAATTACTAATATATATCTACATAAGTACTACTACTAATAGATACCTATACATTTATTACAATTACTAATATATATCTACATAAGTACTACTACTAATTGATACATATACATTTATTACAATTACCAATATATATCTACATAAATACTACTACTAATAGATACCTATACAGTTATTACAATTACTAATATATATCTACATAAGTACTACTACTAATAGATACATATACAGTTATTACAATTACTAATATATACCTAGACATGTGTTGCTTCTACTGGATACTTATACATATACATGTACTACTACTAATATATACCTATACATATACTATTACTAATATATACATATACATATACTACTACTAATATATACATATACATATACTACTACTAATATATACCCATACATGTACTACTACTAACAAATACCTATACATATACTACTTCTAGCATATACCTATACATGCACTACTACCAATATATACCTATATATGTACCACCAATATATACCTATCTATGTAACAAATATTATTCTTTCCATGCATTATCTTAAAATAAGTGCTTGAGATTGAAATATTTTTCAGGGTACCAATTAATTTTATAGTCAACATTTTCATAATCGTGTGGAACATTCGCTCAAGGCTGACTGGTTCTGAAAGGACACCACTGTAAGTCTGATCTACACTAATATGTGATATTACTTTTTGGCATGTATACAAATATTTCGCTATCACCTGCCTTATTATATGATATTACTTTTTGGCATGTATACAGATATTTCACTATTACCTGCCTTATTATATGATATTACTTTTAGGCAAATATACAGGTAGAGTATTAAAAAAAAGAATTAAGGAACACATCAGCTGATAGTCATTGATCATATATGAACACTGCAGTGATATGAGATGTTCCATTATCACCTATCAGACCATCTTTAAACCTTCAAAGGACAATATATGGAAAAGGAAAGCAAGGGAGGCAATCAAAATATGACTGTGGAGACCAACAATAAACAGGGATGAGGGGCTTGAATTACACCCATCAACACCAGCATCCTTCTGTCACATGACCTTTAGAAGTCACATGATCAACATTAGAAACTGATGAAGGCAGTGTGATATTGCTGATAGTGTCAATTTTTCAGATATTTATGCTATTGGTAGGAAAAATTACTAATGATCAAAAGGTATAGCTATTATCAGGTTAATCAATCTGGCTTGATATTACTTAGAATAACATGTAATTTGTTTGAGTTTTAATGTTTGCTGCTATTGACAACCTATATTACTATGCTAATTAATTATCTTAATTATATATTAGCTTCAATTTTGTCAGTTTTAAAAAGGTTCACTTAATGAGTTACAAAGTTAGTTTAATCCAATCCACAATGTATTAAATTTTTCATAGCTTAATAATTTTGTAGCATTTTCTGGAATTGTTTTTATTTGTATAATGCGGGAGGAGTTATGAGTGACTATAAGCTTTTCAAAACAGGGAAGATTACCATTATCTGTTTTATCATATAATCGGAACCCAAAAGACAGTGCATCCAGTAGCAGTGTTTGTTATCTGATGAAAATGCTGTTTGATATGGAATACTTGCAAATATTGTTCACAGGTTAATAGGAAACAGGTTAAAGTCAAGGAAAAATGTTCAGTTTTCTTAGAGACAACCTGTTCAATATGATGAAATGACTGCTAATTGACTACATTAATGTGGGGAAACATGTACATGTGTTGCTTGCTTTTCAGATCACCATGGTATAAGAAGAAAGCAAAATCACATCTGGAAGTAAAGGCATATGGATTCAAAACTATATACTATGTGGTGAGTACTGGATAACATCACTATGAATTAGGTATAATAAATAGTACTGGATAACATATTATGAATTAGATATAATAAATGGAACTGTATAACATACTATAAATTAAGTATAATAAATGAAACTATAACATATTATAAATTAGGTATAATAAATGGTGCTGAATAATATCACTATAAATTAGGTATATTATATGGGACTGCATTACATATTATAAATTAAGTATAATAAATGGTATTGTATGACATACTTTAAATTAGATATATTAAATGGATCTGGATAGCATCATTGAAAATTAGGTATGATAAATGTCACGGGATGACATCACTATAAATAAGGTACATAAAATGGTATGGGATAACATCATTCTAAATTATGTATAATGAATGGCATGGATAACATCACTATAAATTAGGTATAATAAATGGTGCTGAATAATATCACTATAAATTAGGTATATTATATGGGACTGCATCACATACTTAACATTAAGTATAATAAATGGTACTGGATAACATCACTATAACTTAGATATAATAAATAGTACCAGACAACATCACTATAAATTAGGTATGATAATTGTCATGGGATAACATCACTATAAATTAGGTATGATAATTGTCATGGGATAACATCACTATAAATTAGGTATGATGATTGTCATGGGATAACATCACTATAAATTAGGTATAATAAATGTTACTGGATAACATCACTATAAATTAGGTATGATAATTGTCATGGGATAACATCACTATAAATTAGGTATGATAATTGTCATGGGATAACATCACTATAAATTTGGTATAATAAATGTTACTGGATAACATCACTATAAATTAGGTATAATAAATGGTGCTGGATAATATCACTATAAATTAGGTATATTATATGGGACTGCATCACCTACTATACATTAAGTATAATAAATGGTACTGGATAACATCACTATAACTTAGATATAATAAATTGTGCCAGACAGCATCACTATAAATTAGGTATGATAATTGTCATGGGATAACATCACTATAAATTAGGTATAATAAATGTTACTGGACAACATCACTATAAATTAGGTATAATAAATAGTACCAGACAACATCACTATAAATTTGGTATAATAAGTAGTACCAGACAACATCACTATAAATTAGGTATGATAATTGTCATGGGATAACATGACTATAAATAGGTATGATAAATGTCATGGGATAACATCACTATAATTACATATAATGGATAACATCACTATAAATTAGGTGTAACAATTGGTGTATATATAGTGATGGATTGAATTTGAAAATTTGATGAAGATATGATGAAATTGCAATAACCAGGAAAACATTGCAAGAAATCTATTGTTTGAGTGAACAACATTGGCATTTTTTATTGATGTTATTCGGTATGTTCTTTGATGATACTTACCTTGTTAACAGTCATTAATTCATTACCTAACATGTTTACCTATGGGACAGTCATTAATGCATTACCTACACATGTTTACCTCTGAGACAGTCATTAATCCATGTTTACATACTTGGCACTCATTAATTCACTACCTGAACATAGTTACCCATATGGCACTCATTAATTCACTACCTGAACATATTTACCTATGTGACAGTCATTAATTCACTACCTGAACATATTTACCTATGTGACAGTCATTAATTCATTACCATCTATACATGTTTACCTACTGAAGTCATTAATTCATTACCTGTTTTTTCTCCCAACTAGGGTCTCATTAATTCATTATTTGTACATGTTTACCAACTTGACACATTAAATAATTACCTATATTTTATTCTACTATTCTTTATTTTGTGCCAAGCAAAATAACAACTGTGTTTTGATGTGGGTGTCTTATATGGCAAACAGTCATAAATATAATACCTGTACATTTTTACCTACAAGACAGTCATTAAAATATTACCTGTACAAGTAAGTACCTACTAGACTCGCATAAATATATTACCTATACATGTAATTACCTACTACTATTTCTTCTATCACATGAAGTGTTAGCATTTGTGTAAATCTATTTCTTCTATCACATGAAGTGTTACCATTTGTGTAAATCCATTTTTTCCATCACATGAAGTGTTACCATTTGCATAAATCTATTTCTTAGATCCAAATTACAGGACATGTCAGTGTATTGCTTACTTGTCTGCTTATGTATTAAAGATCACGTATTAGAGTTATTAAAAAACAACTCATCTTCTAAAATGCATTTAGCATTTGTATCTTGATATGGCAGATGTTCCATTCTTGCCAGCATGAATAGAAAGCTAGATCGTGATACGCTTATATATAAGCTAGTTGATTTTACACATGAATTTTTATGTGAATAACTTAGACACTTTATGGAATGGCAGACAAGAGTCTGCACTGTGTCTGACATGAATGAACACATAAAATGATTTTATTGTTTGTAATATAATGCTTGTATACATGAACACTTTTGTACAACCATGTATGTATGGTATAAAATGGACACATTTGTATAATCCATGTATGTATTTTATAAAATGGGCACTTTGTATTATTAATGTATGTATTGTTTGTATATCCAGATGTTCATGGCATGTTCTGTATAACCATGTATGTATTTTTTGTATATCCAGATATTCATGGCATGTTCTGTATAACCATGTATCTATTTTATGTATATCCAGATTTTCCTGGCATGCTCTGTAGCAGGGACGGCAGGTTATGGATACTTTTTTGCCTTCCATCTCTTGCATTTGTGTGAACTGAATCAGCGGCTGAAGCGAGTCCTCAAGGCCATCACAACCAATGGTATCTATACAAGACTCAATCATAAAAGAAAATGTAAAAATGACGTTAACATCCAGTGGTATCTATACAAGACCCAATCTTGAAAGAAAATATAAAAATGACATTAACTATTAATAAACTAATTCTTAAGATTTTGTAGAAAAGATTATCAACATCAAAGTCACGATGCTGATTTGTTTTTGTGACGTCGATGATGACATTTGCTGAATCTGATTTTCAGAATCAATGAACAGTGAATTTTAACTTTGACATCCTGAAAGTATTTTTTGTGAAATTCTGTTTTACATGAAAATTGTATGGGTGAAGTTATTTAGTGATTTTTTTAATTAATTTTCTATTTGATTTGGAAGTACACATTTTAGATAAGGCATATTTATTAAGACATATACTGTATTAGTCATTTTTCACCAATTCAGGTTGCTCTTTGCTGATGGTTGTCATCCTAGGTCTTGCCATCTTCTACATCTATGCCCTGATCTTGTTTGTATCCTATCGTGACTGGATTTGGAAAGAGTTTGATGGTCGACATTGCACTACAATTTACCAGTGTTTTGTGTCCATTATACATCATGGCTTTGTAGGAGGACCATACACGGTTAGTTCCAAACTATCCTGAATATAAATAGATTTTGTTAATGCGTTTTGGTTTATAGTTTTATTCATAGGTTATATAGGAATCAGTTGAAATACACTGGTCCCATTCAAATACAGTTCTTCTTTGTCATATTAACCATCATGGATGTGTGCATTTTTGGAGAATAGAATCTTCATGTCAGTGAAGCAGCTTCACAAATATATAAATTATTTGTATTATATATACTTTTTTATGGTCATCATGATAAATGTTTATACTTATGAACACATAATATTACAACCCAATTTTCTTCTAATTATCCATTGCTATATTCTCAATTTGTAGGCTGTTTTTGTTTATTAAGAAGTAGAACTGCGGTTGGTTTCAAGCCCAATGTGCCTATCAGTTGAAATGTGTATTTATACCTTGCCTTTTCCATCAGTACTGTTGGTAATCCTGTATGTGGTTTGCATAATGTACTGGAAATACAGGGTCCTATCATCTGTTTTGGATTATTGGATTACATATACAAAGCCTGTAGATTGAGAATAAAACGTTACTAAACAAATTTTCAGTGACTCTGATATTGATCAACATACCTTATCGTCTTCTCATACTTGTATCTACCATTTTACAGGATCATATTCCATCCATTATTTTATCTGTTTTTCACATGTTTGTTTCAATTCAGTAAATTTCAGGCTTTATAACATCCGCTTACACATTTTGTAAATTTTTTTGCCTAGAATACAAAGTGAACATTTAGAAAGAATTTGCAGTATTGTGAATTAAATCCCAAATAATCCCAAACGTTCTATCACAAATCCAAAGTGTATAGAGTATTCCAGGTGAATTCCAGTGGTGTTCCAAATACATTCCGATCCAGACAGTGCTTATGTACCTTTAGCCTCAAATGTGCAAAAGTGCTAGCAATAGTGATGTATTATTATGCTATAATCCAATATGACCTTGAATGAATGTGTTTACATCCAAGTTTTTTTAAATTAGGATTTTTTTATGTAGCTTTAACATTTTTTCAGTCATATCACTACGATGTCTGCAGTGTGGCAGTTTATAGTGATGTCTAGCACTGGGGCATCATGCCACAGACATGTAGTATGATGTCCCACCCAGTCACATTATCCTGACACCAGGCTAAACAGTCCGAATACTAACCTCTTAATGCTGAATGCTAAACTAGGCAGCTGTTAGTACCATTTTTATAAGTCTTTAGTATTACTCAGCTGGAGATCAAACCCATGACTTGCCACTTCCAACATGGACACTCTAACCACTAATCCACTGGAGCGGTTACATCCAAGTAATACTAATCTTAATACATATATCATCTACAATAACAGACTAATACTAGCCAAGTAATATGTTGTTTATAAAAATTGTTGTCTATCAAAACTAAAACATTAGTCAGGTAGGCTCAACACCTACCCTCAGTTATGGAGAAAAGCAAATTGCAATACAAATTGAATATGCAGTACATATAATCAAGGACAAAAGCGAACACACTATACAAATTAAATAGCACTAGAAGATATGTGTTGTACCATAAAGCTAAGATTACTGATCAACTCTAGTTGACACATAATCTTTTGAATAGGTTTTTAGTTGAAATGACCATTTTTAGGAACACTGCCCATTAGCTTCTGTATAAATACCATCAGCCGAATTTTGATGAGATTTATTTTATTTCTAAACCTTTTTCCCATCTGACAGACATTTGAGCAGTATATGACCAATATGACCAGCAACTTTGATATAGCTGTCGGTATCGCTGTTTTCGATGTGTCCTTCTTCACTATCATCACGATCATTGGTCTTTACCTTATCTTGGGCATCATCATTGATACCTTCTCCCAGCTCAGAAATGCTAAGGTAAGTGTATTACAAACCTTTTACACATTCATGGCATAAAAACACATATAAATCTGTGCATATGAATACACATCCATGATATATGACTACACATTTATGGCATATGGATACACATCCTTGGCATATGAATACATATTTTTGGAATATAAATAGACATCCATGGCATAAGAATATACACATCCATGGCATATGAATACACAACCATGGAAAATTGATACACATCCATTGCATATGGATACATATTCATGGCATATGAATACACATCCATGACTAATGAATACGCAAAGCCATGGCATTTTAATACACTTCATTCGTATATTCATACACACATTTATAATTTCAGCTTATTACATCTTACACAATTTCATATAAATTCCATTTGTTTTCCATATAACTTTTTTTCTGTCATATGCAAAAGGAAAATAATTCATGAAACTCTGTGGAAAGAGAGAGAAAAAATAAAACCTAGATGAACACATGTCTATGAATAATCTCCATTTTCCATGAAACTTTTCTAGTGTTACAATGATACTAAAATTATTGAATTTCTATATATTGTCACAACAGAAAGGTCATAGTGTAATTTCCTTCACAAGGTAACACACATTCTTATCTATATGATGCTTAATTTTAGTTTTTGAACCTGTAATATATTATAATATATGTAGACATTTTCTTGTGCTTCTTATATGAACATCTTTCCTTCTACTTCTTATATGAAAACCCTTTCTTGTACTACTTATATAAAAACTCTTTCTTGTGATTTTTATTTGAAAACCCTTTCTTACACTTCTTATATAAACACCCCTTTTTTATTCAGTGGGAGCTTGACAAGGATATGCAGAATACCTGTTTTATCTGCAGTCGAAAGAATCAAGACTTTCAGAGACACAGAGGGGTAAGTAGCAGGATATTCCAAATTATCTTACATGGCTTGAAATCAATCAAGACTGAATCTTGAAAGATATTCTTTCTTCACAGTGTCCATTCTATGGCAAAAAATAATCCTAGTTGGTTTTGTTTCATTGTGTTTCATTTTCTTTTATCACAGATGAAGTTTAGGCTGAGGCTGTGTGCTTCAAAAGTTATCTCTACCTGAGATCACTTATTCACTTTGAAAAATTATCCAATACTCATTCAGTAACTGTTTAATATACTTTGATCTGTAAATCTTTTAGTCTGAGAAGTAATTAAATTTAGTCTAATATATCATTAGAGAATGCTCATATAATAACAGCATGCTAGTTGAAAAGACAATTATATTACAAAACAATAATGGTAACGTCAAGTTTTCATGTAATTTTTGAAGATGTGGTGAGAAAATATAATGGGTTTTCATGCCAAATACTGAAATAAAACCTGTCAGTTTAAATTTTGCCAGACTAGACAATACCAGCTTCTGAAAGTGCCATTGAATCAATTACCAAATATATAAAATGTAAAAATAGGCATTACCTCCTTTTTATAAAATTTACCTCTGAAATTCAGGAAGTGAAAATTATCAAGTGGAGCTAGCACATTTTTTAAAGGTGCATCTGAAGTAGGGCCAAGCTGTAAACTCTGTAACACAAATTACACTTATCAATCATACAATAAAATAATTTACAATGACTACAATGACCCCCCCCCAAAAAAAAAAAACAACAAAAAAAACAACAAAAAAACCAAGCAAACACAATGAAATTAGAAAGCATACAAAAGCCTGAAAATATTTAAGGTATTGAAAGAGATCGCTGTGTCTTTGTGTCTAGTTTCAGTGGGCAATTCATTCCATGTTCCTGAGTGCTGGTATGCAAAATAGCATTGTCCATATGACTTCATTTTCATAGTGGGAATAATGAGTATATGATTGTCAGAAGAGGAATGTATAAGTATCTTGCTGGTGTATACACATGGGTGAGGCCAGATAGGTATGTTGAACTGGATTCCATCAGTGAACCGTAGCATAGAGAATAAATTTTGTATTTGATTCTGGATTGAATAGATAGCCAGTGTAGGGTACTGAGCAGTGGGGAGGCATGCTCAGATGTTGGTACTCTAAGTATTATCTGAGCAGCTGTGTTTTGAACTTTTTCAAGTTTCTCGAGCAGATATTGAGATGAACTAGAC
Source organism: Unio pictorum (assembly GCA_030141615.1). Lineage (NCBI taxonomy): Eukaryota > Metazoa > Mollusca > Bivalvia > Unionida > Unionidae > Unio > Unio pictorum. The sequence continues at coordinate 1,434,088 of JARLTB010000141.1, read as the reverse complement.
TGAATTGAGTTACAATAGTCCAGTCTTGAAAGTACTAATAAATGCACAATTGTTTTAGTGGCATCAACTGAAAGATAATGCATATCAGCTCAAGATAGTCAGCCTTGCATATGTTCATGACATGTTGGTGCAACAAGAGAGTACTGTCCAGAGTAATAGCTAGGTTTCATACTGACTGTGTGAATTTATTGTTGGTGTTGATGATATTTAATGTGTGATGTAAAGGATGTGAATGAGAAAGTCTTTGTTTTGATATCAGAATGACCTCAGTTTTATCATCATTCATCTGCAGTATGTTACATGTCATCCATGATTTCACATCAGAAATGCACCTCTCTACTCCATGGATGGTAGCATCAACTTCAGTTGGATGGCTAGACTTGTATATTTGGGAGTTATTGGCATACAATTGGTGAGACACTGGGTGTGATGATCTATGACACTTGAGAGCGGCTTTGTGTATAGAATGAAGAAAACAGGTTAAAAAACAGACTGCAGTAAGCTGTATAGTGAATGCCAAATACATTCTGGAAAAGGTGAAGTAATATATCATATTTTATTGTGTCCAATGCTGCAGACAAAACAAGGAAGGAGAGGACTGTAATCTTAACCCTATCCAATCAGAGAAACTGTCATTAACTACTTTTTAAAGAGTAGTTTCAGTACTGTGGCCAGGGCGATATGCAGACTGTACATTGCTAAAAAAATGTTTGAATTCAGATGAGATACAAGATGGGTTAGAACAACTTTTCCTAAGATTTTTTATATAAACAGGAGATCAGAAAATGGACAGTTGTTCTTTAAATCGTTATGGTCAAGTATTGATTTCTGCAGCAGAGGCTTTACAATGGCAGTTTTGAAAAATGATGGAATTACCTGGATGAGAGAGAGGTATTAATAATAATCAGTTCAGAAGGCAATATTGGATCTAAGCACTCAAGCAGCAATGATATTGCAATTGGATCAAGTTTGCAAGGCTTTGGTGCACTCTTCATCATGATTGTCTGTACTTAATCTTTAGAGGCAGGTTGAAATGCTGCTAACGATTGTCGCTGAAATTCTGTATCGTAACTATATGGTGATGATGAGTCAGTTAAAAGTGTGTTGTCAAGCTTATCTCTAATGGTTTGTACCTTGACACGGAAGAAATTGGCAAATAGGTCCAGAAGGTCTACTGGAGAGAAGGTAGTTGGAAGTGGTGTAGATCCTTGACATTAGTTTGTTAGTTATCTCGAAGAGCTCTTTGCAGTTGGGACTCACCATAACCTTAGTACTGTAGTGGGATAATTTGGCTAAATGGACTATGTTTGTGATGTTCTACTTTCATAGATTTGTTTAATGATAGTAAGTTTGGTAGAAAGCCAAAGCCTCTCTACTTTTTGGCAATGTCTTTTGGCAGTGCGAAGCTGGTCCCTAACACTGCTATACCACAGAGAACATTTTTGAAGTGATAATCTGCATTTGGTGGCTGGGGCATGCATATCAAGCAAAATTTTTTATCAGTTATTGAGTAGTTCTGCTGTAGGAGGTAAGCAAGTTGTTAGATTTGCTTGGATGTCATGCATAAGTTTGGTTCTATTTATCATACGGAGGTTTCTCTTCGTAGCAAATAATTGTGCAGGGTTAGTGACTGATGTGTTCAGATGGCATGTACTGTAGAGGTGACCTGATGAAAGTTCAACTGTAGAATATTATCATCAGGTCTATGAAGAATGCTGTCTAAAATGTGACCACGTTTTTTTGTTAGCTGACTGTTTAAGGTTGAATGGAATGTGAGTTTTGATGATTATATGTTTCCAGGACAGTTAAAGTGAAACTTTAAATCTCCAATAATAATCATGTTACTATCGACTTTCCATACTCCATACTTCTTGATAATATAATTGCAGACATTTTTCCTGTGTATAACAATTCATTATATTGTGTAATTTATACTAGTTTTTTTAACCTCAGATGTAAATTTGTTTGTGATAAAAAGAAAGTTTTATCATATAAACCTTTCTTTTTATTTTATGGGGGAAGGTATTACGGCTATTGGATTTAAATTATTTATTTTTTTAATTGTTAAATCCAAATTTGTCATTTAGGGTTTAATATTCATTAATTGGGAGATTTTTTCTAGAAAATTCAGGCTGACCTAGACTCAGTTGTAAATAGGCTGACCTTGGCTTGTTTACCTCATTGTCTGACCTTGCTTCAGATTGATAAACAGGCCTTTTAAAACTATTGGTTAATTTCAAGGGCATCTTTATATTTTTAGTTATTGGGGATGGTTTTTCTTCTGGATCATTCTTTTAATACGTGACTTTTTGAAGGCAGTCTCTTTCTGTGACCTTCCATGAACCTCTATCAATTTCTAGAAAATCACGTGATCACTTGTTTACTTAAGAAAAACAAGTATAAGAACTGTTGTTTGGGATAGAACAAATCAGTAGAATCTCTGGGCTTTAAGATATTAGTTGTGTATTTTCTGTTTGAGTTTAATTTTAATTATCTTGTTCTGGACTTTGTGTCGATTCATTGAAGAAAGAAGATTTATTATCTATTTGGAGGAGAAAACATGTACTCATAATTCATTTGGATATTAATTAAACAAGAACTGCATCACATGACATTGTCAGCCATTTTGGATTACATTGTCAAGATTTGAACCTGGAACTATTAGAACATTTATTTATCAGGACTCTCGCAATTCCATTAGTGGATTATTGTTTTGTGAATTCTATATTGGATTAATGTTAGATTTGATTATCTAAAACTGTAAGTTTATTTACTTTATGAAAATAATTGTACTTAATAAATTCATTGTTCAATTTATACAAGCTTGTTAGTTTTCACTCTTTCTGTGTTGCTGCTTATTCGAGCCTAAGCACGTAACAGTAGTAACTGGTGGATGTTAATATGAGAGCACATTAAACCCTTCATTATTTAGGTAGTTAATATGAGATCACACTAAAATCTTCATTATTTAGGTAGTTAATATGAGATCACATTAATCCCATCATTATGTAGGTAGTTAATATGAGATCACATTAAACTCTTCATTATTTAGGTAGTTAATATGAGATCACATTAAACTCTTCATTATTTAGATAGTTAATATGAGATCACATTAATCCCATCATTATTTAGGTAGTTAATATGAGATCACATTAAACTCTTCATTATTTAGGTAGTTAATGTGAGATCACATTAAAACCATCATTATTTAGGTAGTTAATATGAGATCACACTAAACTCTTCATTATTTAGGCGGCTAATATGAGAGCACATTAAACTCATCATTATTTAGGTAGTTAATGTGAGATCACACTAAACTCTTCATTATTTAGGTAGCTAATGTGAGAGCACATTAAACCCATCATTATTTAGGTCAGTCTTTTTCAACCATTTTATTGGAACAGAACCCTTCGGAGCATTTAAATTGTTCGCGGAACCACATGCAGTGACACAAGAAAACACCGATTGATACAGGTGTATGGGTGTAACACTATAATTGTAGCCCAAATAAAAAATAAACACGTGTGGCCAGAATAGCCGATATTACTAGTTACTAAGTTACTTTATTGTTATCCGTTAGCATCAGTTTGCAGTAGCGAACATTTCAGTGCAAAACTTGTGCTTGGTGATTTCTACAAAGCAGTTGAATTCATGGCCGAATGTTCGAGAGAGACACCCAAAGTTCATCTTCCACAGACAAAAGTCATTCTCATTTCTTGTATTTGATGGTGGTCATAGCAGAAAATCAGAACTCGCACATGTAGTTAAAATCTGCAACAGAAGTCACAAAGCTTTCTCAGGGATAGACAGATACCCGGTACTTGTTTTCAACTAGTAACCAAAACACATCCAAGTTCAACTCTGCGTGTTTCAGCTTCAGCGTTCTGTCACTCGCAACGCTAACGAGCTCCTCCTCTTCCTTCAAAGTAAACTGTCCTTGGCACAGTTCAAATTCCACAAACGGGTTTCTAACCCAGTTGTACTGGTCAACAGATATCGACGGAAAATATTTGCTGAGACTATTAAACAGAGCATCCAAATGGGTCACAATCAATGAAAGAATTTCTTCTTCCAAATTACCAATTTCTTCAGAAATGTGTTTATTCTCTCAGTTCAAGTCAAGATGTTTTCATGTCTGCCTTGCATTCCATTGTTCAAAATGTTCAATTCATGATATATATCGGCCAGATAAGCTAGTTTGGAACACCAACACTCACGGCTCAGTACTTCTTCAAAATTCTTCAAAGTTTTCACGAGAACTGAACATCAGCATCACTTCTTTCAGCTCGTAGAAATGAGATAAAACTTTCCACGAGACAGCCATCATACATCTGTGTGTTGGTTGAGTGTAACATGGTCCACTTCCATGCTTTCACAAAGTTTGGCAAACTGGTGACATTTCAGAGGTCTCATCTTTATATAAATAATGATTTTCACCACCATGTCCAGCACAGACTTTAACTCAGCTCCAACTGTTTTAGCAACTAGTGATTCTCTGTGGATGAAACATTGCATGACCATGATATCTCTATTCATCTGTTGCACCAGCGAGACAAAACCTTTGACATTTCCCATCATGGCAGGGGCGCCATCTTTACAAATGCCATTGCAGTTTTTCCTGTTCAAGTCACATGACAGCAAATATGAATTGATGTCAAATATGCCTTGTCCTTTTGTTGTTTCTGGTAACTCCTTACAGCAGAAAACAATCTTCAACAATATCTCCATTGTCAATAAAACGTACAAACCCCATAAGCTGTGATTTACCGCTGACATCGGTGATTTCATCCACCTGCAGTGCAAAGAATCCACGTGTCTTTATCTTTGCTAAAACGTGACTTTCAATGTCGCTGGACATGTCTGAAATACGTCTGCTAATCGTATTGTCTGACAGTCAAATCTTACTGATGTCAGATACTGCACTTTCGCCAAACATAATTCTCACAATTTCTCGGCATGCAGGTACAATTACAGTTTCGGCGAGGGTATGCAATTTCATTTTCTTTGCAACCATCTCCGCGACAGCATAACTTGCTTCTTGAGCTTTGTCACTTATCTTAAACTTTTTCTCGAATGTAGAGGTTTTTTTTTTATTCAAGCTTAGTGCCTTCTTGAAGTATGCCACATTCTTGTGCGCTACATCTGGATGTTTAGTTGTTAAGTGTTGCTTCAATTTAGCTGGTGCCATGGGTCTCCTGCCCATGTGAATCCCATAGCTAAGTAATTGTCACTGTACTGACGAACTTTAAGATTCTGATCGGCAAATTCAACTTTTGGTACATTCGGCTCACATGACGCGGTACTAGATTTAGCTTCAATTGACTGCTTCTGAGTTTTAGTTTGGTCGTCAGCTGTTTCATCATCTAATTTGCTCTTCTTAATCAGTCCGTGGTCGTGCAAAAACAACAGTGTTAAGAAAATTAATTGAAACGCTATAGTAGAACAACAATGGAAAAAGTAAATTAAGTGGATAAACAATGACTAATTACCGCACAGTTCGGTACTGCCAGACTTGGTCCATGGCGATTTCGGCCGTTATTTTTATATTTTTACTGGCCACCGGCAGAACCCCTGCCTGGCACTCATGGAACCCTTAGGTTCCATGGAACCCGGGTTGAAAAACACTGATTTAGGTAATACAAGAGCACAGTAAACTGTCACTTTAAAGAGAAGCCTGCAATGGCTCGAACAATATTAAATTTAACATATCATTAGGTTTAATGACTTAAGCTGCAGTTTTTATTACCCTGATATAACTAGTTAAGGTTCATTGTGTAGTGTATTGGCTCAATACTGATTTGAAGCTCATTGTGTCATGTATTGACTCAACACTGATTTGAAACTCATTGTGTAATGTATTGGCTCAACACTGATTTAAGGCTCATTGTGTATTGTATTGGCTCAACACTGATTAAAGGCTCATTGTGTAGTGTAATGGTTCAACACTGATTTAAGGCTCATTGTGTAGTGTATTGGCTCAACACTGATTTTAGGCTCATTGTGTAGTGTATTGGCTCCACACTGATGTAAGGCTCATTGTATAGTGTATTGGCTCAACACTGATTTAAGGCTCATTGTGTAGTGTATTGGTTCAACACTAATTTAAGGCTCATTGTGTAGTGTATTGGCTCAACACTGATTTTAGGCTCATTGTGTAATGTATTGACTCAGCACTGATTTGAAGCTCATAGTGTAATGTATTGGCTCAACACTGATTTAAGGCTCATTGTGTAGTGTATTGGCTCAACACTGATCTAAGGCTCATTGTGTAATGTATTGACTCAACACTGATTTGAAGCTCATTGTGTAGTGTATTGGCTCAACACTGACTTAAGGCTCATTGTGTAGTGTATTGGCTCAACACTGATTTAAGGCTCATTGTGTAGTGTATTGGCTCAACACTGATTTAAGGCTCATTGTGTAGTGTATTGGCTCAACACTGATTTTAGGCTCATTGTGTAATGTATTGACTCAGCACTGATTTGAAGCTCATTGTGTAGTGTATTGACTCTACACCGTTTTAACATGCATTGTTTAGTATATTGGTTCAACACTGATTTAAGGCTCATTGTGTAATGTATTGGCTCAAGCCTGATTTAAGACTCATCATTTAGTGTATTGGCTCAACACTGGTTTAAGACCTTTTAGCTATAAAAAACTGCTATGTTTTGAATATGGTAGTATAAAGCATCTTGTCTCAGTGCATGAAAAATTTATACACGTAAGAACCTGTCATAAAAATAATCTTTTATCTTAATCTTGACAAGCTACATAGTATTTTTATATTTCAGGGTTTTGAGAAGCATGTGAAGATGGAACACAACCTGTGGGCATACCTTTTTTTCTTCATCCACCTGGATGAGACCCAAACAGATGATTACTCGGCATTAGAATTCAGAATCTACAAACAGGTGGGTAGCAATTTTAATCCAGCTTGAAATAGGTAACAGTTTTAAGTGTAACATTGATTATTACAGAATGTTCTAATTTGTAAATTATGATCAGCAGTTAACTTCTTAAGTTTATCACTGCTTTCACCTTAAATATCTATTTTAATATACGGATCAGTTCACCTTTGGCAGTGTTAGATACTTTTTAAGTGACTTGAATTTTCAGTAAATTGTTAAAACATATTTCAAAAGCTACCAATATAAAACTTAATCAAAGCAAATGATATTTTTATTATTCTTTACTGTGCATAGACTATGATATGCCATCATACAGTTTGCAGTTGGGTTTGAGGCTATTTTTATTTATTAGTTTTGTCATGATTCAGTTTGCTGTTGGGTTTGAGTGTATGTTATATATGGCATCTGCTATCATAAGATCACTGCTGAGTTTGTGTATGTTATTTATAGAGTATGTTATCATAAGTTCACTGTTGAGTTTGAGTGTATATTATTTATAGAGTATGCTATCATAATTTCACTGTTGAGTTTGAGTGTATGTTATTTATAGAGTATGTTATCATTGTTGAGTTTGTGTGTATGTTATTTATGGGGTATACTATCATAAGTTCATTGTTGAGTTTGAGTGTATGTAATCTCTGAGTTAATATGCTAACTGTTGTTTTTTTAGGTCTTGGAAAACAGCCTTGACTTTTTTCCACTGAAGAGGTCACTTAGTTTGGAGAATGAGGTGGACAATAAGGAACAAATCATGGAAGAAAAAAGGCTGAAGCTCATGGAACAGCAGGCCAACTGCCTCATCACCATCATCACCAAACTGAAGGAAGAGATCAGCACTACACAGAGACTGTCAACACAGGCAGAGTAAAAATTTACACAACGTTGTCAGAGAAGATTGAATTCAATACACTGTTATAATTTATGCTGTGAAGTATATGTACAGCTCAAAAATATGAACAGAGTAACATGTTTCAGTGTAGTTCTAATCCGCTAAGACATAAAAAATTTCAGTGTAGTTCTAGTCTACTACAAACATAACAGATTTCAGTGTAGTTCTAATCCACTAAGACATAACAGATTTCAGTGTAGTTCTAATCCGCTAAGACATAAAAAATTTCAGTGTAGTTCTAGTCTACTACAAACATAACAGATTTCAGTGTAGTTCTAATCCACTGAGACATAACAGATTTCAGTGTAGTTCTAATCCACTAAGACATAACAAATTTCAGTGTAGTTCTAGTCCACTTCAAACATAATAGATTTCAGTGTAGTTCTAATCCACTAAGACATAACAGATTTCAGTGTAGTTCTAATCCACTACAGACATAACAGATTTCAGTGTAGTTCTAGTCCACTTCAAACATAACAGATTTCAGTGTAATTCTAATTTACTAAGACATAACAGATTTCAGTGTAGTTCTAATCCACTACAGACATAACAGATTTCAGTGTAGTTCTAGTCCACTTCAAACATAACAGATTTCAGTGTAGTTCTAATCCACTAAGACATAATAGATTTCATTGTAGTTCTAATCCACTAAGACATAACAGATTTCAAAGAGTAGTTCTAATCCGCTAAGACATTTAAAAAAAAATCAGTGTAGTTCTAATCCACTAAGACATTAAAAAAAATTCAGTGTAGTTCTACTCCACTTAGACATTAAAAATATTTCATTGTATTTCTAATCCACTAAGACATTATCTATTTTATCACAGTATCTAATGTACTACAGACATACAAAATATTCATTGCAGGCTAAGTGTACTAAGTACTTAAAAATTATATTGCAGTCTATCTAATGCACTTAGTACATTAGATACAATCAAAAACAATAACTGTAAACTAAGACCCTGTCCTCCCCCCTCCAGTTAAAATGGAGCAGCCTTCAATCAATGGATCAATCCATCTTGACTGTGTATGATTTATATTATATATGTTACTCTTAACTGCATATGCAAATGCATCTGGTAGACTGTCCTTATAGTCAGTCTAGTCACTTATTCAACGACATAAAGCATATGTAGGAACCATTCTGTTTTATTCTTAATATCATGATCTGACAGCAAAACTGTTGTGGTGCAATGGTGCATTCAGTCATATTACATCATACTATATATTTATTTACATTTACATAATACATTAATTATAACAAGATTTCGTTACAGACATATTTGTATTAACTTTAATTGTGTGAAATCATTTGTTTCCAAATAATATATTTTTAGAAACAATTGTAGATGATAAATATGTTCAGATAGTTTTATTTTTTGATATTGAGCTCATATCCAACTTTTATGCTGGGCTTGCAGCTTACCCCAGCATACCATCATATTTTAGTTTTGTATACAATATCCAACAGTATTGACAATATCATACAAGACACAATATCTAACAGCATTGACAATATTGTACAAGACAATATGAAATAGTACTGACATCTTAAAAATCAATAAAAAAACAATATAAGCAATATTGCATTAGACAGTATCCACCAGTATTGAAACTGTGTAGACAGTATCATACAAGACACAATATCTAACAGTATTGACAATATTGTACAAGACAATATCTAACAGTATTGACAATATTGTACACGACAATATCTAACAGTATTGACAACATCTTAAAACACAATATAAAAAAGTATAAGCAATATTGCATTAGACAGTATCCAACAGTATTGATAATATCAAACTATATAGGCAATATTTTAGAAGACAGTATATACAACAGTATATACAACAATATATACAATATCTCACAAGACAGAAAATCCAGCAGTATATACAACAATATATACAATATCTGAGAAGACAGAAAATCCAACAGTATATACAACAGTATATACAATATCTGAGAAGACAGAAAATCCAACAGTATATACATCAGTATATACAATATCTGAGAAGACAGAAAATCCAACAGTATATACAACAGTATATACAATATCTGAGAAGACAGAAAATCCAACAGTATATACAACAGTATATACAATATCTGAGAAGACAGAAAATCCAACAGTATATACAACAATATATACAATATCTTACAAGACAGAAAATCCAACAGTATATACAACAGTATATACAATATCTGAGAAGACAGTATATACAACAGTATATACAATATCTGATAAGACAGAAAATCCAACAGTATATACAACAATATATACAAAATCTTACAAGACAGAAAATCAAACAGTATATATAATGGTATATATAATATCTTACAAGACAGAATATACATTATATTCAATATCTTACAAGACAGGATATGCAACAGTATATACAACAGTATTTACAATATCTTACAAGACAGAATATACAACAGTAAATACAACAATATATACAATATCTTACAAGATATAATAACCAACAGTAGAGACAACATCTTTGAAGACATAATATTTTTTTAATATCAAATTGAAATTTGATCAACACAGTTTAATTTTCATAATATATATGTGTAATATGTATGTATAATATGTATGTGGAATATGTATGTATATGTATTAATATGTATGTATAATATTTATGTATAATATGTATTTATAATATGTATGTATAATATGTATGTGGAATATGTATGTATATGTATTAATATGTATGTATAATATTTATGTATAATATGTATTTATAATATGCATGTATCACTTTTGCAAATTGTCCACCATATACTTAGGTCCTACTAGTAATTGGCTTGTTCTTATAAAAGGTTTTGACTTACATTTTTGGTGCAATGACCTTGTTTCTTATTAAAAGCGTACACATTTTTGGAACTTTTTACATTCAGCTTGTTTTTTTTTATTAAAAGTGTAGAAATGTTTGGAACTCTATACATATACTGTGATATTGTTCTTTTTATAAGTGTACACAATTGTGGTACTATCTGCATTGTTTCTTTCATATTAAAATTGTACAAAATATTTGAAACTTTACACACAGAATTCTTCATTTTATAATTGTATGCAGTTTTTGAACTTTTTTCTTATTAAACTGTACAGATGTGCCAGGATTGATATTCACAACATAAAATACTTTGACAATTTTACATGAATGTTTCAGAATGTAAAGTTTTCATAAGTCAAATTAAATGAGAGACTGTGAAGTATAAGATGAAGGATAGTTACTTGTGAAATGTCAAATTATATCAGTGTTTATTATTTTACTTTTAAAATATTTTGGTTTGCTAAAGGATGCATTTGGCATTTCTGATAGACACAGCAGTTTAGAAACATTGCTGGACATTTTGTTGCTCAAGGCTCTTCAAAATATACAGGGTAAGATAAGGACTATTTTAATGGAAACATGTAAGATACACATATTTGAATGGAACAGTGTAAGATTGGAATATTTGCATGAAAAGATTGGACTATTTGAATAGAAAGTGTAAGATACAAATATTTGAATGAAAAAGTGTAAGATAGGACAATTTTAATTGAAAAATGTAAGATAAGAATTTTAATGGAAAATTGTTAGATAGGAAAATTTGAGTGGAAAATTGTAAGATAGGAAATTTTGAGTGGAAAATTGTAAGATAGGAAATTTTGAATGGAAAAATATTAAGTACTTTTAGTGTATGTACACTTGAACACAAAGTAAATATGCCACCATAGTGAACCATGTCCTGCAAATCAGCAAACTAGATCAAGGTCAACAAACCACCATGCCTTCCTTACAATGCTGTTTGTTTGAGACATTAATATTCTCATGTTTAATAAAAGTTTCAAGCAAAATTTGACACAATTTATTCCTAATGTTTTTGGTTTATATATTAAAGACGTGCAGTGTTGGTAATATAACATCATTTCAAATATGATGTTGAAATTTAAGATTATATGGTAAGAGGTCCAAACTCATATAAAGTTTACACATTAAATGCTTTAAAAAATTACTTAGGTCAAATTTGGATTTCATCCTTTGTTATAAATATGAACATATCCTACGTAAGGAATTGTACAAGAAAAACATTGGACATCAAACATTTAGACACAGGAACCATTGCAACAGCTTACTTAAAAGGTTTTTAAACATTTTTATATTTATAAAATGACACAGGATATAGGTTGTATGTTCTTCTGATTATCAGTGAACAAAGTTACATTATGTGAGGTATTAAAACTTTCCTAATAATATATGTTTTCCATTATATCTATATATATATATATATATATATATATATATATATATATATATATATATATATATATATATATAAACCCTTAATGACACAAATATATGCCAAATTTCTGTATTATACCAAATTCGTCTGTTGATAAATGGTGGTATTTTAAGAGAATTATCAAATACAAGAATGTATATAATTTGTGTGTTACAATTTCTTTGTCATCAGTTAATAGTTTTTAAATATGCTACCAATGCCAAACATTGAACTACTCTGACTACTTCAAACACACATGACAGCGGAGTATTCTTATTATTGTTTTTAGCCATTAACTGAACATTAAACTTTATGACAAATATTAGTGTTTTGTTATCTGGCAATATTATTGTAGGACAATATTAATGTTTTGTTATGTGATTATACTGTTTGTTTATGTGACTATTATTGTTTTGTTATGTTACAATATAGTTAGTCCAGATATTCTTGGTCTAGTTAGGGTTTGTTTCCTTGTGTACTATTTGTTTAGCCTGAATATACATGGTCTAGTTAGTTTTTTTTTCCTTGTGTCATTGTTGAAGGTTTAGCCTGAATATACATGGTCTAGTTAGGGTTTGTTTCCTTGTATCATTGTTGAAGGTTTAGCCTGAATATACATGATCTAGATAAGGTTTGTTTCTTGTGTCCATGTTGTTTGTTTTGCCAGGATATGCATGGTCCAGTTAGGATTTGTTTCCTTGTTTTCTTCTTGTTTATTTAGCATGGATATGCATAGTCTAGTTATGATCTGTTTCCTTGTTTTCTTGTTTATTTAGCATGGATATGCATTGTGTGGTTAGGGTTTGTTTCCTGATGTCCTTGTTGTTTGTTTAGCCTGAATATACATGGTCTAGTTAGGGTTTGTTTCCTTGTGTACTTGTTGTTTAGCCTGAATATACATGGTCTAGTTAGGGTTGGAAACATCCTTGTGTCATTGTTGAAGGTTTAGTCTGGTTAGTTATTTTCATTCTATTATTTAAGGTAATTTCAATGTACACTTGTAATGTAAAACAGAATAATTACTGAAGCTTCATGATTTAATCAATATATTTGTTTTTCTTTTGGTGGGGTACAAATGTAAATATATAGATATTAGTCTGAAATGTAAATTCATCATACCTTGGCTATTTAGATTTAACTGCAGCAATATACTTTGCAGAACTTATATATTGACATTTTAACATATATTTTAGCCCTGTTAAAACAGTATCTGATCTTTATTTTTCAAGTATATTATAAACTGTATTGTATATATTAAAATGTATTGTGTATAATAGTGCATACAAATTTCTGTGATATTATTGTGTAGTATTAAGATATTTTTTATTTTCTTCAATTGAAATATATAGTAGTGGAATATTTTACTATTATTAACCATAAGAGAGAGATAAATATTTATGGTTTTGTTTAATATTTATGAATTTATTATGATAAAATACAATGATTTATACACTTAAGATGTTTTATATAATGTAACAAATAATATTCAATATTTTCTCCTTGATATTGTGCACATTCGTTTAGGGGTGGAGGTGAAATCCTTGCAGACTGAGTGCTCATAAGTGTCTGTGACAGTTTTCATTTGTAGATGAAAATTGATTACTTTTGTATGTATTTTAAGTTTTCTATAGCATTTATGAATTATTTGCCTTCTGAAAATTGTATTAGTCTTACTCAACCAGAATAGTAAATGTATCATCTAAAGATAAATTGAAAACATGTACAAGATGGAATTAAATACCTTTTTCATGCCCCTAATCATTGTATTTACTGTAAATCACTAAATGTCACAAAGATCAAATTTTCATGTATTTATCAGAGTTTAAGATTTGCATACTACAGAATAATCTGTGGGGAAAGATTTTGAGAAGTATTTTCCCCACATTAGAAAAATATTATTAATTAACTAGTTATTGTTTTGAACACTTATAAGGCTACAATATTTTTTGCAGTATTTCTACTGCCTTGTGTCTAGTTTACAGTAATTTTAATCAACTTACATGGCATGCATTCTGTTAAACCTATATTTTTCCAGTATTTTTTTAATTATTATTTTAGTTGAAGTTGAAGAGCGAAGAAATCTTTGTGATTATATGGAATAGTAGTATTATTTCATTAGATAAATTTTTCTAGTTTGTATTTATTTATGTAGATCCATTTTTTTTTGTATATCTTGTTTGTCTTTATAATGTAGATCTTGTTTGTGTTTATAATGTAGATCTAGTTAGTGGGTTAATCATGTTTGAACAACATCAGTAATACTCTTGTATACACGTAATACTAGTAATAATCATGTATACAGGTAATACCAGTGATAATCTTGTATACAGGTACTACCAGTGATAATCTTGTATACAGGTACTACCAGTGATAATCTTGTATACAGGTAATACCAGTGATAATCTTGTATACAGGTAATACCAGTGATAATCTTGTATACAGGTACTACCAGTGATAATCTTGTATACAGGTACTACTAGGGCTGTACCGATGTCACTTTTTGCCGATTATGCCGATACCGCGTATAGCCGATTATCAAAATTGCCGATACCGATTATGAGACCGATTATTTGATTATCATATTATGTACTCAGGTATAAGCCGACAAATTTAGAAAACAATAAAGGCCTGGAATGGGGGGGGGGGGGCTTATCCGTGGGCCAATGTCAAAACTTTACAGGTTTTAGGTGTTTTTGTTGTCTATTGTAACGGCAGTACATCTTGGGACAAAAATATCCGTGTTCTAAGACAAAGGCATGTTAAAAAAGTAACTTTCGGTGACTCGAAAATTATTAAACTTATTGCCGACTTTCTATGAGCAAAGGTCGTCGGCTTGCTTTGACGACAACAAATACTCGTTATTGCTGCGGCAACATCAGATAATTGTAAAACATTGATATAGAATTGTTTTATTTGTTTAGTATATGTCGGTGCTTCAAAGGTACAGTAAAACTTGTTATGACTTATGAGAGACCGCCCCTTCTGCCAGATGGTGGCTTGGTGAAACACTAGCAAAAGAAAAAAAAAATAATTTTAAAAAATCCGGAAATGATTCTCACTTACTAGTATTAAAGACAATGAGTTCGTTCACCCTCTAGGCATTACGGATTAACCACAGGCACTTGATTCTGAGTAAATTCATGTATACACTCAACATGGTGAGTGTATACATGAATTTACTCAGAATCAAGTGCCTGTGGGATTAACTGAAAGACAGACGACGTATTAAAACCTACACTGAAGCCCTTTCAAACAATTTCTCACTGGGACATAAGGACTATCGGTGTTTTGTGAGTTTTCATAAAGATAAAAAAACACAAACCTCAAAATTGACTGTGTATATATCCATCATTACTCCCTTTGATGTTAATCTTACTGGCTATTCACATGACTTTGGCACTACAATGGCGGTTAGCGACATGTACTTTAGTCTGGTTTACTGCAGTTTACAAATGTTACCGGACGCTGGAGTTGAAAATTTCACACAACTGGCAGCAAGATAAATTCTTTTTAAATACTTTATTAGAGCAATCTCTTTGTTATAAAAGATTAATTGATGGTTCGATGTGTTTATCTCGATATATGGTTATTCGAATATACAGTAGTGTTAGTTAATGAGCAACTTGTTTGCATACTGCATTTATCCCGAGCTCTAGTGTTACAAAGGATTAAGTTACGGTCACTCAAAACGCGACTGTATATACAACTTTTATCAGGAAAAATTGGTTATTTAAAAAAATTATTTGCATCGGCACCGATTATTTTTGCCGATACCCGATTATACCGACTGTGCTAATAATCGGCCCGATTACGCGTACGGGCGATTAATCGGTACAGCTCTAGGTACTACCAGTGATAATCTTGTATACAGGTACTACCAGTGATAATCTTGTATACAGGTAATACCAGTGATAATCTTGTATACAGGTAATACCAGTGATAATCTTGTATACAGGTAATACCAGTGATAATCTTGTATACAGATAATACCAATGATAATCTTGTATACAGGTAATACCAGTGATAATCTTGTATACAGGTAATACCAGTGATAATCTTGTATACAGGTAGTACCAGTGATAATCTTGTATACAGGTAGTACCAGTGATAATCTTGTATACAGGTACTACCAGTGATAATCTTGTATACAGGTAATACCAGTGATAATCTTGTATACAGGTACTACCAATGATAATTTTATGAGCACATCTACGAGATGTGCATACTTACAAAAGTCATTTATCTTAAATGGCAGTCAGTGAACCATTATGATTATTTATGTACAAATCAACATTTATCTGAAATGGCTGTCAGTGAACCATTATGATTATTATGTACAAATCAACATTATCTTAAATGGCTGTCAGTGAACCATTATGATTATTAGGTACAAATCAACATTATCTTAAATGGCTGTCAGTGAACCATTATGATTATTAGGTACAAATCAACATTTATCTGAAGTGACTGTCAGTGAGCCATTATGATTATTAGGTACAAATCAACATTTATCTGAAGTGGCTGTCAGTGAACCATTATGATTATTAGGTACAAATCAACATTTATCTGAAGTGACTGTCAGTGAACCATTATGATTATTAGGTACAAATTAACATTTATCTGAAATGGCTGTCAGTGAACCATTATGATTATTAGGTACAAATCAACATTTATCTGAAGTGACTGTCAGTGAACCATTATGATTATTAGGTACAAATCAACATTTATCTGAAATGGCTGTCAGTGAACCATTATGATTATTAGGTACAAATCAACATTATCTTAAATGGCTGTCAGTGAACCATTATGATTATTAGGTACAAATCAACATTTATCTGAAGTGGCTGTCAGTGAACCATTATGATTATTAGGTACAAATCAACATTATCTTAAATGGCTGTCAGTGAACCATTATGATTATTAGGTACAAATCAACATTTATCTGAAGTGACTGTCAGTGAGCCATTATGATTATTAGGTACAAATCAACATTTATCTGAAGTGACTGTCAGTGAACCATTATGATTATTAGGTACAAATCAACATTTATCTGAAGTGGCTGTCAGTGAACCATTATGATTATTAGGTACAAATCAACATTTATCTGAAGTGACTGTCAGTGAACCATTATGATTATTAGGTACAAATTAACATTTATCTGAAATAGCTGTCAGTGAACCATTATGATTATTAGGTACAAATCAACATTTATCTGAAGTGACTGTCAGTGAACCATTATGATTATTAGGTACAAATCAACATTTATCTGAAATGGCTGTCAGTGAACCATTATGATTATTAGGTACAAATCAACATTATCTTAAATGGCTGTCAGTGAACCATTATGATTATTAGGTACAAATCAACATTTATCTGAAGTGACTGTCAGTGAACCATTATGATTATTAGGTACAAATCAACATTTATCTGAAGTGACTGTCAGTGAACCATTATGATTATTAGGTACAAATCAACATTTATCTGAAGTGGCTGTCAGTGAACCATTATGATTATTAGGTACAAATCAACATTTATCTGAAGTGACTGTCAGTGAACCATTATGATTATTAGGTACAAATCAACATTTATCTGAAATGGCTGTCAGTGAACCATTATGATTATTAGGTACAAATCAACATTTATCTGAAGTGACTGTCAGTGAACCATTATGATTATTAGGTACAAATAAATCAACATTTATCTGAAATGGCTGTCAGTGAACCATTATGATTATTAGGTACAAATCAACATTTATTTGAAGTGGCTGTCAGTAAACCATTATGATTATTAGGTACAAATCAACATTTATCTGAAATGGCTGTCAGTGAACCATTATGATTATTAGGTACAAATCAACATTTATCTGAAGTGACTGTCAGTGAACCAGTATGAGTATTAGGTACAAATCAACATTTATCTGAAATGGCTGTCAGTGAACCATTATGATTATTAGGTACAAATCAACATTTATCTGAAATGGCTGTCAGTGAACCATTTTGATTATTAGGTACAAATCAACATTTATCTGAAGTGACTGTCAGTGAACCATTATGATTATTAGGTACAAATCAACATTTATCTGAAATGGCTGTCAGTGAACCATTATGATTATTAGGTACAAATCAACATTTATCTGAAATGGCTGTCAGTGAACCATTATGATTATTAGGTACAAATCAACATTTATCTGAAGTGACTGTCAGTGAACCAGTATGATTATTAGGTACAAATCAACATTTATCTGAAGTGGCTGTCAGTGAACCATTATGAATATTAGGTACAAATCAACATTTATCTGAAATGGCTGTTAGTGAACCATTGTGATTATTAGGTACAAATCGACATTTATCTGAAGTGGCTGTCAGTGAACCATTATGATTATTAGGTACAAATCAACATTTATCTGAAGTGGCTGTCAGTGAATCCTTATGATTATTAGGTACAAATCAACATTTATTTGAAGTGGCTGTCAGTGAACCATTATGATTATTAGGTACAAATCAACATTTATCTGAAGTGGCTGTCAGTGAACCATTATGAATATTAGGTACAAATCAACATTTATCTGAAGTGACTGTCAGTGAACCAGTATGATTATTAGGTACAAATCAACATTTATCTGAAGTGGCTGTCAGTGAACCATTATGAATATTAGGTACAAATCAACATTTATCTGAAATGGCTGTTAGTGAACCATTATGATTATTAGGTACAAATCAACATTTATCTGAAGTGGCTGTCAGTGAACCATTATGATTATTAGGTACAAATCAACATTTATCTGAAGTGGCTGTCAGTGAATCATTATGATTATTAGGTACAAATCAACATTTATCTGAAGTGGCTGTCAGTGAACCATTATGATTATTAGGTACAAATCAACATTTATCTGAAATGGCTGTCAGTGAACCATAAAAATTATCTGTTTAATGCAAAGTTTATCTGAAATGACTGTCGGTACACCATTAAAATTATTAATGTCTAATACAGGGTTCATCTTTCGGATGAGAATAACACTAGTGATGAATTACATGTACTCATTAAGAACATCTAAATTGGACAGGATTCACTATGCTTCAAACTTGAGATTATCTATAAAAACACAAACAAAATCCTCACTTCTGAATACGTGTTTGGTTTTTTATTCATTTGTCCATTGTGACATATAGTCTTGCTGTCTGACTAGTTGTCTAAAATGCTAGATAGTCATGCTGTCTGACTAGTTGTCAAAAATGCTAGATAGTCATTCTGACTAGTTATCCAATACAATATATAGTATTGTTGTCTGACTAGTTATCCAATACAACATATAGTCTTGTTGTCTGACTAGTCATCCAATACAATATTGTCTTGTTGTCTGACTAGTTATCCAATACAATATATAGTATTGTTGTCTGACTAGTTATCCAATACAATATATGGTCTTGTTGTCTGACTAGTTATCCAATACAATATATGGTATTGTTGTCTGACTAGTTATCCAATACAATATATGGTCTTGTTGTCAGACTAGTTATCCAATACAATATATAGTCTTGTTGTTGGCTAGTCCAGTACAATATATGGTATTGTTGTCTGACTAGTTATCCAATATGACGTGATCCTGCTATGTGACTAGTCCAATACAATATAACATGATTATATAGTCTTCTACTTGAACTCAGGTCAGAATTAACATTTTCTTAAAAGTATTAATTATCGGAAAATAACCTATAAGGTTCATAAGCTTTACAAGATAAAATCTTATAATTCGAAGTATAATACTATAAATATAAAATGTGCAGTAAACAACATTTATATCCAGCAATTTATAGGGAATTTCCAAAGTTTAATACTCAGATTGAGATAAACATGTTTACTACAAAACCAAAATTAACAAATCAGGTCAGGTAGAAAATGAACTTGATTTTGGACAAGGTCAAGTCCAACATACAATGCCACATTATCAATATCATAGAAAAGATAAATGCAAATTTAACAAACGATGCAAATTCAATAATTCAATATATATATATATATATATATATATATATATATATATATATATATATATATATATATATATATATAATGCCTTGCAAACTTTAATATAATCTTATGGCCACTCAAAATAACTCAAATGATTCATCTCAGAGACTTTGCACTTTCATATCTAACAATGCCAAATATTTTGGAATACTTGTAAATTTCTTCCAGTGTTTTCTTTGACATTTCAGCTACCTTTTTCCAGTTTTAAACTGCTTCATTTTTGTTTCATTATACTTTATTTCTTAACATGTCCAAAGGCTGATGATTGTGGGTACCAATTTTATCTTTTAATGCTAAAACTATTTCTTTTATTATTTTATAATTGATCATCACTTCTACTACTATCTTTGCTAAGATTTCAGTGCTGGTTTCATCCGCACTAAATGATCTAGTCAACATCAGCACTTCAGCTTTTTCTGCACAATATCCAATACTGACGTTTCTTAGCTTTTGTCATAAGAGTTTCAAAGTCATTGCACTTACTTTATCAATGTGACCCAGATACATAGGGGCCTTCCATTTAGTATGCATTCAAATATCTGGCAAATCTTGACATGCATACATTTTTAGAACCCACCCACCTGTGTGTCTATACTTGATGCAGTATTATCAACAAAACATCTTGTGTAAATAATATTGTAGAGATTGACAATCGTATAGATGGAGTAGAGTGTTTGCTTCATAGTGTTATATAGTTATACTCAATAATTAAGGTCTGACTGCAGCTCTTCAGTTCTATCTTCTTTTAATGCTCACCTATGATTACAATCACGATAGGCATATATTTTATTCATGAGTGTAATTAGAGTTGTGTAAGTCATAGGGTATACAACGCAATGACCTATATCAGAAACCTAAATCCCAAATCCTCATAATAATAATACTAACCACTTGCACTAATAATTTTATTTTAATATATCTGGTATTAATGAACAATTTCAGTATGATGCACAACACTAAACTGAGCTCTCTCTCTCTCTCTCTCTCTCTCTCTCTCTCTCTCTCTCTCTCTCTCTCTTATGTGAAAAACGGCAATGAGTCATAGTAAAATCGATATATATATATAGCGTATTTATTAATGTCTATACCATGTTGCCTCACATCTCAATTGATAATCAATATGCATTTAAAATCTACAAAATTATGTATAGTAGTTAAAGTGACGTGACAAAGAATCTGTTATATGTTTTTCCTTTTGCAATTCACGACATAAACCACCCGATCTCACTATTTTACAGCAATAAGCAACTCGAAATAATCATCGTATTGTAATGGCAGTTGATCAAGTTAGGTAACCTTATAACACAATATTAACATTTAGAAGTAAATGGAAAGAAGATCAGAATGGAATAAAAATATAGATCGGCATTTAGTGAAAATAGTTTCGGCAGAAAGAATCATTTTCACTGACATGCTAACAAAATATTTAAGTACCTAAACCAGAATTTCTGCCTCGGATGTGGGAGGCCGTGTGTTCGATTCCCAGCTGAGTCATACAAAAGACTTACAAAAAAATGTACTAACAGCTGCCCCACTTGGAGCTCATCATTAAGAGGTTATTGTTAGAACTGGTCGGCCTCGTGTCAGGATAATGTGACTGGGTGGGACATAACGCTACGTGTCTGCAGCATGATGCCTCAATGCTAGACGTCACTATAAACTGCCACACTGCAGGTATCGGAGCGATATGACTGAAAAATTGTTAAAGCTACATTGAAAATCCAAATCACACCTACATCAAAATCAGAATATTAAATTAGCAAGACTAGGTTATCTCCATTACACTACAATGTCGTCTATACAACTTACCCGCATTAGCGTTGCACATTATACTGAATCGATCATTAATGCCAACCAAACGTGCCAATATTAAATTAGCAAGACTAGGTTATCTCCCTTACTCTTTTAATGTCTAATCAGCTTACCCGCATTAGTGTCGCACGTCGTAATGAACTGATCAATAATACCAACCAAACGTGCCGATATTAAATCAAACGTATCAACATAATTTAGAACTTATATTGATACATCGATAATCTGAGTTACAGAACGTGACTCAAACAACTGTCAAGAGACACGTATATTGACAGATCCATACTACAGCTAGTGGAGTCAAATATGACGGTATTGACAGATAGATCCATACTACATCTAGTGGATTCAAATATGACGGTATTGTTGCACTAGTATAAAGTAAGCTATAGTTACTAACATATATTTAATGCAAGAAAAAATGTCAAAAAGTGACTCTGAATATAAAATCGATAGCAGAGCTCTGTTGCATCTCCAGGTCCAAAACTTTCGTATCTATAAAGCGGAGATTTGATAGCCTAAACTACAGTCCTTGGAATATCGGTTACCAATAGATCACACAAAACGTCTATTGATAGAAATCTCCAGAATATATACGCAGAGCCGCCGCAAGTAATTACCCAATGCCCCTTATACATCTGCATCCTCGGTTGTCCTTTCCAATTTCTCTCTCCTATCAGGTGAAAGTGTTCCATCTAGATAACACAAGTACTCTCCAAATTTCCATAATCCATTTTCACTCCCAGTATAGACTAAGTAATTATTGTCTGGTTCCCTGCTTAGTATGCTCCCTGCCTTATATCTCCTCTATACTAAATGAGACGAACAGCGACGCCATAAAAAAAATATCACCCCTCTTTTTCAAGAGGGTAACGGTTGTTTTGCAATTATTGCACATTTGACACTATGTCATCTAAAATATTCTAGCTGCAATAATGTCCTTGATTAATTTACATCGATATAGATATCTCCTTGTACATGACAACTGAGAGTAGCCAAATACTAGGATTGAAATGCCAATCCTATCCCCCGAGGTGGTGAATATGACGTTATGTCGTTCACCAATGACACGGAGCCCCATGAGCAATTGAGCAGCCCTCTTCAGGAATTCACTGTTCAACAAATTGGCATGAGAAAGGGTCTGAATATGGTGACCTAAACGTTGCCTGCCCTTAACTTCTCTAACCAGCATACCGCGGTCTTGCTGAGTCCCTAACCCAGCGGTCAAATAACAAAGAAGAAAAAAAAAGGATTGTTCCTCTCACAGTTGGCGCATGGAATATGCGCACCTTATTGGACAGAGCCGATGTAGAAGGACCTCAGAAAATAACTTGCCAGATACAACGTGGACATTTCTGCCTTGAGCGAGACCGACATTCAAGAGAATGTGATCTCTGTGAAAGGGTGCTCTGGATACACTTTGTTTTGGAGCAGCCGAGGAACTGAAAAGCACCGTTGACTGGAACTCTCAACGAAGTAAACGACATACTCATGACCATGAACCTCCCCCTCTTGTATGGAATAAAGCACCTTACTATCATGAGTTACTATGCTTCAACCATAACCAATCCAGATGAAGTCAAGGTCACGTTATACGAGGGTCTTCGCTCCGTCATTGCTGACGTTCAAATGGCAGATAAACTCGTCAATCTTGGCAGTTTCAGCGGAAGAGTAGGCTGTGATCACGTTGTCTGTCATGGAGTACTTGGAAAACACGGAGTGGGTCATTGTAACAGCAACGGTCTCCAGGCTTGGGCCGAGCATTAACTGCTGATCACCAATGCGGTCTTTTTCCGCCTTCCTACCCGTAACCGGACGTCTTGGATGCTCTCTCTCTCTCTCTCTCTCTCTCTCTCTCTCTCTCTCTCTCTCTCTCTCTCAGCACATTTACACCTCATCGACTACATCATTGTCAGAAAAAGGGACAGGCAGAACGTGCGTGTAACCAAGTCCTTGAGCGGTGCTGACTGCTGGGCAGACCACCGCCTCATTATCACCAAGCTCAACATTCACATTCATCCCAAAGGACGCCCGCTGAAAAAGAAGGCTCTTAAACGATTAATCATCACGAAAGCTGAAATGCGCCAGTACCATACAATCTCTCGTGGAAGCCTTGGAAGAACGTCTGAAATCCATCCCTCGACAATCAGAATTTGGTAACCGACTGGGCGTCATTCAGAGAGCTGGTGTATAGCACAGCTTCGAAAATCCTAAGACCCTCAACCAGAAAGCATCAAGACTGGTTTTGATGAGAAGTGCGACAAGATCACGAGTGCAGGTCAATGGAAAGACATCTGAGCAACTCGAGTAACCAATGGCGTCAATCAGGCTTGTGTTCCTGCACAGACACGAGCGATCTTCTCATAATAATGTACGAATAAGATAAAAAGAAATAATCCCTTAGCTGAGATATAGTTAGAGTTACTGAACACAAAAGTATCAGACGTGATCAATCTGCACTCGTCGCCTTTGACTCATGGATTCCAGTTGGATTGGCATGGAAATAATACTTCGAATACACAAAGATTGGCATGGAAATAACACTTCGAATACACAAAGATTGGCATGGAAATAACACTTTGAATACACAAAGATTGCCATGCAAATAACACTTCGAATACACGTATTTTGCATCAAGAAAATCCATAAAGTACACATATTAGAATGAAGATAATACACCCCCCCCCCAAAAAAAAATAAAGTAATAATAATAAATTGAAATGAATAAATACTTCGAATACACGATAATCAAATACTGATAGAATAGCATGAAGTGTGTGTGTGTGTGTATGTGTGTGTGTGATTTGGATTTTTTAACGTAAAAATGTATAATTGGCATGCAGATAATACTTTATAATACATAGATTGGCATGAAGATTACAATTCGAATTCACATATATTAGCAAAAAGATAACGCTTCAAATACACGTAGATTGGCATGGAAATAACTATTCAAATACACGTTGATTAACGTGAAGATAATAATTCAAATACACATAGATTGGCATGACGATAATAAGTCAAATACGCGATAATTAGCGTTAAGATAATTAAAGTGCACGTTAATTAGTTTGAAGAGCATAATTCAAATATACGTTAATTAGCGTTACGATAATAATTCAGATACACGTTAAATAACGTAAAGATCATAGGCTGTGATAGCCCAGTAGGTAGAGCATTACACTCGTAAACAATGTGTCGCTTTTTCAACACCTGCCAAGGCCAGCCCGATTCGGATGCCTCGGTGAAAGGCACTGAACTCCCCCTACCTCTTCATGTCCAATAAGTTCGCGTTAACCGTTAACAGCATGAAAGAAACTTCGAAACATGGTAGACCTAGTCAGTAATAATGTGCCGTCATATTCGTTTGAGACCACAATATGTTCATGATTGATCATGAACGGCTGGGCGTTAGAGGACGACCAAATCTGCGTCTAAATATTTCTTAAATGAATTCGCGTTATAGATCTCACTAATTAGCATCATTAGACTACTGCACATTATCACTATTTAGCAACATTAGACTACTGCACAGTACCCCTATTTAGCATCATTGGAATACTTCAGGGTATCACCATTTAGCATCATTATACTACTGCCCCATCACACTCATTAACTTCATTAGACACTGCCCCATCTCACTATTTAACATAATTAGACTACTGCCCCATCTCACTATTTAACATCATTGGACTCTTGCCCCATCTCACTATTTAACATCCCTGGACTACTGTCCCATCTCACTATTTAACATCATTAGACTACTTCCCCATCTCACTATTTAGCATAACTAGATTACTGCCCCATCTCACTATTTGCATCATTAGAATACTCCCCAACACAACTTTTAGCATCAGCAGACTACTGCCCATTTTCACTATTAGCATCATTTGACTACTACTCAATCTGAATATTTAGCATTATTAGGCTACACCCAGTCTCATTAGTTAGCATCATTAGACTGCATACTGCATTTATGTACTACTTGTAATGCTGCTGACTTCATCAACGCCACAAACAATAAAAATAGTGTCAACGAACAGAACTAAGGTCTCTACTTTTCGAGATGTATATTCGTTGTCACACCCTCTCTGCTGCTACTGTTTTATCCAAATATTTTATCAAGTCCGATTCGATATCTTGATCTAGGATCATGTAAGTTTATTGTTATGAATCCGTGTGGGGTTGTGTGTTTAGATTTATTTGTATGAAATTAGGTGATTTTAAAACAAACACAGAGGAGGTGATATTGCAGCAAAATTGACAAAACTCCCAGGGACTGCGTGGGCTACATACCCAAGGAGAAAAAAACATCTTCTAGGATATAATTACTGAGGCCCTGGAACCAGACTTGATATCCGACTTGACAGTCAAGACTAACCAAGACCAGGTGAAAATCCGATAAACGCTATTGATGGAGCTTTTCATGCTCATGATGTTGCATATAAAAGTAACGATCTTATGCACAGACATATCGCAGATGTGAAATTAATTCACGCGTTAAATTCTATTACGAATAAATCTTTCAAAGAATCATTAGCTATCTGGTTAGTATGATCTGCGATGAAGGGTAAACTATTGCCAGGTGCCGGTAATTATTCAGCTGATTAATATTATTATGGAATCTTTTTATTATTCCCGAAGAGGATATCTATCTATCTATCTATCTATCTATCTATCTATCTATCTATCTATCTATCTATCTATCTATCTATCTACCTACCTACCTACCTACCTACCTACCTACCTACCTATCTATCTATCTATCTATCTATCTATCTATCTATCTATCTATCTATCTATCTATCTATCTATCTATCTATCTATCTATCTATCTATCTATCTATCTGTCTGTCTGTCTTGCCGACCGTTGGGGCACCACTGATGACCTGACAACCAGCTTCCTCCATTCCAATCTGTTCTCTGATACTTTCACTGTGTCACTCAACTTCAGTCCTGTCCACTCTCTGAGATATTATCCTCCCATCTTTTCCTCTGACATTCTCTCCTTCGCCCTCCCTGTGTATATGTATATATATATATAAAATTTATGAATAAATAGAGATAAACAGTTTTATTTTTACTTTTAATATGTATGATGCAAATTAATTAATGCATATAAATATATATTAAAAAAAAATTATTTATTACATTAATGAAGGTCGTAAAGTGCTTTGGAATTTAGACCTTTTGGATATACTGTATTAAGACGGTGAATCCAGTAGGTTTCTTTTAGCAAACGTTCCATTTCAGATTCAGCTATAACAATAGGTTGAAAGGAAAAATCTTGCAAAGTATGAGAACTATTGTTAAAGTGTACGGCAACATGAGATGAAAAAGATTTATGGATATAATTTTTTGTCAGATCTATGTTGGTTCATACGTTTAGATATTTGTTGACTAGTTTGTCCAATATATTGGACGTCACATTTTTTGCATGTGATCAAATAAATAACGTTTGATGTTGCACAATTAGTATCACAATGCATATTAAACGTTTCTTTTGTATTACTACTACTGAAAGAAAAACTTTCATTAATAAGAGAACAGTGCGAACATCTAGGTCTATTACATTTAGTTGCTGATCCTTTTTTGTACGATGTTTTTTCTAATTTAGAATTAATTAGGTAATCTTTAAGATTTTTTGTCCTTTTATAAGCAAGCATGGGCTTGCTTTCGAGTAGCAATTTAACATTTTCTTTACCTGATAATTTTAACAAATCCCAATATTTATTGATAATCTTACCTATATTAGGTAAACTTGGGTTATATTCAATAATAAAGGGAATGATATCCTTATTTGTATTTTTGATTTTACATTGTAATGATTCAAGTTGTGTAAGAGAAGATACTTTTTGGAAAGCAGCATTAATGATATCAATAGGGTAATTTCTATTTAGAAAATGCGGACCTAACTCTATCAAAGATGATTTAAAAACAGTGTCATCCGAAATAATTCTTCTATATCTTTTAGCTTGACTATATGGTATCCCGCTTTTACATGATTTAGGATGGCATGATGAATATTCAATATATTGATGAATATTTGTGTTTTTAACATGAACCATGGTAGTGATGTCATTATTTTCATTTTTTATATAGATATATATATAGATATACATGACGTTTCAAAGGTCAAAACGCTTCTCTCTCTCTCTCTCTCTCTCTCTCTCTCTCTCTCTCTCTCATTTAACTCGTACCAAATATTTCACGCGTTAGAAATTTAGCCCATGCCCTTGCCTTTTATATTTTTAAATGATTGCCTGCAATTTATTTGATTGTATATACTAGCGCATCTGTATCAAAACGTGTTGTTTTATCAGAAAATATCAACAACAAAATAAGAAGCGGCGGACACAAGTAAACTTTTTATTATAACTTATGAAGAAAATAAGTAATGAATAACCACTCAGCTTAGATGCAATATATAAACTTCGGACGTTATAAACTGTGTCACGCTTCCAATTTGGAATACGTCACTGAACAAACATTGTCTATTAAGCGGTGCGAATTGGTTTGACATTAAGATAATACTTCGAATATAAATAGACCTTTATAAAGTACCTCGTCCTTAACAATTCTTGGAATAAACATTGTCTATTAAGCGGTGCGGATTGGTTTGATATTAAGATAATACTTCGAATATAAATAGACCTTTATAAAGTATCTCGTCCTTAACAATTCTTGTAATAATTTTTGCTTCTAATAATGTGGAAAAAAAGCAGTTGTAATAAAGAGTCATATACATAGTTGTGAAGAAAGGTGGATATACTAGGGACTACGGTATACAGGTATACAGTACACAATTACTTGAAACCCGATTCATGCATCAGTTAACAGTTCTATGTATTCGATTGTTGGGGATTACTAGGAAATATGCCGTTATCTACGTTGTGTTGATTCACACATGACCATTATATAATAACTAAATAATTTTTCTTCGAAAGGTCTCGCGTTGAAACATATAAGAAGGGTTCATACTAGTTCAATTTGAAGAGTGTCGGTCCTTTCAACAATACCGATTCGATATCTGACCAGGCCATCCTGGATCGTCTACTTCGGTATCTACTCGTTAAAGGCATTTCTTAGCTCCCGTTTCCTGTCCATGACATTGCCAGTACGTTATAAAAAGCTAACCCTGAACAGCATGAAACAAACTCAAACTTTGTAGACCCAGATAAGCCAACGAATAGTGTACCGTAATGTTAGGTCTCACTGGACACTTGTTTTGTCAATTTTTTTTCTCAGACAATGACCAATAGCAGAAAAATGATAATAATATTACATTAAAGACACAAATAAAAATTAACTAATGATTTTTGTTGAAATGATGCTTATAAGATTCGGACTGAGGAAGTAAAGTTAATTCCTTATGCAGTTAGTGGCTTACTTACTGAATAAACACTGTCAGGATGGTGATAATTAGGCTCATGCCTTCTACCTTAAATATTCGGTGTCAAAATGCGAAACTATCCAGTGAGACATTAGAGTCATGAAGGTTCATTTGATACTAACATGGAGAATAGTAGCCATTCTTCACCAGCAGCTTGGGCGTTATGTAAAGAAAATATGTGTCTACAGTTTTCATTAAAGAATTCGAGTTAGGCTACTACAACTAATCTTGTGATATCAGCGTTATAGACCACATAATCTCACTACATCGCGGTATTATTCTACAACATCTACTGTTGTATTATTCGAGTTATAGACCACATAATCTCACTTATTTTCGGTATTAGATTACTGTAACAACTGGTGTACTATTCGCGCTGTAAACCACATAATCTCACTACTTAGTGGCATTCGACTACTGCATTTGCCATTGTACAATTAGAGTTATAGACCACAAAATCTCACTTTTTTGCGGTAATATACTACTGCAGCTGCTACTGTAGACAACATAATCTGATTTCTCATTTGAATGTACAGTTATAGTATTATAGCTATAGACCCCCACCCCACCCCAGTCTCACCATTTAGTAGCAACAGATCGCTACTGCAGGCGTGTACGGTTGTATTATTAGAGTTAGTGACCGCTCAATCTTACTTTTTAGCGGCATTTTATTTTACTTATGTAAAACTTGCGTTATATAACGCCCAATCTCGTATTAAATTTCCGCTATTAAGACTTATAAAAATGATACTTTAAACTGCCTCGCTAGACGTTCAGCATTAAGAGGTTTGTGAAAGGACTATTCATCCTGGTTTCAAGATAATTTGACTGGGTGGAATACATCAATATAAATTGCCACACAGCAGACATCGTAGCGATATGTCTGAACAATTGTTAAAGCTACGTTAAAGATCTAAACACACACACACACACACACACACACACACACACACACACACACTTCCTCTATTGTACAAACAAGTGTTAAAGATAACACAGTCTCACTGTTTAGCAGCATTAGACTTCTAAGTTCATCTATGTGCTACCTCTAATTCCGATAATGCTTCTGTTTTCACAAATACTACCATAACCTCCATCCAATCAACAGCTACGACGAAAACTGCAGCCACAACTATATAAACTACCAATGATGCTAATGTCAACATTACTATATCCACAACCAAACCATCACCAATGCCAATAACCATAACTTGTGTTACCATTTCTTCAAATATTACTCCTGTCACCATTACCACAACAACAACGACATGAAATAGTACAACATAAACTACATGAAATTTAACCCCTCTTACGTATAGTACTGGGATTGCTTCTCGAACCACCAGCAACACTACCGCAACACCACAACAACAACAATTACAACAAGAGCAATAAACATTAATTATTCTACTGCTACCAACATCAATACCAACACCACAAAAACAATAACAAGTTATACACACCTTCACCCCTGCACCCATAACACACACACACATACACACACCACCACCACCACTACCACCACCCCACAAATATAAATCAGGGAATTATCAATGTGCAAGTTTCTACCTGCTACAGTGTGTTTTCAGTACAAAATACAGAATAAAGAGAATTTCTATTTTTAAAATCTATATAATGTTTTTATAGTTATCCATACAATGTAGCTTTTGTATTCTCTTGGCACTGCCTCAAACATAATCGATCTCTATTACGATTCTACCAAATCCATAACGAGTTTCAAACTTCCTTGTATTTATATCACCAAACAAAATCTATCACTCAAACAAAGAGTGTTTAAAACATCGAACTTTTTCAATAAGAATTTAAAGTCCTTTTAAAATAATTTCATCATTTCGTATTAAACTGATATTATTTTTAACCAGCGTGCAAGTCATATTAAATATTCATTATGATGTAAAATCTTTCGTACTACCAATAACATGATATACATGGTAACATTGTGGCTCTTCCTAGTCCAGCAGTATTTCAAATCTCTGAATAACTCCAAGAAAGATTCATTCTACTAGATCCGCTTGCTTCGCGAGTCTTGGAGCCAAAAGAAACGTTGACAAAAAGGCAGAAAAATGATTATATTCATCATCGCCATTACATCGATATATATATATATATATATATATATATATATATATATATATATATATATATGAACAGTTAAGTCTATATCTGTCTGTCTACGTCTCTTTCTTTGTTTGTTTGTTTGTTTGTCTGTCTCTCTGTGTCTCTTCTATTATATATATATATATATATATATATATATATATATATATATATATATATATATATATATATATATATATATATATATATATATGCTTGTGACGTACGTGTCTTACACTTTCTCACCCATATAATGCAGAAATGATATAAAAATCTCCAGTAAGTTTGTTACGTACTCATGTTCAATGTCTGCGAATCTGTAATCGAGTGACCATCTACCCATGGAAGTGCTAAATTTGGATCTTGAACCACGGACGACAGAGGTGCAGTGGCTGTTTTCTCTCTCTCTCTCTCTCTCTCTCTCTCTCTCTCTCTCTCTCTCTCTCTCTCTCTCTCTCTCTCTTAATTGTGCTAACGATCCGTTTGTTATTAAGGTCTGACTTTTATAATGGTCCTAGTTTGAATTTGGTATGGTCTCATTTCCCATTCATTATCTTGGTCAATAATAGCTGTTATAATACACTAGCTATACAATCAATAATAGTATAGCACCGTCTTCTACTCTATCTATATAATCAATAATAGTATAGCACCGTCTTCTACTCTAGCTATATAATCAATTCTGGTATATCAGGGTCAGCTACACTAGCCAAATAATCAATTGTGGTATATCAGGGTCTGCTACAATTGCCATATCATCAATTACGATATTTTAGGGTCTGCTATAATAGCCATATCATCAATTCTGATATATCAGGGTCTGCTACAAAAGCCATATCATCAATTACGATATTTTAGGGTCTGCTATAATAGCCATATCATCAATTCTGATATATCAGTGTCTGCTACAATAGCTATATAATCAATTCTGATATATCAGGGTCTGCTATAATAGCCATATCATCAATGCTTATATGTCAGGGTCTGCTATAATAGCTATATAATCAATTCTGATATATCAGGGTCTGCTACAATAGCTATATTATCAATTCTGATATATCAGAGTCTGCTACAATAGCTATATAATCAATTACGATATTTTAGGGTCTGCTATAATAGCCATATCATCAGTTCTGATATATCAGGGTCTGCTACAATAGCTTTATAATCAATTCTGATATATCAGGGTCTGCTACAAAAGCCATATCATCAATTCTGATGTATCAGAGTCTGCTACAATAGCTATATAATCAATTACGATCCACAGCCCGATGATCCTGAACACCAAGCAAGACCAGCTGATGCTTTTGATGTTATAAAAAAGCGTTAATCCCAATTACAATCTAGGATTTGCAATACGCGTAGCAACATTGAAGAGTCCTCGTCGACAGTTTTCATGCGCGATTCCACTACATCACATATTTGGATTCTGTAGAAATATCCGAAAAGTTATCTATGGAGCGAAACATACAGTAGTACTTGTGAGAAAGAGTGATGATAATAGTGCAATCTGGCGCAATGCCGGTGTTGCTGCCGGTAAAGTCATTATAACATTATAACAAAACTATCATTGTGGATGCCAGTACTGACTCCGTCAGTCACAACAGAAGAACGATTACTATCATTTATGGATCAAGGAGGAAAGTCGTTGCTGAGTTGGCTATCAACAACAACAGATAACAAGGATTCTGATGTTGGTGGTACATTTACGTGGAACCTGGCATCAAAACAGGGTGTTTCAGCTCCGCGTCATATATTTGTTGCGCTACAGGATTGAGCGCGATTAAACTCTCAAGAACGCAACCATATGATATTTGATCAATTAGATGTTTGTGATGTCTCGCTGAGAATAAACGGACAACAGGAACCATCCGAGGATATACAACTGAATTACGATGCCAACCAAATAGCACGTGTGTATCATTGTCTGTTGTCATATCTGGGACGCGATCAAAATGTTGATACTGGTCTGCAAATATCACAAATGGATTTTAAAAATCTGTATCCGATCTATTACTTTTCGCTGGAACATCTGGACTTAACAAGACAATCCGTCGTTGATATACACTTTAGAGCTCGTATAACCCCTTCTGGTGTTCCTTATAGAGCGGTTGCTGTCATACTCAGAGACAAATAAATGCTACTCGAAGGTGTTGGTGGACGAATGAAAGTAATCGATGCACCAGTGGAAAATCTGTAACAATTAGATCAATCTGTTATTGTATTATGTCATATAGTCATATTAGGATTGGATGATAATGGAAGATATATGTTAGTAAAAGAACCTTTCGACAACTTGTTCTAGTTGTCATTAACAGTCTTGAGTTTGGAACACTCGTTGCTAAAATTAGCACCTGACTCTTTGGTGCGGAATTGAGAGCACTTGTGTCAAACAAATGTAGGTCCATAAAACGCCGCGGTTCATATCATTTTCTCATCTAAGATGCATCTATACTGAAAAACATCAGGGATGTCATTTGGGAAGAACGGGAGGGGGTAAAAATTGCCACCCCCTGCTGAATTTACATGTGACGTAAAATTTGAGTAGCTTATATATGCTAAAAATAACATGTCTGTCATGTCCTCCTCCTGTACAATTTAAAAGAAGTCCCTGACAAATACAGTTTTGACAATGAGCACCCCCTAACTGTAAATTTATTGAATATTTAAAACCATGGTGTTTGTATACGTTTACTAAGGGAACTGAATTATTATCATTAGTCAAACAGGGTATTTACCTCCTAATTAGTAATGCGGACAAGAATATAATGTTTACCTATCAAAAGTAATGCAAGCGCCAGGTTCAATAAACACACTATTATTATATACGTATTCGACATCTGTTTGAAATGTTTTGGCTACATTTGGTCAAGTGTTCATATACTACCGAATTTCTTTTCTCTACTATTAACATCATTTTTTATGTTTTACGTATTGTATTTTCTAATTAAAAAAACTTGTTTCTTAAATGAAATCTTTAGTGTATAATCACCTGTATCACAATTAAAGACATCAAAAGTTTCGTTTTTCTTTTCCGCAGAATTTTTATCAAAACAATACAAACTGTTATTATACAAGAATACTAAATCCATCTAAGCCAATTTATATTTTAAACTTATTTTGGTGTTATTTATTCTGTTTGCATCATAGTGGATATTGCGAGTAGGCTGCGTTTTATATTACAGATGATCCTACGAAAAGTTAAATGCTACACTAGAGTCGATAGTACGAAGAAGTTGAATGCTACACTAGGGTTGATTGTATGAAGAAGTTGAATGCTACACTAGAGTTGATAGTATGAAAAAGTTGAATGCTACACTACAGTTGATAGCACAAGCATTCTTGGTTCTTAGAACAGTGTAAGACAAAATCTAATTGGCATATGTCCAAAAATGTTTTAAAATCAAATTCCTCAGCATTACTCAAGAACGGAACACCCTTTTCAGCTTAAAGTACAAAAGGCATTGCTGAGTCAAAGTATGTCTAACTGACTGACTGATTTTTAATTTAAGTCGTTTTCGCCCACTGGGCATGTACGACTGGTTAAGACCCCATTTGGGGCTAATTAATTGTTTCGAGGGGAAGGAATCGTGCCTCATCCCCTACGCATTAATGCACTATCGAGTGCTCTTCAATTATTCGATCTGTTATCATCTATCCGGCAAACTTTTGGAGGTGAGGTGGAAAAGTCCATATAAACTTGGGACTGTCTCTGTTATATTCTTCTTTCATAACTTGCATTAGTGCTTGTTTTCCCATAGTGTCATTAATAAATTCGGTGATCTCCAGTTGATGGTAGTGTTGGAGAGCACGCGCTATCAAGCAGATGAGTTCCATCGAACACTCCAGGTGTAGGCTGCCCACCGCCTTCATATTATTGACTGCCCTGGTCCATCTTGTTCTTTCTGTTTCAAAGTATGTCTATTTTTGCTAAATCTTTAAATAGTCTTATATTGGTCATCCTAAACCCATAGCTGTCTTTGATTGGCTATCCTAGAAACCATTATCTCTCTTTGATTGGCTATTCTACCACCCATAGCTGTCTTTGATTGGCTATCCTAAAAACCATTAGCTCTCTTTCATTGGCTATCCTACAATCCATAGCTCTACACAATATCAATTGCTACAGCTTTTTCTGTCTTTGAGGGATGGAATGGTAGAAACAGTAAAATCATTACTATACCACAATTAAAAAAATTCACTCTCCTTTTCTTAATACGATACATTTTGTTTGTCTCAATATGTCATTTGTACTGATGCGCAACATAAAAATATTGTTGTCTGCTTTTTACTTGTTCAGTGGCGAATTTCATGATTGGATATCAACGGTAACATTCAGCATGGTTCAACAGTGTGAAGTCATCAAACAAATACTGAAGAAATGGTTGAGCGAGACGCTTGCCAACCGTATCATTAGATTAAAAGAGTGCAGTCTGTGTGAACAGACAACACTGAGATCATCTATCTCGTTTCACGTTAGAAATAAACTAACTGCTCCGGTAGCCTAGTGGTTAGAGCGTCCGCCGCGGAGGCGGGAGGTTGTGGGTTCGATCCCCGGCATAGTTACACCAAAGACTTACAAAAATGGTACTCACAGCTGCCTTGTTCGGAGTTCAGCATTAAGAGGTTATTATTAGGACTGGTCGGCCTGGTGTCAGGATAAGGTGATTGGGTGGAACATCATTCTATATGTCTGTGGCATGATGTCACAGTGCTAGACATCACTATAAACTGCCTCACCGCAGAAATCGTAGCGATATGACGAAATATGTTTAAAGTTAAGTTAAAAATCCTAATCAAACAATAACAAAATTAAATTAATGTACTGCTAGGACATGCCTATTTGAAAATATAACGTTCTCGTTTTGTTTGGGATTTATAAACTTTGCCACATTGAAAATGTATAGAAGCCTCTTTCGAAGTAATTATTTCGTAAAAAAAAATATCCTACTGCAGTTGCAGAGAATGATAGTTTACAGATCTTGTTACATTGTGGTGTTCGTAAGCACACCCTCCCCTTCTAAACTGTTTTATTAAAGTATCTCTATATATGTTATACATTAGTGATGACCGTAATTTCGCTGGAAAATGACCATAACATTGATCTGTTGGTGTTCTTATTATAGATAATACATTTATAGAGTCATTTGACCCCCCACCCCTCGTTT